>CM056951.1:11981094-12441214 GCA_029856935.1 Cyclocarya paliurus
ATAAAATTTAAAGAATTACTTGATCACCCAAGTCGATGATGTTACGAGCTCATGTCTTCATTCATCCTTATATAGATTGAAATTAAATAGGTGTATAAAAGGAGGGGTAGGGGAGAGAAGGAAAAAACAAAAGAAACAAAAAAGTAGGAGGCCAGAAAGAAGATCAATGATTATAGCAGCAAACATATGGCCTACGGCAACCGCACTGACAAATTGATAATCACGTAACTCAATCCTAATGCTCCATTAGTTAATGTTGATCAAGATCATCATCCTAATTGGATTAATGGACCAGGCCAGGTTTCTTGCAAATGCCAACTGAATTTATCCTATAAAAATCCATTAATCTATACTTACAGTTATTATTTCGAACTCTGTACAGCTTAATTGAAAAGTGATAAATATTCATTCTTGGTCCAATATTATACCAAACATTTTGCATAATTTGCTTCCCTAGAGGGTAGCGACTTTTGCCCAGCTATATCCTTTGGTTGAATGACACGTAGAGATACAGGTGGCCAGCCACATATGCTGTAATCTTCAGAATATTATCTTCTTTATTTTGATAAATACATATATAATGATTCTTTGTTCTTCTTATCTGTTGTTAATTAGTACTATTCGCCCAAAAGAAAAGCGCTCTTGTGCTGTTTTATAGACTGTTCAGTACTGTGGGGTGCTCTATAATTTATAAAGTTCGGAAGCTTTGATAAATAGTACTGCTGATAATTTAGGTTCCAGGCCGGTACACTTGTCATGATATATGTGATAAAAAAAAATAGTAGTATTTTGTATCCGTACTTGGTAAATTAACTTAAAAGGTTATAATTTTTGTAATAGAGTAATGAAACCAGAAAGCTTTTTTGTTGCATTCCCAAACAGTAGGTTGGTGGGTGGGAGTCCAGCAACCATTAGTGCGTCAAGAACTTCAAACACAGGAACGAACTGTTCCCCACAAAGGCAGCGAGTTCACCTGCAAGCTGTCGCTCGTAGATTAATTAAGACCAGCACATGTTCGAAATCATAGGTTTTTGGTGCATGATTGAGAGGAATAAATTCTCAAAATATGTACGTAAGTATAATGATTTGTGGTTTGGCAACCTTCTAAATAAATTTAATTTTCAGAGACAATAATTGGAACGAACTCTTTTTGCTTCGTATAACGGAACATTCCGTAATACCGTATCGTATGATCTCAAAGATCGTCGTTCATGAAAATATATATATATATTATATATATATATTTATATGCAATATGGACTGCATGCAAAAGGTTTCAAACAGATAAATTTTTCAAACTTCTGTCCATTTGATGTAGCTTGCAATTGTCACCTATGCGAGACAATATTTATGGAAATTGTTGGACAGTGTTCACAATCTTAAATATTCGTGTATGCGACTCTATTAAAAACATCACGATCCGACAACTAGTACTGGTATCATAGTCGAATATTGTATATTCAAGTCGCGAAATTAGCTTCATCGTGAAAGGGAATTTAGGGAGTTCAAGGGTGTGTCAATAACATTGCTCATTACGATTATTCTAAAAAGAGTACTGCTATATCCACAAACAAATTACACAAAAGCAATCCAACAACTGACGTGGTTTTATTTGATTCATTAGATTTAACTTTACAATAAAAATAATTTTATAATCTAACGAATCATATCAAGTCACATCAATTTATGAAATTGCTTTTGCGTAATCGATTTGTAACTAGAGTATTTTCCTTCTAAAAATAGGTATGAAAGGTGCGATGTGCTCAGAGCCAAAAAAGTGATCTTCATGGGTGCAGATATGGAGGCCGAGAAACATGTATATATACCATCTCCAAGTACAATCCTCAAACCTTATACGATGCTGGATGTTGCGTTGTGACTTCTCGAGTATATTAAGAAAAGAGGCTATCACGATCGATCTTACGCTATATTTGTGATGATATGATTCTTCCGAAATGATAGTATTCTTTATGCCACACGCAAGTTACAACTACTGATCTATGAAGATAATATAGGGCAAAGGGAAAATGAAATTTTATTTTTCCTTGAAACATCAGAAATTAAATAAGCATATATCATATTTGGCAATATATATAAGAGAATATGGATAGGTGAAAAATGAAGTAATTCATTCCTCGTAGGATTATTGCCCTATGATTGTTTGAACTCGGCCTATATGTACATTTTGATCGTCAAAAAGTAGGAAGGAAAAGGAATGAAATGCTCTAAAGATCGAAAAATTCCTTCCTTTATGATCTTCTGAACTGCCCTTCTTATTTTAATCAAACAATGGGAATAATTTTTTAGATCCTTTTAATTCAGTTTGTTTTGTCGACAAAATAATAAGCCAGACATAGTGAAATACCCACTGCTTATATATTTTTGCACAAACAGTACTGCAATTCAATTAAGTTTTCTGTTATTTCTTCGTAATGCATGCAATATTGTAACTTTTGTTATGAAACTGCAATAACGTTACTCTCTCTCATTGCTTCTCAAATTCCAACTTCTTTCTATTCGTAATTTCCTTGCTAAACTGCATGCCACGGTTCCATTTAACCAATAATTGATCTCTCGCCAACGTCTTCTTTGATCATGTCTGTGTTTTCCAGGCTTTTCTTCTTTGCTATTTGTTTTACACACGTTGTATGCGTTGAAAACCTATATATAGAAGATAATCATATAACCTTGAATCAATTATTAATGAATTAAACGTGAATATAAAAACAAGTTTAATTAATAAAACCTCTGAGCGTCATAGCTAGAAGAGATCACTAGATATTGTCAAAGCCTAACTTTCAGCTGGGTTGAGTTTTTTGTCAGGGATGGGCTATTCCCTTTTGTATACCCTTAAATAGATAGCATAGGTTTCGGCGGTTAGGAAACGGAAGTGGAAGATTCAAACGTCCCCGAACTGAACCAAGTTCTCAGTAGAATCGGTCGATCGAGACCACATCCATATTAGGATCCAACATCGCGCTCGTCGACGTTTTCCAGATTTCAACTCTGATTTTAGCTTTATATATAAAAACAACAAAAAAAGTGCAGCCACTTACTTGCTTAATTAGGAATTGCTACCAAGCTATAAGCACTTGTAAGCACGGATTAATGACTTTTTCAAACAAAAGTAATCGAGCTGTGGGGATGGATCGGATCAGAAACTACGTACGAAACGGCAAGAACAAGCTCGGAGCTCAGATCTCTCAGAGAACGTGCTCGGAGAGATCTATAGTTCAAGCACGAGTTTTATACTGAGAGAGAGAAAGCTAACACGCCGTGATCTCTCCGTGGATACGAGGAGTGATAAGAAGCTTTCTCTCGCTAGGGTTTGTTCTTTTGGCTTTTTCGGTGTTCCCAGTCGGAAGGGGAAAAACAATTCCGAGTGATGTTAGTTCACTTTAATAGGTCGGCAGATACAAATCCTTGTAGTTTCAAGACAAAAATTTCCAGAAATCTGATTCGACCTAGAAGTCTTCAGCCATATAATTTTGTATGTTATGTGAATTATTTTCTGTTTCAGTTACACAGGATTTTACTATTTGTCCAGTGGCCATGCTCGATCCACAGAACATAAAATACGAATTGTAAAGAAAAACCTAAGGAGATAACAGAAAAAGAGACAACAAAGAGAAGAAATTATAAAAACCAAACCATAGAAAACATTAATAATTCTTGGAAACATACAGGGTAGACCTGTTAGGTCACACACTATATACACAAGCAAGCCACACTTTAAGATCCAGTTCCAGGAGATCGAAGGCAACACAAATTTAAGAACACAGATAGAGAGCACACTCATCAATAGCAAGAGAAGATAAACAAGTCCAAGATCCAAACCCTCCTTCAAAATTTATTGGTATTCACAAACATCTTAGGGATTTGGATCGACTTGTCTGAATTAAGCTCTTCCAGGGTTTTCGGATCATGGGCTTTATTTGGTCCTGGAGGCTTATAGTCCGCGGTTTCAAAATCCATTCTTACCTCCATAAATCCATCTCCAATATCAAACCCTTGATCATTTCCATCCTGTAAATTGAAAGATACTTGATCATGAACATGACATGGTTGGAGTATTAGATTTAACAATCAAAACATGAGAGAGAGAGAGAGAGACCGGAACCAGAAGATCTTGAGCAGATGGGAATTCCTTATTTTGCTTTATCTTTCCTATTAATCAAGCGAAATAAATAAATCCATCAATGTTAATACAAATGAAAAAGATCTACACCAAAGCGAGGATGAGTACTGAGAATGAAAATTACTAGTTGTAGGAATAGCAGCACTTGAGACAAGGTACGACACAGCAATTAGGAAGAGAAAAAGCAATCTAAGGGAAGCTTTGAACTGCGCCATATCTCTCATACAGATTCAAAAAGAAGCAAAGTTTGTTGATGACAAGAGAGAGCCTGTGGGATAGCACTTATATAGAGGAGCAGACTAAGCAGTAGAATTATTATGTTCGATATAAAAATGAACGGCTAGTCAGCTTCCATTTTTCTATTCTATTTTATTTTTACGGATGAGCTCCCACTCGCCAAACTCGAATTTCTACAAAGTTGCTCCCAAGATTATATGCGTACAGTATTATTTCATGAGTGGATAAATCCAGGAACGTACAAGAACACTACAATTAATGCCAATTTTCTGGAAATATCTTCAAGAAGATCAAAACATTGCCTATAACACATTCAGGCCATAAGTGCTTGTGCAATTTGAAGGATCGATCCAAATTAAACTCATCTCGATGCAATATTTCAATGTGTGCCTGTACATATTCACACACACACACACACATGCGGCTTTTTACAACCATTTACAAAATCATTGATCTTTAAAATGAGAGTATTTTTATAATATTATGATACTTAAGTTACGTTATAAAAATGACCTTCACTTGAAGCATAATTGTGTAAAAAATTGTAGAAAAGAGTTGTGTGTGCATGCTGCTTATCATTTGATGATATTCTCCACGTGATTAATATATATTCCTGTTTTTACATTGTCGACAATTTATACTTGATTTCTTCCCACTTCAAGAAATTTGACATTTAGGGGAGACATTGTTTGGTAGGTGAGATAAGATGAGAATTTTTAAAAATTTTGTGAATAGTTAATAAGATAAAAGTTTAAAATATTAATTTAAAATATAGAATTTGAAAAAGTTGAAAAGTTGAATTGAGATTTGAAAATGTTGAATTGTTTATTATATTTTATATGAAACTTTGAAAATGTTATAATGATAAAATGAGATAAAGATAGAAATGAAAAACCTTATCTTTGCCCCTAGCATAACAGTACTTGGACGAAATTCATCCCGGAAATAGTACGGGCAGAAAAATAATATTCAAACCCTATAAGGAGCACCAGATGTCCGGACAAGGTGTATAATAAATAGTATGTCCCTACATTTTCTTATGGTTGGGTTCATGATTCCGGCTCCAATATTGACATCTTCCTTTTGAACAGACAGGGGTCATTTTATTACAATTATTTTATTTAATTCTATATTATTAAATGCAACATGTAGTAGTAATAGAATGAGTGCAGTGTAATGCACTTTGTTGAAAGAGATTTTTGACCATTCCGACATTGGCAGCTGCTCTTCTGTTGTGCATTTCTCATTGGACGTTAAACATTTCGGTAACATGACGGCCTGGTCATGTTCATCACTTGATCACACCTTGGGATCCGCAAATTGATGGCTTATGTGTATCGTCTGTATAATGCTTAATCTCAGCCATTGGCCCTAGCTATAATTATGATTGTTAATCCTCATGATCACGTGATTTAAATCATATCGGAGTCTCTAATGAGTCTTTAGTGCTATGTAATTAATAATGCTCATAGACATAAACACTTGCTTTCATTAGTTAATTATTAATCTTCATAATAGCTTGGAATATGTAATCACTTTAATTAACTTAATCAAATTACAAGTTGCTTAATTGAACACTAGAGGTATGGCCCGACGCCACGTGGAAAACCCCATTTAAGGACGAACTGAGGAGTTGTGTGACGCCCCAAACCCCGCTGGTGATGTAACAGTAACACCTCAATGGAAGGCTCAAACCACATGTCTATACTCCGAAAAGACTAGTCAATGATACAATTGGAGTCTTATTGGAACTTTATAAAGAGTAAGAACTTCTCATTCTCAAACAATATGAGATCCCCCCATACACCACCTATCATTATCCTACAGCATGATTCATTTCCAACATTTCTGGTTGGGATGGATACTTGATGAATCGATCTGCTAGTTGCAAAGAAATGGTTGTTTGTTTCATCTCTCTAAGTCCTAATTTCCTGCAAATAGAAAGTGGCAAAAGATTAATACTAGTACCAAGATCACATAAAACTTTTTCAAAAAATAAATTTTCAATAGTACAAGACAAAGTGAAACTCCCCGGATCTTTTAATTTTTGAGGTAATTTCTTTTGAAGAATAGCACTGCATTCTTCAGAAAGTTTTACTGTTTCGAACTCCTCTACCTTCTCTTCTTGGAAATGATGTCTTTCAAGAACTTGACATAGTTTGGCATTTGTTCCAAAATTTGCAAAAGAAATATTATGTGAATTTTCTTTAAAAATATCAAAAAAACTAGAAAATTATCTAATCTTTATTTTTGAAAACGTGAAAACGTAGTGAAGATAAAAGGGAGTAGCGAGATAGAGGATTGTTAGGAAATAAAAATGCTGGAGGCATGTCAGTCTCTCTTGGTATATCATCCTCTTCTTCTACTTTATTCTTGCTTTGACCATTGTTTGTAGTTGTAGGGGTGGACTTGGTTTTCTTTGATGGTGAACTCTCAATTTCTCTTCCACTCCTAAGTGTGATGGCCTTGCATTGTTCTCTTGGATTCACTTCTATATTGCTAGGAAAAGTTCCTCTTTGTTGGGCATTGATGGTTGTGGCTAGTTGCCCAATTTGTACTTCAATATTCTTTATAGCAGCTCCCATGTTGCTACAATGAGTCTCAATGTTGTCCAACCGTGAATCAGTCTTTTTAAACCTTGCATTAGTCTCCTGAACAAAGGAAACCATGGCATCCTCAAGTGACATCTTCTTCTCGTTTGGCTGACTATCAAATCATGGAGGAGGTTGCAGCACATTCTTTGTGTTTTCATAAGACAAATTCTCAGGATTTCGAAGCCTTGAATGGTAGTAATTTGGCATAGGATTACCACGATAATTGTAGTTTCGATTGTTGATGTATTGAACATGTTCTTGACTCGCTTCATTACTCGGAACTGTCATACTTGTAGTTGCAACATATTGTGGTATCCTTTGGGTTGTTAACGCTGAAATCTGATGGGATAGAGTAGCAACTTGAGCTGAAAGGGCTACTAATGGCTCCAATTCATGAATCCTAACAATTTTCTTAGCCATAGTTCTTTCGGTTGGCCATTGATAGTTGTTTGAGGCCATTTCTTCTAAAAGAGAGGTAGCACCTTCAGCTATCTTTGACATAAAAATTCCACTAGAAGCAGCATCAACTATGGTTCGAGTTTGCCCATTTAACCCATTGTAAAACATCTGAACTTGCAACCAATCCGGCAATCCATGTTGAGGGCAACGTCGAATCAAATATTTATACCTTTCTCATGCTTCATAGAGTGACTCGAAATCATTTTGCTTGAATTGACCAATCACACTCCTAAGTTGGGTAGTTTTTGTAGGTGGAAAGAATTTAGCAAGAAACCTTTCAGCAATATCCAGCCAACTAGTGATGCTTCCCAGTTGTAGAGATTGTAGCCAACCTCATGCATTGTCCCTCAGAGAAAAAGGAAATAATCTCAGTCTAATGGTGTCTTCAGTAACTGTAACACCCCGCCTAAAAAGGCCCTTAGGCCTTGATCTTAGTAGCCTTAATCCTAATTAATTAGGAGTTGAGCTATTCTAGAATAAAAATAATTTTGGACATTTGAGTTAGCAATAGGACTGTATACTTTGGGTTTAGGAGAATAATTAGGAGATTCTAGTACAATATTGATTTTTGAGGAAAATGAAATTCTTGGGGGATGATTGGAGAATTTTTAGTGATTTATTAATTTTGAAGACAAGAAGCCAAGAGGCCCATAAGGGAATGACACATGGCACATTGGATGGTTGCCACAACAATGGGTTAAACAATTTGGGTAAAATTCTTGATGGACTTAGGAAGGCCCAAGAGATTGGCTTAGAGAAAGGCTTAGAGAAACACTAAGGGCTGGTTTGGGGCATGAGAATTCTCAAAAATTCTCATCTCATCTCAACTCATCATTACACATTTTTCAAATCCTCATACAAAATATAATAAACAATTCAACTTTTTCAAATCCCAATACATCTTTTTCAAATTCTAATTCAACTTTTTCAAATCCCAAAACTAAAAAATAATATTTTAAACTCTAAAACAAAACACAAAATTCTCATCTCACTCCCCAAACCTCCCCTAAGGCATTAGGCCCAACTTGATGGACATTAGGCCTAACTTGATGAACATAAGACTTTAGACCTCTAATGCACTAAGGATGTAATGATTGAAGGTTAAGATGTTAAAAAGACCATAGGCTCAATTTGAGAGATATAAAATTTTAAACCTTTATTGGAGAACTCTAAAAAATAGGTTCAATAAAAAGAACATAAGGCTATTGGGCCTAACTTAGTAAGAGTGGAGGTATTAGGCTCTTAATTATTGGTTAAGGTTGATAGTGGAATTAGCGTTAATCATGGTACTTAGTGTTGATGAGCTAAGGATTAGAGAAGCAAACCTATTAGAAATTTTGGTGAGACTTTTTAGGACTTTAGAGCATTCAAAACTAGTTATGACCCAACTATAAGAAAGGCATAAGGCCTTTGGGCAAAACTTGGTATAGAATAGACCCATGGCCCAATTAGGCCAAGTCAAATCTTTTCAAACCCAATTTAGTGGATCTTGATGTTTCTTTTTAACCCTACAAATCTATAAAATGAGGCCCTCTCATTCAAAACCCAAAAGCCCTTAAACCATGAGCCCATACATTTGGCCCTTTTAAGCTCACATGACCCAAAACCATGTTTGGACTCATTTCACCATTCAAGAAAAAAGGCCCAATATACTATAACATTGGTTTCCTTAAACCCAAATCACACTCAAAGTACCCAAATTAAGTTTTGAAAATTGACTAAGGCCATTAACCATCATACTTAAGGTTAGTTCACTTTAAGCCATGCTTTGAAACTTAATCTTGCTTAATTTTTCTTTTAACTTTTTAATTCAAATTTTCTTGAATTAATACTCCCTTAAACCATGATTAGAACATATTAATACCCTGGCTAAACCATCTCACATGTTATTAAGAAAAATGGCATAACAAGCCCAAACCATGCTTCAATCGGTTTTGTGCATTGCTCTTTGTAATGCTTGAACTGTTTTGCCATTGGGCCCAACATTTTTGTGGTTTTTTCTCAATGGTAATATGGTCCTTAAACACCTCATGAGACCCTCCCAAAGTCATTTTGAGCCTTGGACGAAATTACTTACAAAAACCAATTCCTTGAACCAAACTGGATGCACCTTGGTTTAGTTTGTGTTGTAACCGATTGAGTTAAGTTTGAACCAGCCTCCTGCCATGGTTTGCACCACCACCCACGCCACCTCCTTCTCCACCCAATCAAAAAGAAGTCCCATGACTATCATGGAAGATTTTGACTCATTTTTGCTATCCAAAATCATCCAAAACCGAACTGATTTTCTGCCACCACAAAACCACCTCCATCCACCTGTTTTCAAGGGTTGTTTGATGGTTTTTTTTGCCATCTAAATGATGCCCCATGACTTGAATTCATCTACAGGACCCTTGCAGCTACTGTGGAGAGGAAATGATGGTGGTTTTAGGCCACTATTCCCCCTGCACAAGCTGACCTAAGCTCATGCAAGCAAATCTGGAAAGTTTCCAGATTTGAGCACCTCCCACTTCACCCAATCACCTAGCAACCAAGCCAACATGCCTCACTCCTTGGCCTCCTATAAATACTTCCCTCACCTTCTCAATTCACTCACACCATAGCTCCAAGCATCCTCTTGAGTTTTGAAAGCATTTCCCCCTCTTAGAGATCAAAAGGGTGCAAACCAAGTGAATTCTGGTGAGTTCTTGAATGTTCTTGTGTAAGGCAGTCTAGAGTGCTTGAAAGGCCACGAAATTTGTAATTTTTCTTCTTTTTGATTTTAATTAGAATTTCAAGCTTTGTTTCCAAGTGTTGGTAAGAAATTTGGTTGAGTTTTGATAAGGTTATGATACTCAATGCAAAACCGGGTCAATTAAAAGAAGGTTTGAGTGATTGAATGTTTTAAAAAGAAATTTAGTTATGGATGTACTAAGCATGATTTTATATGATCTATTATTATCTTAACATGGTTATGGAAGGTTAAATTTGTGGTTAGAAGAATGCCATGATAGGTTTTAAATTTATCTTGTTTTGATCTTCAAGCATGGATCGGTTTTAAGCATATTGGTGATCAAGGATTTCTTAGCTTTGATTAAGTGTTGGGATGAACTTGATTACTCAAGGATTAGGCTTAATAATGTCCCTAAAGATGTTAGTGATCATTAGTGATTAAAGAAAATGTATGCATTCATAGGGATCAATAGTTGAAAATACACATAGGCATCAACTAGGATGCATGCCACGGGTTGGGACTAATTGGACAAGTTTCACTTTAAATTTTGAAAATCCAAGGGCATAAATGGTTTTAGAATATCAAAAATATATAGTCCATGAAATTTGGTTAAATTTGGAATTCGTTCGTGATTAGTGAAAATTTAGGCTTAGATGGTAATTTTTTAAAATATAGGGATATTTTTGTAAATACTCAATTTTTGAAACCTTTGATTTTGAACCTATCCATAAGAGTATTAACCCTAACTTAGTATAAACATGATTTACGTAGCCACAACGCTAATTTCAAATTTTCCTCGAAGTTTGTAAGTTAATATCTAACTTACACCTTGATAAATTATTTATGAATTATTGATAAATGCTCATTTCATACTTTAATTATCATTTTTAGCATAAATTATTATGTTATATGATACATTGAGTGCATACCTGCATGACATGTGACATTTTTATCATTTTTGCATATTACATTTATAAATGTCATTTTTGCATAAAATTTACTACATATGCACATATCATGAGAAACATTTTTCAAAGCATAGCATGAAAATCATTTTGTCACGACCCCAAAGGCCAAGATGGGGAATTATCCTGGTAGAACTCCTCTGTCCACTTTGGAGTGTTTAATAATAGAGTGGTAACCCTTGGGTTGACAAAGAACAGTCAACATGTTTCGAATGGATTCTTTTAAAGAACACCAAAACAAAGTCAACATGTTATGACACCTAATGCTGGTGGGTGTACACGTTATGAATTTTATGATGTTATGTTATATTTACCAATGCATTGAGAAAGAGTCTATAGACAACGTAGTTTCAACGTGAGTTGTACTATGTCACCAGCAGATACTTACCGTGCATATGGTGAACTGTGACATTACTATACGTTATGTTATTAATTAAGATAATGATGTAAGTCTATAATGATGAAATTTTTATGAAGAAGTTATGTTTTCTCAAAAAATGATGACGAAATTACATACTAAGTAAAAATCCATGTCTCCATATATTTTAAAATATGTTGAGGAATCTGGATGAAAGACATGCATACTGATTTTCTACATTTCATATATTGCATATTTTATCATTCTTCATGATTGATTTATTTTTGTACCAGTTAATTGTTTAACTTACTGAGATTTCGAGTAAATCTCACCATTTTATGGGACCACTATCATTTCACTCGGAATGATAGAAGTTGTGTCAGGAATCAACCAGGGCGCAATTGATGGAGCACTAGATCCGTATGATTGAGAATGAGCCAGATTTTGTGGGGAAGTTAGATTTAGTTTTAATGTTTATAGCCCAAGTCCTTCATGTTATAGATCGCATGAAGAGGATGATATCACTTTGTATATAAGTTTATGTTGCATGGTATTTTGAACATGATGATTTTCTAATGAAGTTGTGATGTTTTTAGTTATTCTGGCATATCTTACATTTTAACCTTTTATTTTCACTGCAATTAATGCATACTGCTAGTTGCATACTAGGATGTATTGCATATTAACTGTCATGAATGGGGGTATGTAAGCTTGTATTACATGTCCCGACGCTTTAAGTCTCTGTTCCATCCCAAGCGGGGATTGGGGGCGTCACAGTAACACCATTGATTTTCACAGTATCACAAATATCCAAGAACATCGCCAAATGAATATTGGGATCATCAAGTGGTGATCCGCCAAATTGGGCTTGTTGCACCATGCTAATCAAGGCTAGTTTGAGCTTAAAATTGTTGGTATTAATGGTCTGGCGTCTTATTCCCGAGTAGTTGTCATTCACAATTGGCCGTACATAATCCTTCAAGGAGCGTGGTTGTGCATTATGTTGTCCATTAACCATGGCTAGTACTTTCTTCTTTCTTTGTAATCTAAGAGTTCTTTCAATCTCAGGTTCAAGAGGAGTAATGTCACGAGTTCTAGCACAGCGCATCCAACGTCAAAAACACACCTGGAGAGAAAATAAAATTCTAAATTAAAACCAAGATTACTATATATCAATATTGGCAAAAATAAGAAGAAATCAATCCCCGGTAACGGCACCAAAAACTTGATCGGTGCAAAACTGCAAATGCACAGTATCGTAGTTTTATAGTAAAGTGATAAGAAGAGTATTGTTCTCAAGAATTAATATCTCACTTTGACATAAACCGAAATTATACTAATCTCAATTTTATTTAGAAAAGTCTCTAAAATTTTTATAGTTACAATTTAAAATAAAATCAATGCAAAGAAAATACTCAAAGTAAAGAAAATTATTTGTTCAAAGATCAAATTAATGAGAAAGAAAACTTCTAGAAAATCGATTTCACCTAATCCCTCACTATTCTTTACTCATCTAACTAATTGAATTTAATTCTCTCTGTTTGTTCATCATTTTACATAAGAGTATGCAAATTAATAAAATAAGAAAGCATTAAGACCAATGACTTTAATACTACATAGGTTCATATAAGTCTTTCGATTTCTATATTTATCTATCTTGAAATATTCAAAATCTATCTTATAATTCCCTTTTTCGACAGCAAATTACAAGATTAAAATTATCTAATTAATGGTCAGTTAATTAGAAGCAATAAACTCGAAATAAATTAGACAAATATAGTAAAAAATTACTTCAAATTAACATAGAAAAATAACATAGTTCGAAACTAGATTACATCGTTTTCCTAAAACAAATAAATTTAGTTTATACTAAAATTTAAATTCAATATAAACAAATTCACTATAATTTTTTCTGAGAAAAATGAAAGAAAATAAATACTGTAAAAATATTCCTCACAGTCCGGAGTAGCAGCCTTTTCTTTCTTCTCGATTGCTTTTTTTCTTCTCTCGCTTTTTCTTTTTATTCCGTGCTGTGTTACGTTGCTCGCATTCTTCGGAAACGAAATTCAAAGTTCTTTTGAATCTCTTTTCTTCGTCCGCGTGTTCAGTAGCTGCTTTCTTCCCAAAGACCCGGTCAAAACCAATAGCCTCAGCCCCTTTTTCCTCAAGTCAAACCGAAGACTCGCATGCTAACTTGTCCAGCCAAGTTAAAATCAAAAGAACTCCCAGCCTTTTCGTCCGTGCGTGTGGAGACCAACAGAAGAATAAAATCAAGTGATCAAGTCCATCACGTCTTTTCCTTTTTAATTTGGTGAATATCTTTTCTTTTTCTTTTTTTATTCATTTGTTTTCACTTTTTCTCCTCTTTGTGTAAGTCCATTCAAGAGCTCAGAAAATTCCACACATGCCGACTTCTCTTTTATTCAGCAGCTCCTATATTTAAATAAAATATTTATTTTTCTCAAATCTAAAATAAATTTAAATGATGACTATGAAGCATAAAATTAATAAAAATAAATAAAATTAGACTAAAATTTAAAATTAAAAAGTGATAAAATATACTAAATTATGCAAGTCATCACTTCCACATAGAAATAGAAATCTTCAAAGGAAGTAGCTTGTGCAAACCCAAGAATGCCATTCAAAATCTGCACCCCTAATGTGAATCACGTCCCAAGCGGACTTAGTAGTAAAACAACCAAAATCATTTTTAGACCAAATCAGCACATCCGATCCCCCCTTGCACCTTGCTAAGACTTCCAAAATTTCATCCACATTCTCCTGCCCCACCAAATTGACCAGATGATGCATATCCTAGCTATTACCCAACTTACACTTCTTGACTCTAAGTAACAGACAACCCACAACAAGTAGATCAACAATAAGAGGTCCACGTTCCTGCCATTTATCATACCAAAAGAAAATATTTCTCTCATTAACATGCCATTGAGAATTATTGAGGGCTCCAGGAAGACTCTAAACAATCATTTTCCAAAACCTTGAACCCTTCCTTGCATCAATAAGAGTCTAAGGCTTAGAGCCTACATATTTTTCCTTAAAAACTTTAGCCCACAACGAATTACCCTGAATTAAATTCCAAGCAAATCTCCTATGAAGAGCTTTTTGCATGTCATCCAGACTTCTCAAACCCAAACCACCCTCCTTAACCGGAACACAAATATGATGCCACGCCACACATTTTTTCTTCCCTTTGTCGTTCGTTTCACTACAAAAAAAGTACTCATTAGCTAATGTAATAGTTTGATGATGGACTGAGGAACCTGTAAAACAGAAAATAAATGTCGATAGGAGAAGCCATAATAAAATGAGTCTCCCTCCCGATGAAAGCAACTTTATCTTCCACCCACTGATTTTATTACGGACTTTAGATACCATTTCTGCCATATGCTCTTGCTTAAGCCTTCCTAGAATAATAGGAGCCCCTAAATATTTGAATGGGAAAGAGTCTTCCGAGAACCCTGTAAGTTGTTTAAGAGCTCTCTTGCGACTCAATGTAATATTTTGAAAAGAGCATGGCTATTTTCTCTTTATTGATCTGTTGGCCTAACCATCTTTCATACTTATTCAACACGGTTAAAAGTTCCCTAATTGACCTCATAGTACCATTAGTAAAAATCACTACATCACTAGTATACATACGATGAGAAATGAGAATCGTACCTCTAGCCTGTGTAAACTGACCAAACTTTTTCTCCAACACACTCTTACTTATAAGCCGAGATAGAACCTCCAGCATAATAATAAAAAGATAAGGGGAGAGAGGATCCCCCTGCCACAACCCATGACCTCCTTTTAAGGAACATTTAGTAGTCCCATTCATCATTATTGAATCCCATGGAGAAGTGATGCAAGCCCGAATAAGATCACAAAACTAAAGAGAAAAACCAAAACAAAGAAGAACCTCCAACAAAAACTTCCACTTAACTCGATCATATGCCTTCGCCATGTCCACCTTCAGCATGATATTACCACCATGAGTTTTCTTTGGATTGCACCATTTCCTACATTAGACTAATATTCTCAAAATTGCTCATCCCTGGTATAAAAGCCCCTTGCACCATCGAAATCATCCTTGAAAGAGAATTTGTTAAACAATTAACAATAATTTTAGAACAAATTTTATAGAAAACTAAACAAAGGCAAATAGGACGAAACTTGTCAAACCCCGAGGGCACCTCCACCTTTGGATTCAACACTATAAAAGAAGCTATAAAAAATCTAGGAAGTTGTCTGGAAATAAAAAAAATTTTGAAACCGCTTCTAAGACATCGAACTTCACCACCTCCAACAACTAGTGTAGAATACTGACCCAAACCCATCCGGCCCTAGTGTGCTATTGGGGGAAATAGAAGAAAGAGCAACAAACACCTCCTCCATAGAAGGAACACCACCGAGACAAAAAGAACTGGCAAAATTAAATAGTTTAAATCTGAGAGTACTCTAGACGGGGCCTCTTGTAGAAAATCTGAAAAATAATTCACAGCCCCATTATGTAGTGCTTCCGAGGAATCAAAATTGACCTCATCCGACTGCCTCATACCCATGACCCTTTTACTCTTTGTATTAGCTAAACATACATGAAACAATTTAGAATTACGGTCTCCATCCACCTTTTAGGGAGGGAGTGACTTACCTTTGCCTATATCCTTAAAATGAATACCTCTCTGCTGCATCTTAGGACATGTAGCTTCTAATGCACACGCCACTTCTACAACCTCCAAATTATCATCTTTATTTGTCGATGCACTCACTCAACAAGTCTAGAGACGTTCTTCAGTATTTTCAACCCTAAAAACCTCTCTGGTCAACTAATCTATAACATCAACTCAAAAAACATGATCAGTAAAAGAAGGATATTTAGCAGCTTCAAATAAATTAAACTCTATCTCTTCTTCACCAACTTTCAAAGCCAACCTACCATTTTTAACATCTATGACAGCTCCATATGTGGCTAGAAAAGGCTAACCTAAAATGATAGGGATCTCGGTGTCTTCTTCCATCTCCAACACAATAAAATCAATTGGAATGATAAACTTCTTTACCTTGATCAACACATTCTCAAGAACACCCAAAGGATATTTCATTGATCTGTTAGCTAGTTGCAAAGAGTTGGTAGTAGGCTTCAACTCCTTTAATCAAAGCTTTTTAGACACAGATAAAGGCATTAGTGAAACACTAGCTCGTAAATCACACAAAAGTTTAGAAAAATTAACATCACCTATAGTATAAGGGATAGAAAAACTCCTTGGATCTCTTAGCTTTGGTGGAAGCTTATTCTAGATAATGGTACTACATTCCTCTGTCAATGCAATGGTCTTGGAGTCCTCTAATTTCCTCTTCTTGGACATGAGCTCCTTTAGGAACTTTGTATAGGCAAGAATTTGTGCTAAGTCATCTACAAAATGAATATTAATGTGAAGCTACCTACCTAAACACTTTCAAAAATCTCTCAAACTATTTATCAATTTTATTTTGTTTAAGCCTTTGAGGAAAAGGAATGGGAGGGACATAAGGTTCAACTGGTGGCAGTGGGGATGGTGTCTTGGTTAGGTCCTCAACTTCTTCACCGACCTTCTTGCACACCTCTTCATGGTCTACTTCATCACCAACTACAGTCTCACCACTTACCTGACCAAGTTGCTTACCACTTCTCAAGGTGACTACCTTGTAATGCTCCTTTCGATTGACCTCTATCTTAATAGGCAAATTGCCCTGTCCACAAGAATTGATGGAATTGGCTAACTGCCCCAATTACATCTCCACATTTCTGTTGGAACTCGCCAACTGGGCAACCTTTGCTTCAAATCTCTCTAAATTGGCATTGGCTAAATTCTCAATAACTATCTCCCAAGGCTACTTACTTTCTGGTTGGGATGGTTACCTTGATCTTTTCCATGAAAGGTTGGGATGATTCCTCCAACCTGGGTTGTATGTGTTGGAATAAGGGTTGTTCAGTTACTATTGCCTATTAAAATTAGACACAAATTGGGCTTGCATTACCTGCCTACAATCAGCACTCATGTGAGCTCCTCCACAGTAATCACAACTCAATAAAGGACTAGAAACAAAATTCACATTACTCAACTTACTGAACATTTTTACCAGAGAATCTACCTTGGCATTCAGCATGTTTATGCCATCTACATCAGACATAGGCATACCTCTTTCATCAGACCACTGATAATTGTTAGAGGTCATTTCTTCTACCAACTCATATGTCTCTTCTATTGACTTACTCATTAAATTACCTCTTGTAGCTGCATCTTTCGTAATCCTGACTGAATGTATTAATCCATAATAGAAAGTCTATACAATCAGCCAATTAGGAAAACCATGAGGACACTTCCTCTACAATTCTTTAAACCTCTCCCAAGCTTTATACAAAGATTCACCATCAAACTGAACAAAACTGGTAATATCATTTCTAAGTTAGGCAATCTTACCCGGGGGAAAATACTTACTCAAAAAAGTTTGTGACAAAGCATTCCAGGTGGTGAAAGAGTTAGGCGCTTTGGAATCAACCAGGCCTTAGCTTTATCCATTTATAGAAAATGGAAAATTTCATAGCCGAATGGTATCACCACTAACTCCATTCATCTTAATTGTATCACAAATCTCCAAGAAATTGGGAAGGTGTGCATGTGGATCCTCAGCAAATCCTCCACCAAACTGCTCCTATTGCACCATCTGGATGAGACCGGGCTTAATTTCAAAGTCATTAGCATTGACTGTAGGTCTCACAATGTTGGATTGAGCACCATTGATATTCGGCACGGCATAGTCATGCAACACCCTATGATTCTGGTTATTTGTGATGGCTACTGCTTGTTCTTGCTCTAGCTGCAATCTTTGTTTTCTCCTTAGTGTACGTAGGGTTCTCTCAATTTCTGGATTAAAAAGCTCAATTAGCTAACACTTACGTGGCATACACTACATATAGAAAACATAAATTGACAAACAGAAACACAAAACAACCTAAAAACCCTAGAAAACGATGGAATTTGGCCTTGAGAGGGTGGGGCTAGTCTAAATGAATAGATGAATAACAAAAAGAACAATACAATCTAAATTAATACAAGAATTTATTTGTATTAATATTGAAAACAATCCTCCCCAACAACAATGTCAAAAACTTGATGGTCCATAGACTCTACTGCAAGTGCATGGGTCGTGACAAATAAAACAGGACAAAAAGAATATCATTTCCATAAGGAGGCGATTCAAGTTCCAATTTATAAAATTTTCTATATTATTTAGACAATCTCAAATTGATGTGACTGACTGAAAATTCTTAACCTGAAAAATAAATATGAAAGGTTCATAGGGCTTGAATTTCATCAATTGAATTCCTTCAATGAGTTTAAATCTGATTGCTTGCATTTATATTTTGCTAATTACAATGACCGAATTTTCTTTTTTATGTGATATCCTCTTTCAAGGTATAGCACCTATACCTATATTAATCCTATGTCTACTATCGTGATTATAGAAATTAAAATAAATTCATTATGCTTTGTAAAATTCTTCAATGTAGGTCACAAAGGTGTGTATTTATTTCTAAACTACATTGCCAAGATTTGATGAATTCACGAACTAATATTGAACTTCAAATTTTGTTACTTCATTTAACATCTTAAGCATACAATTCATGGCCAGTAAATTGTAGGAATGAAAACTAAAATCATCCAATTGCAATCAACACAGGGTTTTCAATACAACCATAGTTAAATCATATCCAAAATTCAATGACTACATCCTAGCCCTAGAATAAGAAAACTAGCAAATTATAACTAATAAAACAATCCAATTATTTCTCAAACATAAATTCGAATTTAACATCATTAATAACAATTCAGAAACTAAAAATTAGAAAAAGAGAAAAATAACTCAATAATTGCAGAAATCTTGAGTTTGTTCTTCCTTTCAGAATTACAACTCCTTCAATCCTCTTTTCTTTCTCTCTACCGGTCTGCTTTTCTTTTAGATTCTCCTCAATACGCAGCTCACTAAAAGTTGATACCCCTTTGGTATCCTCTATTTTAAATTTTAAAATATATTTTTCATGTGCTAGCTAATTCAAAAACCTATCATCCATATTTGCAACTGAAAATCCAATCAACTCAAAACCAATTCTCCTTTCAAATTTTAAAACATATTTGCTGCTAAAAATATGGAATTCTTGGCTAACCGAATTCCAGTTGGATTTAGAGCATCAAACCGACACATTTTTTAGTTGAGTCCATCACAAACGTTTTAGATCTCGTTCTCAACTTTCAAACGCACCTAGGCTTGCATTATGTTGACTTCTAGAACTCCAGATATGGGCTAAAAACTGAAATAGGGTCTGGGTTGCAGTAAACTTCTGGACAAATTTGTATTTCTCCATTTCTGCTAAGTTTTAAACTTTTAAACGGCAGAACTAAGTTTTAGGCTCTTCATAAAAGTTTTAGGCCTACATCTTAGCTTTCCATCAAGCCAAACAATACCTGAAGCCAAGGTTTGTAGGTCCAGTTAAAACCCACAAACCGAATAGTATTCTAGTTTGACTAGACCAGACCAACTAGGATTTGCTCTCTAGGCCTAGCCCGATTTCTGCCTCTTCACATCATCCCAATTTCAACCTAATTCAGTAATTAAATACCTGCAAAATATCAAGAATTTCTAAAAATTAAATAAATGTAAAAGACACCTAAAATTCTAAACAAAAGAGTTAAGAAACATACAAAACACTCTGAATCAAAATAATTAGGACTAAGAAAATGTGTGAAATAAATTCCCACATCAGCAACCTATTAGAGGCACTGTTGGGCTCTACTCCATCATTGATATGGAGAAGTATATGGTCATCTTTAGACTTAGTCAAAGCAAGAATGCCATGGAGAGCAAGAAATGGAAGAAGTATCAGGATTTGTTAAGATAAATGGATCCCTATGCCTACCTCTTTTAAAGTATAGTCCCCAATACATATGCTAAATAGTGATGCAACAGTGTCAAAAATCATAGATGACAGTAGAGGATGCTGGAAGGAAGACTTGATTTCTCAAATATTTAAGCCAGAAGAAGTTGAAACTATTTGTCGAATACCTATGAGTCGAATGGGAGCTAAAGATAAATTGATTTGGGGACACCCTGTAAATGGAAAGTTTTTTGTTAGGAGTGCATACCACAAGCAATACACAATGAAAAGACAGAAGAGTGGGGAAACTTCTAGTTCATCAGTGAGTGATCTCGATTGGCAAAAGATATGGAGGCTCCAAGTACCAAGGAAGATTAAACACTTTATATGGAAATTAGGACATGATTTGTTACCAACTCTGCAAAATCTTATTAAGAGAGGATAGTTGAAAGTGATCTATGTCCAATTTGTGAAAGGAAAGTCGAAACTATTGTACATGCTATATGGAGTTGTCCTGATGCTAGTGATGTGTGGGCTGAACCTACAAGTCCAGTAAGAAAATGGTCTAACTCAGTAGTAGATTTTAAATATCTATGAAAGGAACTAAATTCAAGGTTGAAAGCTGAAGAGATAAAGCTTGTTGTTTTTATCATGAGAAGAATAAGGATCTGAAGAAATTATTTTGTTTTTGAAAAAAAGTTTGAGAGTCCAAGATAGGTTGTTAAAGCTACAAGTGCATATATGGAAAGTTTCTGTCAAGCCCAGGTTCAAAATGGTGACCAACAACCTATAACTACTATAGACAAAAGTAGAACTAAATGGCAAAAACCAAGTGAGGCATATGTGAAAGCTAATTGGGATGCATCTATGGATAAAAATAAAAATAAAAATAAAAAGTCAGGTTTGGGAATCATTATCAAAGATAAGGTAGGTGACATTATGGCTAGTGTCTGCACAAATGTAAGCTATTATATGAAACCTATTATAGCTGAAGCCATGGCTTTAAGGAAGACAATGGAGGTCTGTTCTGAATTGGGGTTCGCTAGAGTATTTTTTTTTTTAATGGGACTCTCAGGTGATTGTAAAGGCCACAAACAACAATGAAGAAATTAGCACAAATTATGGTTCTCTGGTATATGATATTAGATGCATGTTGGAAGGAAGACTTGGTTGGAAGTAATTTTTAACTTCAGAGAAGCAAATGCAATAGCTCATCTACTTGCAAAAATGGCATTATTGCAAACTGAGGAAAGGATATGGGTAGAAGAAGGGCCTATGCAGATTATGAATACTATTATTAAGGATAAATATTGTAATGACAGTGTTCGGTATTGCAATAAAATTTAGTTGTTCTTGATTAAAAAAAAGTAGAGTTTGCTATTTATAATTTTCAGACTGTATACTAAACTACTAATGACAAAATATGCAAGTGTACCCTTGAATGAGATTATGTGAAATATTTATTATATGAAGATTGGATGAGGATTTAAATCACTTCATGTCTTAGTTCCAACACTAGAAATGAAAAGGAAATAGGTAAGAGAAAATTTTTCATCATCGTCAAGTGAACTCATGTAACGTCCCAGTCCCGGATGGGTCAGAGAGTTACTTCTTATCATTTAAAATCATATCTTCACAAAACAAGTGATGTTTCCAAATTCTCCATAAACATAAAATTCAATCCATCTCTTATAATGCAAATCACATCTCTACCTATTCCCACACAAAACATAAACTTATCCATTGAGTTCAACTACATAAATTCCTCCACAAGGTCTTCCTTAATTAATCATAACATAACATAACATTGAGTTCACACACTAAAATCCAACTATTCATACAAAACTACTAATAAACTCTCCAATAATAAAAATAAAAAAAATACCCTCTTTGTGCTTAATCTACTATACTCACACGGTATTACCCATGCTTAATCTCCAGCTGAAACTTCCAAAACATATGAAAATATTGTGGATATAAGAGAGATAGTTATCAACAACTCAGTAAGTAGAAAATATATACTAGTGTGCAAATATGAGCATTTACATAATACAGTATGTAGAACAAAAATATCTTTCAAAATTAGCATGCAAAACAAAACATGTTTTCCAACGTAACAGAGCAATGATTTTAAGACACATAAAATCCAAAGTACTTTGGCATAATGAAACTGAGTATCATCAACATATCAAAACAAAACATCTCACAAAGTAGAGACCATGTTTAACCCCCGTGGTAGGATTGTGCTATCCCAAGTAGCCAAATTGAGCAGAGTCAAAGGTGAATCTTTCCCTTATTATTCTCGAAGCCCTAAGTGTGCATATAGGAAAGACCACATAAAACCACTTTGTGTTTCAAAGTGGGTGCACTCAGAGACAAAGAAATTGGTACCAATCCAAACAGAGTAGAGCAGAGACAGAGTCAGATACAAAATCAGTAAACCATGCCAAAGGTTTTCAAATACCATAACAAAACAAAACAAAGTATTGAAACATATTCAAATCATTCTCATATACTGAAAACAAAAGTTAGAGCATCTTTCTAATTAATACACAAATTTTCAGATTTTCAATATCGCTCTTTTTCACATTTTAGAGACAGTGTGACAAAATAAAACTCATGTCTACACAATTCATGTTAGAAAACATTTTCCATCTTTCATATAGATTTCATGAGTAATGCAAATAAACAACCAAGGTTGTTTTTTCTAAGTTCTCATTTCATAACAAAAAATGCAAAAATTTTCAGAAAGTTAACCTCAGTCTAAACAATTTGTGTAAAGCATAGTATAGGAACCCCGCATACCTGGACTTTTTAGCTTTGCTGAAACTTTCCACATTCGTGCCGAGTGAATACCAATCGTCACATATATGGAATACTAAATGTTAATGAACTTTTGAAAGGACTACTAAAACTCTCCATCTACTTAAATTCATACTATGGAAATAGTTTTCATAACTATCTAGTTATCAGAAATCTAATAAATAGATTATCATTGAAAATAATCTTAATTTATTATAATATAATTTTATCAAAAATAGCAAAACAACTTAAATTCATTTCAAAAATTAACTTAATATATTTAAAACTCATATCTCGATAAACTATTATTAAAATGATGATTTAATACTGCCAACATATAATCTAGTAGGAAATCATAAATTTCTTAAGTAATAGTAAGTAATAGTAATTCATAAAATATTCTTAATAATACTTATATTAAAAATCATCGTAAATTACTAATCATATCTAATTTAAAACTATCCAAGATTTATTTCATATAATAGGGCTTAAAGTGTTTAAAAATAAAATTTTAAACACTTACATTTTACTACCAAAATCAAATTATAAAATGAATACCAAATAATATAATTAAAAATATTTTCTATGAAATCGAGTTTAAAAATTCTCTTTTCAAATTTATAACAAAATTCATTAAAATAGGAAAGCAAAATTTCATTTAATAAAAAATAGACTATTTAGTTTCTCTTTAAAGGGTTCAAAATAAAATTTTACACTTACTATAAACTTCAAAAATTCATATATTAAAAACATATTATTGCTAGTAAAATACTTCAAATCTTTATTTATTTTCCTTATAAGTTATAAATTTGAAAACTAAAACCCTTACGAATAAAAAAATTTAGACTTGATATAAAACCCACCTAAAGGCAGGGCATTTTAGGAAATAAGCATAAATTGCATGGGCAAGTTGAACTTTGCAAAAGCTATTTCTGAGATTTAAAACATAACATCGTGCGATGGAACCAAGCTCACCGTGAGGGACCTCGTGAAAGCGGATCGGAGCGGCATTGGGTGGATGTAGACAGCAGCGCAGCTGGGAGTGGAGGCAGAGCACTGTAAAAAGGGAGGGATATTGTAAGAATGGGAAGAAAAGGAAAGAAGAAGAAGAAAGAGCAGAGGAAAAGGTAACAAAAAGATGCTATTTCATTCTATATTCGCAGTACTGTATTACAAGGTGGTGCAGCTTATATATTGAAAGCAGTAAAAGAAATCCTAACAAACTAGAGGACAATCGAATATTCCAAGCTCTGTACAGCTATGTAACAAACTCTAAATTTACAAAAAAGGACATTACAACTCAGCTAAGATATGGACTTTCTAGTAAATGAATCACAAAGAGCATTATAAGCGGTAAGACCATTTGATGATGGTTGTGCCTTCATATCAAAACTATCTATGATGCCACGAGTACCAGCAGTTGTATCTTCATATTCTTGTAGCTTAAGGTTGCTGATTTTATGTTGATCATGTTGCTCTAATATCCCCCCGCAAGATGGAGAATATATATTGATTATTCCCATCTTGTAGAGATGTGCATAAAGGAGATAAGATGGGAGAGATTTAGTGAAGATGTCAGCAAGCTGTGAATGTGTTGAGACATGAGCAGTTTGAATACTACCTTCTAGGATTTTATCTTTGATTAAATGACAATCCACTTCAATGTGTTTTGTCCTTTTGTGAAAAACGGGATTAGCTGCTATATGTAAGGCAGCTTGGTTGTCACAAAACAATTCAGCAGCTTATGGATGGGGGATGGAAAGGTTAGTAAATAAGTGCCTCAGCCAAGTGAATTCAGTGGTGATGGAGGCCATGGCACGGTACTCTGCCTCAGCAGATGATCTTGACATAGTTGTTTGTTTCTTGGATCTCCAAGAGATGAGAGAGTGACCCAAGAGGATGCAGTAGCCAGTGATGGACTTTCGGGTATCAGGGCAGGATGCCCAATCTGAGTCACAGTATCCCTTCAGTTGTATTGAAGATGTAGATGACAGTAGTAACCCTTGACCAGGTGCATTTTTAAGGTATCTCAATACCTTGTGAGCAGCAGCAAGATGAGAGGTGGAAGGATGATCCATAAATTAATTGAGAACCTGAGTAGGGTAGCTGATATCTAGTCTAGTTATGGTGAGGTAAAGTAGACGTCCAATGAGTTGTCTATATGGAGTAGGATCAGCTAGAGGGGTCCCTGTTGACTTGCTTAGTTTATGGTTTTAATCCATTGGAATTTTTAAGGGCTTAGAGGCCAATTGACCCGAATCAACAAGGATATCTAAAGTGTATTTTCTCTAACAAAGGTGAATACCAGTGGGAGATCTAGCAACCTCAATGCCAAGGAGGAATCTCAAGGGTCCAAGATCTTTAATTCTGAATTGGTTGTTCAGAAATGTTTTAAGGGCAAAGATGGAATCAAGGGAACTGCTAGCAACTACTATGTCATCTACATAGACTAGTAATGTTGTGAATGTGGTATCACTGATGCAAGTGAAGAGACTGTAATCAGCCTTGGTCTGTGTGAAACCAAATTGAATCAAAGAGGTAGAAAACTTGTCATACCATTGGCGGGAGGCCTGTTTGAGTCCATAGAGGCTTCTGAGTAGCTTGCATACCTGACCAGGTTTACCCTTGCAATTGCCAGGTGGCTTTTTCATGTATATTTCCTCTTTGAGCTCCCCATTAAGGAAGACATTGTTAACATCAAATTGTTGTAGATGCCACCCTTTAATTGCAGCCAAGGCTAGAATGGTTTTGACAGTAACTATCTTCACAACTGGTGAGAAAGTCTCATGATAGTCCACCCCTTCCTGCTAGGTGAAGCCCTTAGCAACTAATCTTGCTTTCTTTCTCTCAACAGTACCATTGGAATGGTACTTGGTTTTGTAAACATATTTGCAATCAATAGGGATTTTTCCAGGGGGCAAATTAGTAAGGATCCATGTGTTATTGAGTTCTAAAGCCTCAAGTTCAGTGTCCATTGCATTGCATCAATCTGGGTTCATGACAGCTTGTTTATAAGTATGTGGGTCAATGTGTGATGAGATGGTGGTAGAAAACAAAGAGAATGCAGGTGATAAATTTGAATAAGAAATAGAAGAAGATAGAGGGAATGGTATACCTGGTGTATGAGATGCTTTGACCAATGATTGAGTGGGTGAGAGTGAAGTAGCTTGCTGACAGTGAAAATCTCTGAGATATTGAGGGGCTTTCCTTGTTCTAGTGGATTTCCTAAGGGTAAATTGAGATGCAGGTTCTTCATTTGGTGGGAGAGCAGATTGGGATGCAGGTTCCGCATTTGGTTGAATAGAAGAAGTGGAGGGAGGAA
The DNA here is from genome assembly GCA_029856935.1 of Cyclocarya paliurus. Taxonomy (NCBI): domain Eukaryota; kingdom Viridiplantae; phylum Streptophyta; class Magnoliopsida; order Fagales; family Juglandaceae; genus Cyclocarya; species Cyclocarya paliurus. Next base: position 12,007,600 of record CM056951.1, read on the forward strand.
CTACTAAAGCAGAAGGAATGAGTGATGTAAGTTGATTTTCTGGAGATATAGGCAGAGTAGGTGTAGTGGAAGGTGAAGGAGTTGAGACATGAGAAGAGGAAATGGGGTGGAAAAAATGAGGTGATGATTGTGAGGATGGTGAAGGGTGAGATTGATGATGGAAAGGAAAGACATTTTCATGGAACGTAACATCCCTAGAGATGAAAACTGCTTTAGTGTTGAGGTCAAGTAACTTGTAGCCTTTTACCCAAAATGGGTAACCAAGAAAAACACAATGCCTACCTCGAGCATCAAATTTCTTTCTATTTTGGGATAAAGTAGAGGCAAAGCATAAACATCCATAAATTCTCATGTGAGAATATATGGGAGGAGTATAGAAAAGAAGCTCAAATGGTGTTTTATTGGAAAGTACGGGGGTGGGAAGTCGATTGATAATATAAGTGGCAGTGAGGATGCAATCATTCCAATAGAGATCAGGAAGGTTGGATTGAATTTTAAGGGCTCTGGCCATATTTAAGAGATGTTGATGCTTTCTTTCAGCTACCCCATTTTGTTGTGGGGTTTCCACACAAGTTTTGTGATGAATGATGCCTTTTTGATTGAAGAAGTCTCTCATTTGAAACTCAAGTCCATTATCACTTCTCAGAATTTTTACTTGGGTGTGAAACTGAGTTTCTACTAAATTACAGAAAGATTCAATGCATGATCTTGTGTTGGATTTAGTTTTGAAAGTATTTGGTACCATCGTATGCCTCAACTGAGTTGGGTCCCCATATATCACAGTGAATAATTTCAAAGATGTTTTTGATTTTATGAGTGCTGTTTGGAAATGGGAGCCTTTTATGCTTTGCAATTGGACAGATATGACATGGATTTGAATCAGAAATAGTGAAAGTGTGATTCTGAATAGAGGGATCTGCAATTACATTTAATTTTGAGATAGGTGCATGACCCATTCTACAATGCCAGAGATCTGAAATGACATCAACACCTTTGAAGATAACTAAAACAAAAATGTTCTTATGTAAAGAAAATGAAAAATGATCGAATAGAGATGTTGGGGACACTGGTTCTGCAAGTAAATGGTATAGACCATTCTTCATCTCACCCATGCCAATCGTTGTCCATGACAAAAGGTCCTGGATAAAATAAATTTGTGAAAGAAAAATAAAACAACAAGAAAGTGAGCTGGTTAGTTGTTTTGCTGAAATTAAATTGAAATGAAATGAGGGAACACAAACACATTGTGTAAAATTAATGTGTTAGTGATGTGAACAGTGCCAATGTGAGTAACAGGTGCTGTTTGGCCATTTGGAAGTTTAACAACAAAAGAAGCTTGTGATGTTATGGATGAAAAAAGGGAAGTGTTGCAGATCATATGATCTGTAGCACCAGTGTCAATAATCCAGGGTGAATGTGCGTATGATTTATGTGTTTGAGTGATGGTATTGAGGCAAAAAGGAGTACCATTCATAGTGGAGGGGTGGGAACAATCCATTTGGACATTGTTGATTGAATGATTTGCAATGGAAACTTCCTTGGACTGCAACAGAGATAAGAGTTGCTAATATTGATCCTTGGTAAAATTGAAGTTGGTATCTGATGGGTCCTCTGGCTCAAGTGAGGTCATGTTGACAGAGGAGAATCCAAGTGGCTTGATCTTACCATGTAACTTGTGCCCAGGTGGATAGCCATGCAATTTATAGCACTTGTCTGCTATGTGGCCAGTCATGCGACAGTGAGTGCAAACTGGGCTTGTGCATTCCCTGCCTTGAAGCAATTCTCTAGAGAATGACCTTGAATTTTGCAATGAGTACAGAATGGCCTATCATGTTTGGGTTGTTGAGCTGGTTTGGAAAACTTTTTATATGAGGAATATGGTTGTTTAACAGCAAGGGCCATGGAATCTGGTGAAGGGATGACAGAAAGCATGGTATGTTGCATTTCTTGTTGCTGGATCATGGAGAAAATTTTGTTTATGGGAGGCAATGGATCCAGTAACATGATCTGGTCACGATTGATACTGTAAGAATCATTTAAACCCATGAGGAATTGTATGACACAATCCCTCTGGTATCTATCAAGTAAAACAGAAAGTTTGCCACATTTACAATCGGGCATTGGATCATATATAAGGAGCTCATCCCATAGATTTTTAAGTTTACCAAAATAAACACTGACTGGGTCATTTTCTTGTTGTAAACTTGTTAGGGAATTCCTAAGCTGAAAGATTCGATGCCCATTTTGTTGAGTGAATCGATCTTTGAGCTCATCCCATATTTGCTTAGCATCACCCACTAAGGCAATGCTAGATTTGAGGGTTGGATTGATTGAATTGTGAAGCCATGACACTACCAAATCATTACACCTTTCCCAGGCATCATGAAGGGGGTTATTAGATTTCTTAGGTTTGGACAAAGTGCCATCAATAAAACCTAGTTTGTTTTTGGTACGAAGAGCTCTGCACATAACTCTTGACCATGTGGTGTAGTTATCGGTGGTAAGAAGGTCAGGGACCAAAGAAAAAGAAGGGTTATCCCCATGGTCAAGTCGATAGGGGTTAATGATATTGGTAAAATCTAGAAAAAGGGAAGTGTTTGAAGACTTTGAATCAGTCATTGAAAGAAAAAGAAAAAAAAATTCTCACTCGGTAGCTCTTGATACCATGTAAGAATAGGAAGAAAATGAAAGAAGAAGAAGAAAGAGCATAGGAAAGGTGACGAAAAGATGCTATTTCATTCTATATTTGTAGTACTGTATTACAAGGTGGTGCAGCTTATATACTGAAAGCAGTAAAAGAAATCCTAACAAACTAGAGAACAATCGAATATTCCAAGCTCTGTACAGCTATGTAACATACTCTAAATTTACAGAAAAGGACATTACAACTCAGCTAAGATATGGACTTTCTAGTAAATGAATCACAAAGAGCATTATAAGCGGCAAGACCATTTGATGATGGTTGTGCCTTCATATCAGAACCATCTATGATGCCACGAGTACCAGCAACTGTATCTTCATATTCTTGTAGCTTAAGGTTGCTGATTTTGTGTTGATCATGTTGCTCTAATAGATATTGTGATGAGAGAGAGAGAGAGAGAGAGAGATTACTGAGGGAGAGAGAAACTGTTAACTTGAGGAAGAGACCGAGACTGGGTGGAGGACTGGGCTTCTGTGGTGGTTGGCTTCTCCGTGAAATCCCATGGCTGGCTGCGTTCGTGGCCTATAATGGCCACGTGGCAGTTATGCAGACTTGCGAGGGTGGCTGTTGGAGCACCAACTTGCTCTATTTTTGTTGAGGAAAACAAGGCATGTCGTTGGCGTTGATGCTTGGAGGAACTGGGCAGCGTCGGTTGGGTGGTGGGCCATGAAGGAGAGGCTGTTAGCGTGGAAGATGGCTCTCGGCTTAGTCTCCATCAACGTGGGTCCTCAATGGTGCCGTGACTGTCATTGAGCGGGGTTGCTGGTGAACGAGCGTGGACAACCCACGGTGACCATGGAGTTGGCTTCTCAGTCGTGTGGGTGGAAAGGGGTTGTGCTTTATTTCGGTGTAGGGGAAACAGGGGGTTGGGCCGTGCAGCTAGGCGATTTTTATGGTGATTCACGACGTTCTGTGTGGGGGTGGCAGCGGTTTTTGAAGGATGCAGGTGGCCTTGCTGTGGCTGAGGGAGAGAGCGTTCGCTGGAGAGAAACCTTGGAACAGCTGTTTTGCCGTGGGCTGTGGGAAAAAAATGAGCAACTGAGTTGGTTTTCTATGGGTCTCAACGGTTGTGGCATGTTGCCGTGTTCGTTGGGTGCTTGCTGGACATGGAGACATGGAGACGTGGGGGAGAAAGAACGAGGAGGAGAAAATATCAGGAGGGTGTGGGATGATGGGGCTATGTGATGGTGGTTTAGAGCGATTCCATGTACTGCGGCTAGAAGAGATCTGCCATGATTCACTGATAGCGAACAACGTTGTAAACGGCTTAAAAAGGGAGAGAGTATGAGATTATATTTTCGTATGAGCCGCCCTAGTTGTGCAAGTGTGTGTGTGTATGTGTATGTATATATATATATATAGATATTGCTGGAAACCTAGAGAAAGGGGAGGAAAAAGTATCGAGCATGGAACGGAGTCTAAATGGCATTATTAAGGGTTTTGAGCAGTTTCTCCATGCATGAGATTAGAGAAGGAGATGTGCATCATGCATGCTGTGGAAAACAGACGTAATGAAGCGTGCATGAAGAGGAAGTTTGTGGTGCTACATGTGAACTTGTGTAACCTGTGAATATAAAGTGTTGTCGTTTACCCTAGCGAAACAAATGTGAATGCAGAAGAAACGAACATGCATGTCGTGGGGGCTGAGACCAGATCTCATGAGCTTGGGCTTTTAGCCCATGATTCGTAATGAAAAAAAATATTAATAAATGGGCTCTTCTCTGAGTTTTAGGTCTCGACTCATTCTAAAAAAATAATATTCAAAAAATTTATCAGGGCTCTTCATATGTATAAATCCAAAAACAAAAGAAAAAAAATTAAAAAGCAGCTTAGTACTGAACCTGGGTGTTACAACTCAAACATAATAGAATTCTTAAAATAAAATCCAATATCAACATCGATATTTAGAAATATAATCATAAAGAATACTCAAGAAAAAAAAAAACTCATGCCAATGAATACGTTTTTGGTAATTAGGAGAATTACTAAAATCTTTATAAATTAATGACTTAATATGAAAATAAAAGTTTTGATGGTGAGCTAAAATATTTCAAACAAAAAAACCTATAAACCGATAAAAGTTCAGAGAAATATGAAAAATTCAAAGAATAACCAATTACATCAATCTATTTGATACTTTTGATATTTTCTTATTCAATTATTCAATTTTTTATAACTACGACTTTTTTTTTTCTTTTATAAGATTCTACTTTAAATTTTTTTTGGAGGGTCTTCTTCCACTAGAGGCCTTAGGCAATAATTGCCTAAGCCACGGCCGTGTCACGTGATAATCAAGTGTTTATGCGTGAATCCAAATGTTTATGGAAAAAAGAAAAATATTATTCATCATTATTTTTACCCTGATCTTGTGATATGGTATTAAATAATTGAAGATTATTTATTATGTTTTATTTATAGGTCTATTATTTAATATCACATCTGAAAAGATGATGATAAAATGATAAATAAAAAAATGACAAATAAATTTTTCCTCGGATAGAAGGTATGCACAGGCTAGGGGTTTAAACGCACATGGTTTTATGACCTAATGGGCTTAGTTTCCTAGGCCATATTATGGGCTTCTATGAACTTTACTCTCTTGCGCTACCCGTTGGTCTAGCAAGGATCTTTGGGTTTTGGTCATAGTTTCGATGGCGTAATCACTTAATCAGTTCCAATGTGTAGGGTTTGAATATGGCATTTAAATAGTTTTTTGGGCGTAATGCCGGTTAGATATGGGCTTACTTGCTCAAAAATATATTAAATGCGTTTTAACCTATATAAAAAATACCATCCAAAATCATTCTGTACGCAATATCGGACTTTGAACTAAGTTTTAATTCTTAGTCAACCTTAATACATATTTATAGTTCATAGGCTTATCAATATAATTCATTAAACCTAATTTAGACCAGATAAAATTATTCTCATTCTGTCTCCAATAAAATTGGGCCGGGTAGTTATATATGATAGGTCAGGTTTTGATAACTCCTGAGTCCTGATCAAGGTGATCAATTAAAAGGTTTGATACTTAAGCGAAAAAAAGAACAAAATAGAAGAAGATCTGATAGCCGATGCCAATTGCCAACGCAACTAATGCGTCGGTTATGCGTTTGCAATGAATGTCAGTTTCTCTGTATTTTATTGTTATTGTTAGGAGGGCATAGTACTATGAAGAAAAGTAGTGAAAGTTGAAGCGCTAAAGCAACTTATAAGTTATACATTTTCAAAGATTGCTGCGCCTTTGGCTTTGTGTTCCTTCTTCCCTACTAAAGCCAAAAACTTACCTCGTCATATAAGCGTGTCACTAACAATCAGGAGACCACTAGTCTTCGAACGTTGCTTTTCTGCTTTTTTATTTTTAAAAAAAGTCGACCAGTTCTTGATTGGACGGTAGTTGTTTAACTCGAGAAAAGTAAAGAACATTTATCGTTAATGACTGCTAAATAAAAAGTTTTGTTCAAGGACATGTGCAGGTTAAGGAGGCCTCTCACTCTTTGCAGTGCAGTTAAGGACGCGTGAGATAAGAATTTATTCTTATCTAACTATTATTAACTTTCTGACTATTATTAACAAATTTTTTTATTACTATTAAAAAAATGAGAAAAAATAAATAAATAAATAATATTATAAAGTTAAAATATTGTTACAATATAGTTTTTAAATATTATTTTTATTTATAGATATGAAAATGTTGATTTTTTTTTTTTTTTTAAGTTTGGAAAAGTTGAAATGAGTAATTTGAAAGTATTTATATTTGAATGATATTTGAGAATGAGATCAGATGAAAATTTTTTCCACCAAACAAGTCCTTAGTACATGATGAGTATCTTGTACTTAAAATAAATAAATATAAATAATAAATAAATAAATAAAACCTACAAAACCCTTTAAAAAAATTAGTAATTAATTTATACTTTTAAATTGCATATTTTCCTTTTAGAGGTTAATATAAAATAGATATTCTCCATATTAATAATAATAATGATGGAGAATAAATAAATTCTCTTGATTTGATCTATATAGTGGACGAGCCTTAACCCTTGTCTTTCTTTTTTCAAACGTCGAAAGTGAGTATCCCAAGACCAGTGTGGCCCATTAATATCTAACAATAGAAAATAATAATAATAATAAAATTAGAACCAATCAAACTTAGTTTATATAATAATGAATTTGAAAAAGGAAAATGATAGGTTACTACCTCTTACTACTTATTTATTATTCTTTTTTAATTTAATTTTTGTATTTTATTTGATGGTTAAAGAAATGATTATAAATAAAATTATATATTTTTTTAATTTTTTCTTAATGATTAAGAATGTTAAAAAAAATACTTAAAAGAAAATAAAAAAAAAATAAAAATTCAAATACATATAAGTAGTAAATAGGTAGTGAGAGGGTAGTAACCGGCCTATCACTACCCTTTGGAAAAATAACTTTGAAATTTAAGATTTCATTCTTCAGATGATGATCTCTCATATCCCAAAGATCAGAGGATGGATGCTACTAATAACAAAAGCATTGAAAAAGAAGAGTGTAAATATTTTTGTTACGCCTCGAGTGAAAGCAAAAAGGTTTTAAATTACCTTAACAGTGAGACGACAAAATGGTACATGAATGTTGAAAATCCAGTTCAGTGAAATGAATGGGGGGATAAAACCAAAGTAGTAGTTTAAATAGGGAAAAAGACTTGCCAACTAAGTTTTTTGTTTCAAACCCCACATGATCATAAAAGTTGGTTTTCCATGCATACATACACATCTGCACTATTTTATTTGTCAAAATATTCCAAAATTTCTCGATTCTAATTACAAAAGCTTATACAACTCAAATTGATTTATCCCAACTTCCTCCAGGAACATCGAATCCTCTTAATTTTATTACTTAATTGTCAAGTAACTACCATGATAACGACTGCTAGCTGTTTTGGTATATTTTAGCTAGAACTCATGATGATCATATAAAATATATCAGAAACACTACTCTGTCGCCTCACTCTTATCGCTCAAGTCGACTGCTAGTAAAAAAAAAAATTATTTTATTTTTACTTAGTAATTAAAAAAATAATTTTAAATATATTGATGTATTTTTTTTTATTTTTTAAAAATCTTTAAATGTATTTAAAAACAAAAAAAGAAAACAACGAAGCAATATGCCAGCGGTAAGAGTGGGCGGCAGAATAGCCTCACTCAAATTATATATTTAGAACTCATCATATATATATATCTGTCAGTAGAATAAGTACTAGCCGACATGATTCAGATTGAGGGCTCATAAAAGCTTTTAAAATTATGTAGAGGACAAGAGTGAGTTTTTAACCCTAAAATATTTCGTCCGAGAACGACATAAGTCCATAGAGAAAAAAATATGTACACTTTCTTGTCAGTTCCCCGACCTAAATTTGAATGTCTTGTATGGCTACCGATTCCCTGAATGGTTATTAGTTCAAAAGTGTAGGTTTAATCAATTAGATTATTGGAAATACATATCTAATTAGGTATTTGAGGGGGAACAGATAAAGAGTACTCAAGAATTGCCAACATGTATCAGTTCAAACCAAAAGCCTACGGTTTTAGCATTCCAATATGCGTTGAGATTATAAGTAAAATAAAAAATAATATAAACCCTTACAATATGGCCTTATGAATCGAGGATTACTACCGATAAAATGGACTACTTGTTTTTTTTTTAATTTTTAATTTTTTTATTTAATGATTAAAAAAGTGATTATTGGTGAATTGGTTTTTTTTTAAAAAACATTTAAAGATGTATAAAAATGATTGAAATAAAATAATAATAATAATAATAATAATAATAATAATAATAATAATAATAATAATAATAATTCATTTACCGATATCTTTTATTGGTACCGGTAGCAGGAACCTTAAAAAAAATTCAGTTCAGGCTAATGGTAACCCTACAAGTTTTTGAATGATTCCTGATCGAGATCTATTTCAAAGTCATGATGATATTCCAATATGTTAAATTTACAAATTACGTCAGCTGGCCTTCTGCTAGGTTTATAGGTACATTTATTTTCCCACTTCAATCCATATTAAATTCTGTAACATTCGGCTGCAGCTGGAAATATGGCATATGGTTTTCGTTACCTGTGTGGTGTCAGTAGGGGAGCAAATACCTAAAATTCTGGAAAATAAAATCCGTGTCCCGCGTTAGATAAAGAACAAAAACTAGCCATAATGTTGATGGTGACCAAAGATACTCAAAAGATTTGACTAATCGTAAGGTACCGAACTATAACTCTTCCATTTACTAAAGGGTTGTTTGGTTAACCGTACCTATTCGAGATTCGACAAATTGCAGCAAAAATAAATTAAGAAAGGCATGGTGGCTTCTGGTCTCCCCAGAGTCAAAGATATAATGCGCATGCAATAAAACTAGGGTCATCTTTCAGCCACAAGAAAATATTGGTAAGAATCGACAAAAGAATATATTGGTGGGACACCCTTAGATTGTGACTTGCATGTTTGCCATAACGCCATGGCATTTCTGATAATTAAGTGTTCAAAGTGTTAGTGCTGAAGCACTATATATAATATTTCAGTCATTTTCTCCTTTTTTATTTTTAATTTTTTTAAAGCAAGGATATAATATTAATTACATGAAAATAAGCTCGTTGAAGTCTAGTCAGCATTTGGTGTTTGAGCAAACCCACCACCTAATTTTAATTATGATTGGCACTTAGTAAAATGATATTTATTTGTTTTGTACATTTAATATTTGAAAGCACATCATAGGATACATCTATGATTGGATTTACAAACAACATACAAAAGTTGTATCATTGATGGCACATAACTGAGTTTGTACCACTATATTATAATTAATAAAGCTTCTCGTTAATGATGCCCATTCGTTCATGGGGCATTCATTTTGAGGGAAGACACAAAACCCTAACTGTATATATTGGTTATTGCAGTGATAGTTTTCAGTAATAATATTGAAGTTTGCTAAAAAAAAATAAATAAATAAACAAAGAAAAGTGCTTCTTGTCTTTAGGGAAAGTGTATCGGCCAATATTCCTTTTCAGAAAAGGGGTCAATCAATAAAGTAGGAAATAGGAGATGCTCCCGTTTCCTTTATTCAACAAAGGCTGTCCTCTTGTTTCTAAAGCAACAGGCCTAACTAATCCTCTTAGATCATTGCTTTCTTTCTTTTAGGTCTTTTTTGGATGGTTTCATCAATGTCACTCTTGCTTCGTTTTGGTAAGGATTATGTATATAAAAGCCAAAATCACGTTTTGTTATGACCGACTTTAGCTACAATAGTTTTGATTTTCTTTTCATTTTGATGTGACATGTGTGTTTGTGCGAATTGGTTTTTACCTCCATCTCATTTCATAGTACCGGTTTCCTTAATTATCTGCTGAGTATAATTTAACGTTCTTTAATTTTCTGCAAGTTTTTCTGAACGCATTCATGTTACTGTTTCTGAAATACTCCATTCGAATACGGAAAATTAGTTTCACGAGAAGAACAGTGGTCAAATAAGACGTACCAAAGAATTCAAATTATGAGAAAACACGTTTATTTTGACTTGACTATTAACACTTTTCTCCTTTTAAAGAAGAATGCCGTTAAACGAGATAAATTTTGGGTGTGATGCACTGATGATCAGTCGTCGTTGCTTACTCGCTTTAAATTTTGTGATCTGTTGGAGTCAAAAAACATTTGAAACTTACGTTTTTGGACTTGAGAAACAAGAGGTCTCAGATTTACATGTTATCAAGATTATGAACCCGCATTGCAACAAATTTGACTTTGAAATTATTTTGTGTCAAACAATTTTAGAACGGTGCAAGTTGTAAATACTACTCGTGCAATCACTTACTGTTCAAATGACAACTATTAATGTTGTGTTTTGTAAGCCTAAACGAGATTCTAGCAACTCGGGCCAGGATGTTCACTTGCAAACACAAGGAAGAAGGTGGGTTTGGGGTAGTCCAGGGAACTTCTGATGCCTAAGTTAGTCTCACGTGTTTAAAGTCTTGGATTTTTAATCATAGAGTCCAAAAAGAGTTCTTTGAACCTCAAATGTAGCTTTTATACCAGGTTTCAATTGGGACATTCTGTACCCAGTATCAGGGTTTGGTCGTCCCACTCATAGCTATTTTGTCTGGGTATTTAACTTTACCTGGTGTTTTGAAGTAAGGTTTTAAATGTGGTGTGGCTTCTAAGATGACACCTTTATTGCGATGTGGTTTCTAGGGTGCGTCCCAGCAAGGGGTGTGCAATGCGGTCATTTCTGGTCCCTCTCATCAGAGAATGGGGGGTTGTTTGCGTCTTTCGTTCATTTGCTAGCGTAGGTCCTTTAATGCTCGGAGTCATAGGGGATGTCAGAGTCGGCACATCTCATATGTCCCCCTTAGCCTAGTTTCGTGCGTTGTGCATCTCTTTTTCTGATACAACTTAAAGGGCTGGGTCCTTTGGGCGACTCCAAGGTCACTGAAGGGTAAGGTCCTAACTGAGATGGGGCTCACAATCCAACCCAAGCCCAACCAACATGGACTGGGTGGGAAATAACCCTTCCAGCTACCTTGACAATTCTCACTAAATAGGTTTAGTGGAAATTTCTTCATTTTTCGAGTTGTTTTGGTGGCACACTTCTGACCATATTTACATGCTCTTGATTGAGCCCATCTGGCTCTCCTTGTGTGGGCTAATCGACTGATGATTCCTCTCCCACGTCGCTTTGTGTAGCATGTATCGCGAGGTCTACACCCATCCATCTTCGTTCTTGCAGCATGTGTTTCACTCGTTACCTAGGTTAGTTCAACTGACGTGGGGGGCTATCTAAAACCCTTTCCTTTCCCATTTCTGGTCTATTTGCCTCTATTCTCTTTTGGTGCCCTAGAAACCATTCTCTTGTTCCCCTTCCTTCTCTCCTTCTTTCTTGTCTCTAACCAATCCTGTGTTCTTGCTCTAATGTTTGCTAAGAATACCTCTCGCACCGCCGCTCGAGGTGTGGGCTCTGGCTATCCTGTCGAATCCCTCCAAAACCCTGGAGGAAATGAGTCGTTACTCGCTCACGACGCCTCCCAACTTTTCAAGGGCTCCAACTAGAGGTCAGAGGTCACTTTCACAATTTTGCTATCGCTGAAGGCCACCTACTATCTCCCAGACCCCATTGTCTTGGAGGTTCCTTAGGCCTGCGAGGGGGTCGTGGTTTCTAAAGGTTTCGCCTCGAAAGTGGCACTGTACCCAGGTATGTTTACCAATGTGTGGCAACACCCTTTTTGTTGGCAGGTACGTGAGGTACTGCACAGCTTCACCCCAACGTGTGGAGGATCTTGGTTTGTTGTTGCATCATCTGGCATAGGTCTCTAGAGAAGGTCGACCTCGAACACCTGGTTCTCTCTACCTAAGACTTCCTCTAGACCCGACAACAATTTGAAGCACAAGGGGGAATACTTATAGCTTCCGCTTGCATCCAGGGGCAGGTGGTGGCTCGTGTGGAGCCGCCATACAACCGGGTCAAAGATTGGACTCTGCTATTATTTTTCTTATCTGGTAAAGGGTGGGAGTTTCCATCAGGGCAAACTGTCCAACTGGAGTATCCTGTGCAGGCCATATGAGAGATTGTCCTGAACACAAGGACGTCAAGCCAAAGGCAGCCCCAGAAGTGGCAAGCCGATTGGAGACCGTTTGAGCCTAGGTCAAGGCACATCTAGATGATGTGTTATTCGAATCTTTGCTAGATGAAACTAGCGTAAGGAGATACTTGGCCCCCCGGTGCATACCCTCATTGAACCACGTGTCAGGATCGCAAGTGTCCCCGTAGCCCACCAGCAGAAGGGAAAGGGAAGAAGCCCTAGTTCCAGGAGCCTGAGAACAACCACTTCGACTTTGCTCCTAGTTGTCTAGGTGGTCGGCGAAGGGTTCCCAGTTGCCAAGGAATAGGAGGGGGTAGGCGACGAAAAGGGAAGCTCTGACCTCAGAGTGGAGGGTCTCTATCCCTTAGTCCCCTTTTGATTACTCTTCTAAACACGGCGTTGCCTCGGCAGAATGCCACCTAGAGGTAAAGTCTTGAGTTGTGGCGACTGGACAGAAAGATCAGGGGGAGGTGGAGATTAAAGATGGGGCAGCACCCGTGAAGGACCAGGAGAGTTCAATTATCTCGCTCGGGCCTGGGATCGGGGTGGTTTCGATAGTGGCCAATGAAGCCTCTTCTACCCCACTCAAGATCGAGGTGAATATTTCATTAGTGATGGTCGGGGAAGCCCCAGTGGTGGTGCCCGAGTCCAAGGCAAGGATGGGGCCAGTAGAGGTCATAGAAGTCTCACCTACCCCGCCTGAGACTCAGGTTGTGACATCGGGTGCAGGTGGGGATAAGTCTCCCATTGGTGGGGACTTGGGGTAGGTTCCAGAGTAAGTCCCCAAGGAGCTGGTTCTTGAGGGGGCTAGGGACCAAGGCGACAGGCAGGTCACGTGGGCCCTTGAGGACGACACAAAGGATGATGTCGAGAGATGATCGTGAGGAGCCCATCCAAGGAGATGGTCAAGGCCCTTTGGGACCTCTTTTCCAGGGTATATTTTGGTGCACCATTTTCTATCTTTCTTTCCTTGGCATTCTCAATTTTAACTTGGTTTTGTTTTCATGATAGACAGCAGAGCAGCTGATGGCTTTCATCATGGATGGCAAAGGAGCTCTGGAGGAAGAGAACCAGGCACTCTGCTCCAAGGCCAGCCTAGACTTGTGACACGCCAAGCAAGAGAGGGAGGAAAAGGAGCAATTGGAGGAGACCCTTGTTAAGGCAAAATTTGACCGTCGACGGAGACGGAAGAGGATGGCTCGGCTTGTTGGTAGAAGGCCACTATCAAGCTTGATCTCTCTAAATCACGGGAAGATGCCGGGTAGTACAGGCTCGAGGCCGCGCTTCAAGGATATGGGATACCTTGCATGAGTCGTTGGATAACCAGACAGTAGAGCTGGGGAAACTAAAGGAGGTTGTCCAGGAGATTCAGAAGGAGAACTCACAATTGAAGAAGCAGCGTGACTCCAACACTCGATCGCAATAGGCGAAGGACTTGGAGGTTAAGGTCAAGGCCGCCTGGCTTGTGACGATGTGTTCATAGAGAAGACCTGAGTGGACGAGGCAGTTGAGGAGTGACTTGATAGACATGGAGCGCTAGTTAGCTCCAACAACGTTCTCATCAGGGAGTTGAGGAGCGACTTGACAGACATGCAAGACGTGGTCCCTTGCATGGATACACAACTTAGGTCAGCCTTGCTTGTCCGAGACCAAGCCTAGTCGTATTGTTACATAGAGAGCTTGAAAAAGATGTTGGACAATCCGTAGGATGACTTAAGGTTCGTTGACCTAGCGACCCTACCACCAGACCCGCTGGTGCTGAATCACAGCACCCTCATAGGCCTAAATTTGATGTCCGACGTCTTCCCAGATGACCCTGCCTACTGACTTTCCATTTCTTTGTAGCCCCCTTTGTACCAAATGTTTTCTCTTTGTACCATATGTATTTGTTTGCGCTCTTTGTACCATATATGTTAATGACATTAAATTTGTTCTTTGTGTGTACTCTTTACTTTCGTTTTTGGGGAGTGTAACGATGTTTAGAACAACTTGGATTAATCGACATAAATAACCAAACCTTAGATGCACAATGATCAAACTTCGTTACGAAGGTCGAACGGTATGTAAATTTGTAAACTTGAGGGAGGTCCGGCAGTTTGTAAGACTGGACTCGCCTGGTTGACCCTTATAAATTTGATGAGGTCAAGTAGTTCATAGGACTGGACTCGCCTTGTTAAGCCTCACAGGTGGGAAGGGGCTCAAGCAGTTTGTAAGATTGAACTTGCCCTGTGAACTTGTAAGTTTGAGGGAGGTTGAGTAGTTCATAAAACTAGACTCGCATTGTTGACCCCTGTAAACTGGAGGAGGTCGAGCAGTTCATAAGTATGGACTCCCCTTGTTGAGCCTCATCGGTGTGAGGATGGTCGAGCAGTTCGTAAAACTAGACTCGCCTTGTAAACTTAAGGTAGGTCGAGCAGTTTGTAAGATTGGACTCGCCTCGTTGATCCTCCTAGTCGTGAAAGGGGTCGAGTAGTTCGTAAGACTGGACTTTCCCTATAAACTTTGACAGGACAAAACATGTGGCGCCCTCGACCCCCACGTGTTATTTTAGTGGAGTTCGTGACACCGAGATGTCTACCACACGAATCACGCACCCCAACAACAAGTACTCAGAGTGTGTACAAATGCAATAAGTGTACAATATAGCATTCGCAGCGGAAATAAAAGGTTATTCTTTATTAAGTACCAGAAAGATAAAATATTCTTTACAAGTATTTACAGTTATCCGACAGGTAATTTAAAGAAAATAAATAACATAAGGGGAAACAAATCCCATAACGCCGAACAACATAACGGCAAATCATGCCTCCGGCAAAGCCAGTCCTTCGGGCTCATACCCAGTCTCTGAGTCAAAATCTATGACACCATAAGACGAAACCGCAGGGTAAAATACCATATGAGATTATGACATCTCAGCAAATTTTAACCAAAATAACATCTAAGAGATTTAAAATGCATTAATATAATAAACACAACCACGTACGGTCAAATATGAATGATTAATTTCCACATATTTCCCAAAAATACACATTTAACCACTCACGCCAAAATCCCATTTGGCCCATATAAATATATATATATAATATATATATATATATTCATTAATTATATAATGCATGCACTACGGCCTCCCCTATGGACTATATGCACACCCTGGCTCTCATCGTCACACCACAAGTAACGTCCGTACATGAGACTTTTTAACGAGCGATGCCCAATTTCGCGGCCAGCGCATACATGGCCAAGCATCCTCTAATCCCACCAGCAAAAGGCCACGGAATTAGTATGAGAGTATTACTGTCTTGTCCGTTCCCGTCGTCGCCTGACGACGACTCAAAGGACGTCACGTCAGTCTGTTACACTCCAGAGTGACCAGAGGAGCTCCACCGAAATAATGTCTCATCTCGGCTTGAGGTCGTGATACACAAGCAACCACACAATTAATACCATAAATCCAATTTTTTTCCAAATAGACAGCGTGACTTCATAGCACAATTAAATTAAAGACAATAAATATGAATGACAAAAATTATTGGATGACATAGTAATTTATTCATTTATCTAATAACACAATAATTACAAATTCACATTTTATAGCACAATTAATTAAAGACAATAAATATGAAGGACAACAATTATTGGATGACATAGTAATTTATTCATCTATCTAATAACAAAATAATTACAATTTCACATTTCACATTTTCACAACCACTACACGCGTAATCCCATCCTTCAACCCGGTCCAAAACCCAAATTCAACATCAACTACAAGTTATTCCCAACACTTCAACAAATACAATCAATTCCCAACACTTCAACAAAAATACAAGTAAATTCCCAACACTTCAACAAAAATACAATTAAATCCCAAGACTTCAACAAAATACAATTAAAATTCTAATAACACTATTTAACTCACATGGATTACACTTTGGAAAATTACTCACAATCGAAGACGGAAAAAATTCTGGAAGATCACAAGGATGAATGTACACTCTTGGCAAACACCAATAATTTCCCAAGAACCGAATGAAGCTCACGGCTTCTATGGACAAAACCAAGCACAGAATTCTACTTCTAACTATAATCTAAACACCTAAATTTGAGATAATTTAAGTAGTCGAATTCCCCCAGAAATTGAATAAATCGATCCTATTTATAGACTGAGTATGGCGGTTCGGATCTTGCAGATGAACATCGGCTCACATGCAGTGAAGGAGAGGTGTGGCAGTGGCGGGTTGACAGCAACTAAATGAGGCCTATCCGAACGACACGGACATGACAAGGAAGCTGGAGGTGGAAGATGGTGGTGGCACCGTGAGGGGCGGCGGCTTGACAGTGCACTTTGGAGTCCATTTCCGAACGACAAAGAGACAACATGCAAACTTGAGGTGGAAGAGGGAGGTAGAGAAAAGAATGAGGTGGCCGATGATGAGATAAAGCAATTTTATGTGTTTGTCGTGCTCTGATTGGAGGAAGAAATCGGCGTCCGCAGCTGGAAGCAAGATGAAACCAGAAGAAGAAAAGAAGAAGAATTGAAGAAGAAGGAGGAAAAAGAAGTTGAGCGGCGCAGGAGAAAGTGATGGAACCCTAGGTTCCTATCCAAAACGCACCGTTTCAACTTAAGGGGAGGGCTGGGCTGCATCCGAGCGGGCCGGGCTTCACGCGGACTGGGTTTCGGTTGCTATACGGGCCGGTTCTTCACTACACGCGGGCTGGACCCTCTATCACTCGACTGGGCTTCTCACCTCTCATTCACGACCCAATATAACACACACACACACACACACACACACACACAACCCATTAAAATAAAACACTAAAGATTTAAAAGCCCACCGAAAATAAAATGCACAACAACTAAAATAATTTACAACTAATAATAATAATAATAAACTAAATTAATTTAGCCAAAAATAATAAAATAACTAATAATTTTAGGGATCTCACAACCTCCCGTCCTTAAAAGAAATTTCGTCCTCGAAATTTGTAAGGCCAAATATCAGCATGAAGTACAACCAAATTATTAATCCAAAAATGATGCCGTTTCTAGCACAAAACTGTCTAACACCTGCCAATGCCTTATATAACAATACCATTTTAAATAAAGTGAAAGAAAAGCTGACAAACTTCACCCGTAACATCGCCATCTTCTTTCACTTAAATCTAGACTGACAATATGTGCGAATCTAAACGAAAATTTCCGTAATTTCATGAGATCGGTCCCGTGAATTCCAATTATTTATCCTTCCCTTTCAAACTGAAACAAACGATCCCAAAATGGCTAGTTCAGATTTTTCTTGTGGAGCTTGCAAATTCCTAAGGAAGAAATGTGTTAAGGAATGTATTTTTGCTCCTTACTTCTGTCATAAACATGGAGTGACAAATTTCTCCGCCATACATAAAGTTTTCGGTACAAGTAATGCATCGAAACTCCTTTCTCATCTCTCGGTGAGTGATTGTTGTGAAGTAGTGGCTACACTTTCATATGAAGCAAATGCTAGACTTGAAAATCCTATTTATGGCATTGTTTCACATATCTATGCTCTCCAGCAGCAGATCATTACCCATTCACTTTCTATCTTTTATCTATAGTAATTAAAACCCAAATTTCGATAAATTCCTAATAAAGATATTCTGCTTTGTTTTCTGTAGGTTCTAAATTTACAAACTCAACTAGCATCTCTAAAGGAATTACTAGCAGCTCAAAATTTTCTTGATGGTTCTCTCAATACAAACCCTAATAGAAACAATTATGTAAAACCTTCTTACCCAGAGGATGTCGAAAGTTGGTTTCAATCCGAAATCACCAATTATATGATGCCACAACTCAATACAAATGATATCTCCAATAATGCCTCAATAATTCCAGATAATGAGAATGTGTGCATGCAAGACTCTTTGGGGATTATCCAAGTTCACTCAATCCTGAGGAAAATACCTTAGATGCTTCCTATTTGTTTTAGTTGTAAAGTTTTCTATTCGATGTTTATTGTAATTTGAACTCTATTGGACATGTTATATTAGAACTCGTAATTTGAATTTATAATTCTCCCAACTGCAAGTAAATCTCCAAATGAAAGTATACTCTCAAAATTAAATTCCCATGTGACCTCAAGCCATAACTAATTCATAAAAAATATTTATAACAATTACTGCCACCCATCACTTCACTAAGTAATATGCAAAGGCTATAAACTTTGATCATCTCATAAAAAACCTAAGGTTAAATTCTCTTCAATTTAATTACTATCATAATGAATCTATTTCAACATCTACCAAAAGCATCCCAAGCGACAAAACAGTAACTACGTACTAAAGGGTAAGAACTCAATTCTTACAAGAGTCTATTAGAACATATATCCAACATTTTCCTCAAAATGACAAATTCCTTTATTGATTCTAACACAAGATACATCACAAAACTCAACATAAGTAAAAGAAAATAACATTCAAAAATTACCCGAACAAGTATGGGTAAAATTCTCTCATGTCTGCCTCTCTCTCCCATGAGAAATCCTAAGCCAAAGGATCTCCCCATGATACTAAAACTAAAGGTATTATCTTGGTCCTTAACTTTTGCTCTTTCCAATCCATAATCTGTGTTGGAATAACTTCATAGGTAAGGTTAGGCTGAAGTTGAATGTGTTCCAGGTTGACAAAACGCAGTTCTAGTTGCCTCAAACTCTTCTTCAATGATGACACATGGAACACATTATGAACATTCCCAAAATAACTTGGCAATGTAACTCTATAAGTAACAAGCCCAACCTTCTCCACAATCTGGAAAGGGCCAACATACCTTGGACTAAGCTTTCCCTTCTTACCAAAGCGATTGACGCCTTTCATAGGAGAGACTTTAAGGTACACCCAATCACCTTCTTCAAATGATAAGTCTCTTCTTGTAACGACCCGACCCAATATTATTAGGAATAAATTACAGATAATTTTATCAGGCTCAATAAATAAGTTGAAGCCCATAAAAGAACTTATCAAATAGATTATTTCAATTTGAACCTAGAGTTAAGCCTCCATTATTATTATTATTATTATTATCTCTAAACTCCATAGTGTTAGACTCCAAACAATTCTAGATAAAACACCTAACTGATTTCCTTTATAAACCACTGCCATGCACGTCTTCAATTTATTTATCCACTCACATGCACATACACATCCCTTCCATTTGTTCTCTCTAGGGTTTTCCATCATGCCTTTTTATATACATACGAGAACCTTCTTGTTGATAGTTTTCAAACTATGCTTGCAGCAACAGCCCTCCACCACCCAGACTCCTTACCATGGTAGACTTCACTTCATGCACGGCTCCATCGTAAACTTTTTCTCCACATGATGCACCTTGCATCTCTAGGGTTTACCAACTTTTCTTTATATAAAGTCCCTCGTGGAAACTCACCCATCAAAATCTAGGGTTGCCACTCTGCATCTCTCCCATACCACCTATCGACATCCCTTGCTAAAAGTCATAGAAAGATTTTCCCAAGCCGCTAGCCACTCCTCCATCACACGAAAACTGCTCTCCACACAAACAGAAACTGTGGCTCCTCCATGCACTACCGTAAGTCACACAGTGCTTCAAACCTCCCCGTGCCTCTGTTTTTCCAGCCGTTGCACCATCCAGACTCAAGCCGCAGACCGAGAACCACATAGAGTAGCCCAGCCTTGAACGTGCAGCCACCGTAAACCGCCACTATTGAGCCACGGCATCCCCCAGCCCATTGCCTAGCCAACGCGTAGCCCAGCACCACCTCTGTTTTACACTCTCAAAACAGAGTTTTTATACCCCACCGTGCACCACTGCGCTCTTCTCGAACTCAGCCCATTGTCCCCTGTTTTAGCTCCCCGAAACAGAGCAAGTTATTACTCAAGCCGTCCAGCGAGCTTCCCTCCGTCGGCCTCTCACTGGGTGTTGCACCTCACTCTCGCCTCCGAGCTCCACCGTCGAGACCTCACAGAAACTACCACCAAGGACTTTCCAGCACCCCTTGTTCGTCGCTCCCCTCTCGGTAAGCCAGCCCCGAACTTACCCACTCCCTCTCCGTCTCACTTTCGCTCATCTCTTTCTCTCTCACAATGTTCTGCAGTCGTGTCTCAGCCACCTCCCAGCTCGCCGCCTTGTGCCTCGATCTCTTGGTGAGCCTCCACCTCGCGAATTGATGTTTTCACAAATATGTTTTCTTATAGCAGTGTTTTACTGAAGCTTAGCATAAGATGGTCAATGCAGAACATATTTATGTAACAAAATTACTGGTTTACCCCTTGAAGTACCACCTTATTAATCTGTTTTTAAACTTTTAATATGTAAAATAGTGGACTTTATTTTATTTATGTTTACAGTATTTTAAATTATTTTTATAGTAAAGTTTTCTTTAAAAAAGGCAAACGATCCGGTGTAGGTTTCTCTTTGGATTTAGATGCTCGTGGGTTATATTATTTTAGTATTTTAGGAAACTAGTGTTTTTTAACGGATTATTTATTAAGTGATTATTGATGAAATTGAGAAGTAATGATAGAAGCTTTATGAGAATTTTATGAGAAAACATGTGGCGCCCTCGACCCCCATGTGCTATTTTAGTGGAGTTCGTGACATCGGGATGTTGACCACACGGATCAAGCACCCCAACGACAAGTGCTCAAAGTGTGTATAATATGCAATAAGTGTACAATATAACATTCGTAGCGGAAATAAAAGGTTATTCTTTATTAAGTACCAGAAAGATAAAATATTCTTTACAAGTATTTACAGTCATCCGACAAGTAATTTAAAGAAAAAAAATAATATAAGGGGAAACAAATCCCATAACGCCGAAAAACATAACGGCAAATCATGCCTCCGACGGAGCCGGTCCTTCGGGCTCATACCCAGTCTCTACGTCAAAATCTACGGCACCATAAAACGGAACCGCAGGGTAAAACATCACATGAGATTATGACATCTCAGCAAGTATTTAACCAAAATAACATCCAAGAGATTTAAAATATATTAATATAATCAATACAACCACGTACGGTCAAATATGAAGGATCAATTTCCACATATTTCTCAAAAATACACATTTAACCACTCAAGCCAAGATCCCATTAGGCCCATATATATATTCATTAATTATATAATGCATGCACTATAGCCTCCCCTATGGACCATATGCAAACCATGGCTCTCATCGTCACACCACGAGTTACGTCTGTGCATGAGACTTCATAACGAGCAATGCCCGGTTCCGCACCCAGCTTGTACATGGCCAAGTATCCTCTAACCCCCCGCCAGCAAAAGGCCACGAAATCAGTACGAGAGTATTACCATCTAGTCTGTTCCCGTCGTCGCCCTACGATGACTCAGAGGACATCACGTCAGTCTGTTACACTCCCGAGTGACCAGAGGAGCTCCACCGAGATAATGCCTCATCTCGGCTTGGGGTCGTGATACACACACACCCACACAATTAATACCATAAATTCAATTTTTTTCCAAATAGACAGCGTGACTTCATAGCACAATTAAATTAAAGACAATAAATATGAATGACAACAATTATTGGATGACATAGTAATTTATTCATTTATCTAATAATACAATAATTACAAATTCACATCTTATAGCACAATTAATTAAAGACAATAAATATGAATGACAACAATTATTGGAAGACATAGTAATTTATTCATTTATCTAATAACACAATAATTACAAATTCACATTTTCACAACCACTAAACGCGTAATCCCATCCTCCAGTCTGGTCCAAAGCCCAAATTCAACATCAACTACAAGTTATTCCCAATACTTTGACACAGACAATCAATTCCCAACCCTTCAACAAAAATACAAGTAAATTTCCAACACTCAACAAAAATACAATTAAATCCCAACACTTCAACAAAATACAATTAAAATTTTAATAACACTATTTAACTCACATGGATTACACTTTGGAAAATTACTCACAATCGAAGATGGGAAAAATTCTGGAAGATCACGAGGATGAATATACACTCTTGGCAAACACCAATAATTTCCCAAGAACCGAATGAAAGCTGGCTTCTATGGAAAAAACCAAGCACAGAATTCTACTTCTAACTTCTGGATTTTACCAACAAAATTCACAAAAACTATAATCTAAACACCTAAATTTGAGACAATTTAAGTCGTTGAATTCCCCCAGAAATTGAATAAATCGGTCCTATTTATAAACTGAGTATGGCGGTTCAGATCTTGCAGATGAACATCGGCTCACATGCAGTGAAGGAGAGGTGTGGCAGTGGCGGGTTGACAGCAGCTAAATGAGGCCTATCTGAACGACACAGACACGACAAGGAAGCTGGAGGTGGAAGATGGTGGTGGCACAGTGAGGGGTGCCGGCTTGACAGTATGCTTTGGAGTCCATTTCCGAACGACAAAGAGACAACATGCAAACTTGAGGTGGAAGAGGGAGGTGGAGAAAAGAAGGAGGTGGCCAGTGATGAGAGAAAGCAATTTTATGTGTTTGTCGTGCTCTGATTGGAGGAAGAAATCGGCATCCGCAGCTGGAAGCAAGATGAAACCAGAAGAAGAAAAGAAGAAGAATCGAAGAAGAAGGAGGAAGAAGAAGTCGAGCACCGCAAGAGAAAGTGATGGAACCCTAGGTTCCTATCCAAAACGCACCGTTTCAACTTAAGGGGATGGCTAGGTTGCATCCCAGCGGGCCGAGCTTCACGCAAACTAAGTTTCGATTGCTATACGGGCCGGTTCTGCACTACACACGGGCTGAGCCCTCTAACACTCAACTGGGCTTCTCACCTCTCATTCACGGCCCAATATAAAACACTCACACACACACACACACAACCCATTAAAATAAAACACTGCAGATTTAAAAGCCCACCAAAAATAAAATGCACAACAACTAAAATAATTTACAACTAATAATAATAATAATAAACTAAATTAATTTAGCTAAAAATAATAAAATAACTAATAATTTTAGAGATCTCACAAAGCACATTCGTAGGAGACAATCATAATTTCATTTCTTGTTTATACATTATTGAAATAAAATATATCTTAAATTTTCAACAAAAGAACTTCCACAGGTGTTCGATATTCCACGGGTGTGGTGGGTCTTTTCCTTGTGAATCTTTGAAACTATACGAGCTGGGCGATTGTTGGCCATGACCATATAGGGATCCTCCCATCTCAGCCCCAACTTTCCTTTCCCTTGGGTGGTTGTCCCTGCCTATCTCAGCACCAAGTCTCTAACTTTGAAGGATCTCGGTTGGACTCACCAATTGGAGCAGCTTTCAGCCCTTCTTTTGTTGACTCTCGTCCTTACCTCTACCTCTAATCTTCTTTCCTCCAACAGGTCAAGCTCTTCTTCTAGTTTCACACTATTGGAATCTTGATCGAAGTATTGGATCCTATAGGTGGGCATTCCAACTTCAACAGGTGCCACCACCTCATGTTTGTAGGTGAGAGTGAAGGGAGTTTCGCCCGTCGGGGTCCTGACCATGGTCTAGTAGGCCCAAAGCACCCCTGGGAGCTCTTCTACCCAAGTTTCCTTCTTGTCATCGAGCTTCTTCTTAAGGATCTTAAGCAACGTCTTGTTGGTTGCCTCAACTTACCTATTGGACTGTAGGTGTCTTAGGGAGGAGTATTTAAACTTGATCCCCAGATCCCTACGCCAGTCACGGTAATGGTCTGAGTCAAACTACCTTCTATGTCTGATATGATAAAACAAGGAGGTCAAATCTACACATGATCGCCTTTCATAGGAATTGGGTGGCATCATTCTGTATAGGACTCTGTCAACCAAGATGAAGCGTGCTACTTTGTTTTTTTATCTTCTTCACCTCCCACTTATCATCGGGTAACTCATTGGCTTCGAGGTACTTGATTATGTCCATAACCCATTTTGGAGCTCCCAGCCCTACTTTTGAGACCTTAGCCCCTATCATCAGCGTTTCTACAGTCCTAACCACTGTCTGTTCTGGTAGGAGCGAGTCTTCCTACTTGAACACAGCATGTGCCAACTTGTCAGCCTTTTGGTTCTCGACCCTTTGTATTTCTTGGATCTTAAAGTATCAGAAGCGGTTGCGCTTCTCCCCTACCAGCATTAAGTACCTTTCCACTTGTTGCTTTTAGTGGTGAACTCCCCTCTGACCTGGTTGAAGACTACTTGAGAGTCGCTCTTCACTTCTATTTCCTTAGCACCCAGTGCCTCGGCCACCACCAAGCTAGCCAATAGTGCCTATTCTACTTCGTTGTTGGTAGTTTTGAACACCATTTTGATGGCATAGTCATACTTTTCACCAGCATCGATAATGATATGAGCCGTCGACGAATATTTGCAAGGGCATCATGGGAGGTGCATCTCGGATTTCTTTTAGGAAGCCAGTGAACTTTACGACGAAGTTTGCAAGGACTTTCCCTTTCATAAAGCTTCTAGAGCATACTTGATATCAAAATCACTCAACTCTACTACCCAATTCATTAACCGGCCCAAGGCGTCTGGTCGTTGTAAAACCTTCTTCAAAGGGGCTTCAATCAGGACTAGTATTGGGTATGCCTCGATGTACGATCTAAGTCGGCTAGCGGTCATTATAAAGACGAATGCAAGCTGGTCCATCTAAGGGTATCTTGCTTCTGCACCCCCCAAAGCATGGCTGGTGTAGTACACCAGGTTTTGGGAGCCCTTCAAGCCTCGCACTAAGGCTGTAGAGATGGTGTGTAGCAAAACAGAGAAATACAAGCTCAAAACTTCTCCCGGTTCAGCTTGACTAAGAAGTGGAGGACAGGTAGGTACTTCTTGAGGTTCTTGAATGCCTGGTCACACTCGTCGTTCCAAATCTACGCCTTCTGCAACACCTTCAAGAATGGTAGGCACTTGTCTGTTGACCTAGATACAAATTGGTTAAGACTCGCCACCCGGCCAGTGAGTCTTTGTATGTAGTTAATGCTTCTGAGGTGGGGCCATATTGTCTATGGCCTCCACCTTTTTTGGGTTGGCCTCTATCCTCCACTCTGAGACCATGAAACCCAAGAACTTCTCAGGTTCCACACGAATGTGCACTTTGCCGGGTTAAGCATTATCTGGTAATACCTTACTACCGTGAAGGCCTCACATGGGTCAGTTAGGTGCTGTCCAGGGGTTCTACTCTTCACACGTAGGTCATCCACATAAACCTCCATATTCCACTCTATTTTTTCCTTAAACATGCGATTTACCAACTGCTGGTAAGTTGTCCCACATTTTTCAGACCGAAAGGCATGGCTGTGTAGCAGGATAGTCCTATGTTTGCGATGAATGGTGTTTTCTCCTCGTCGTCGAGGTTCATCCGGATCTGGTTCTATCTTGAGTAAGCATCCATGAAACTAAACATGTGATGGCCTACAATGGAGTCTAGTATCAGGTCGATTCGTGGTAAAGGGAAACTCTTAGGGCAGGGTTTATTTAGATTTGTGAAATCAACACACACCCTCCACTTACTATTGGCCTTCTTCACTAGCACAACATTGGATAGCCAATCCGAGTAGTGTGCTTCTCATATGAACCCTCCTGCTAGGAGGCGATTGACTTCTTCCGTGATGGCAGTGCACTTCTTTGAGCTAGAGCTCCACCTATTCTGCCAGACCTTCTTGGCCTCAGGGTTTACACACAAGTCATGTTGGATGACATTGGGGCCAATCTCGGGCATGTCTTCGTTGCATCATAGCCCACTGCATGTCAGGTATCTCTACTGCCGATCTTGGCTGTGGCCTCTGGGTGACTCGGATCCAGGGGCATTGGTTCATTTCTCTCCACTTGTCAAAGAATTTGTTCAACCCTGATTTCTTCTTCTGTGATGAACAAGGGGAGGCGGTGGGGCACGACCATCACTCTAGGGTTCTTTCATGCAGATCCTGCTTTTCGATGGCTTTAGTTCTTCTACATAACATTTCCAGGCCAGAACTTACTTGCCGCAGACCTCACCTACTCCCACAACAGTCAAGACTTCATACTCAGGTAGTAAGTTGACCTCACCACCTTCAGAATGTTGAGTGTAGGTCACCCCAATATGGCGTTATACGATGAGAGGGCCTTTAGGACTATAAATTCGATCATCATGAAGGCCTTGTGGGGGGCCTTCCCGGCCAGGATCGAAAGGGTGATGGTTCCCATTAGCTAAACCATATCGCCCATAAACCCCTTCAACAACATGGGTGCTGGTCGTAGGAGAGCATGATCAATACCTATTCGGGTGAAAGCATCCCAAAATAGGATGTTGATAGAATTGTCATTGTCGATAATGATTCTCCAAGTGGTGAAGTTTGCCACCTGCATAGTCACCACCAAGGCATCATCATGGGGGTAATGGACTCTTTCTTCGCCAGCTTCCCCAAAGGCAATGATTGGCCCAACCTCACTCCTTATGTGCTTAGTTGGGCAATATTCGGCAGAATATTCTTCCTTGAATTGCGCCCTTTCGGCATGCGCCTTTCTGCTAGAGGAGGTGGAGCCACCCCAACAAATCTTCCAGCTATAGTTTGGATCTTTCCCAAGGGGGTGCCTTCGAAGGGTGATGACCGATGCAGTTTCATGGGGGCTTTTGCTCTACCCGCCTCCTTGGGCTCTCGCTCCTCCTTTGCCTATCAAACCTCCCCTAACTATGCTCTCACTCTTCCCGCCGATCGATACAGTATCATGGGGCTGGGTACAACATCCTCCCTCTTTCGCCCTCCCGAGATTGCAGTTAGCAATATTGTGAGTTTCCAAACAATGGTAGGTGTAATAGCGGCGGCCGCTATCTCAATGGTCAACTTCCCGGCTAGCGGCCCTGTCATTCTCTAGTATCAACAGTGTAGCCCAGTCAAGCCCAACGCTGAGCCCCTTTAGGGGGCGGGCATCATCTTGCACTTTGTTGTGGTATCCTCTTTTGGCCTTGTCTACGGGTTTGGATTGGGCTAATGTTTTGGCCTTCCTATCCACCCGTTCCGGCTCTTTCCTTCTTAGCGCTATCAACGCTTGGAGCGTGTCTTCAACATTTATGAACCAGTCCGCCTGGTCCATAAACTCTCACAACATGGTGGGATTCTTCCTAGCCAGCTTTGTCATAAATAGGTTTCGAGGCCATATGCCGCCCAGGAGACTAATCCTCTCGTCTTGGTCATCGATGGAAATATGCTCTCTATTGAATCTGGCCAGGTACAGTTTTAGGTTCTCGTTCTCTTGCTGCTTGATAGTTAGGAGGTAAGCCATTGGGTGTCTTCTCTTTCTACTAGCCATGAACTGGGTGATGAAGAGGTAGTCAGTTCCTCAAAGCTGCAAATTGAGTTCAGTGCCAAGGACACGAACCATCTCAGTGTTATACCTTTTAGGGTCAAGGGGAATGCCCTACAAGCAATCTTCTCAGGGAATCCATGGATATTCATATGGGCCTTAAAATTGTCCAGATGTTCTAGGGGATCCCTAGATCCACTGTACAGGTCTACCTAGGGAGCCCTAAATATTACTAGTAGTGGCATAGCCATCACTTCTGCACTATAAAGTAAATTCATGTTGTGAGCATCTGGTCTATTAAGGATAGGGCTCCCACCTTTTTGGCCATCTCCTCATACTTGCCCATGCGCTTATGTAGCTCATGTTGCATCTTCTTCCCATCCTAGCCATCGACATCCATCCCTCCTAGGCCTCACAACTTTCCCTATCTGTTGTGACTACACTCAGTGTCTTCAGGTACCTTGGTAGTGTCTACCCGAAGGCTTCGTTCTCCTTTTGAAGTGTCTCCACTTGTATAGTCAGCGTCCTCACCAGTTGTTCTATCACCACAAGATTTGCTTCCATGTCTTCTGATAACACTTCTAGCCCTCGAGTTGTCTGAGAACGGGTCTTCATTGGCATACAAAAGACATGTAACATCTATAGGACAGATCCCACAGATAGCACCACTATTAACATCCTGTTTGTATGCCTGAACGAGGTTCTAGCAACTCAGCACGGGATCTTCACCTGCAAACACAAGGGAGAAAGTGGGCTCAAGGTGGTCCTGGAAACCTCTAATGCCTAAGTCTCACGTGTTTAGAGTCTTGGGATTTTAATCATAGAGTCCAGAGAGAGTTCTTTGTACATGAAATGTAGCTTTTATATGAGGTTTCAAGGGGGATATTCTGTACCCGGTGTTAGGGTTTAGTGATCCCGCCCGTAGCTATTTTGTCTGGGTATTTATGCGACATGGTGTCCTAAAGTACGACTTTCAATGCGACATGGATTCTGAGATGGCTCCTTTAATGTAGCATGGTTTCCAGGGTGCGTCCTGGTAGTGGGTGTGCTGTGTGGTCATTTCTGGGCCCCCTCGTTAGAGAATGGGGGGCTATCTGTGTTTCCATTCATTTGCTAGCGTAGGTCCTTTAATGCTAGGTGTCATAGGGGATGTCAGAGTCGACGCATCCATTTGTCCCCCTTAGCCTAGTTTCTCGAGCTGCGCACTATCTTTATTTGATACAACTTCAAGGACTGGGCCCTTTAGGTGACTTCAAGGTCATTGGAGGGTAAGGCCCAAATTGAGATGGGCCTTACAATTCGGCCCAAGCCCAAACAACATGGATCAGGTGGGAAACTTCCAGTTACCCTTTCAATTCTCACTGAATAGGTTCAGTGGGAATTTCTTCATTTTTCAGGTTGTTTTGGCAGCACACTTGTGAAAAACATGTGGTGAATTGGAAAAGAATAATAATAAATAAATAAATAAAACGCCAAATAACAAGTTCAATATGAGAATTATTACGAATGACGATCCTTTAAGTGTGTAGGAAGCCTTTGAAAAACGTGTGGTGGACGGAAAAGAATACAAAATAACACGTAGAATATGAGACTTATTAAGAACGGAAAAACGTTGTGAGAGATACTAGGAAATCGGTGGCTCTTTTGTCAAAATGCCAACAACAACTCATACAGTCAATTGGTGGTTTGATATAAGAAAAACCATATTTAAAAATTGATATAATTGTACAAATTTTTGGAGGTAAAGCTAGTAGAAGAACTTTAAAAAACATAGTCCACAAAATCAAGTCTTGGATTTTCCAAGTGCTTTGATACCATGTAGAAAATCGAAAAGGAGACGGAGAAGAGATAATGAGGGAGAGATACTTTGAGGGCTATATTTTTGTTGTTGTCTATTATTCTTGAGTACATAACATATGTTCCTTTTTATAGATGAATGAGGCTAAAGAAATATTGAAAATACAATAATTCAATCATATTGATTGATTTACACAATATAGGTAAGCTATATAAAGTCCTAGATTGTGTAGTCCCCTCGTACTCACTTTGAAAAAAATTGGATACCACAATTAAAAAGTAATTTTTTATGTACGGTCTTATTTGTTTTCGCAAATAAGATGACATGTTGAGATAAAAGTTAAAAATTGAATAAAATATTATTATAATTTTTTTTAATATTATTTTTATTTTGAGATTTGAAATGTGTGAAAATTTGAAAAAATTGTAATGATTAGATGGCCTCTTTTGTTTTCGAGACTAAAATCCAAAATTTTGAAAACCTCTCATCCCATCATTACAACTTTCCCAAATCCCCATACAAAATAAAATAAACAATTCTACTTTTTCAAATCTCAAAACAACTATAATATTAAAAAATATATTCTAACAATATTTTATTCAACTTTTCAACTTTAATCTCATCTCATCGCATCTCATCTCTTAAAACAAACAAGTCATAAGATGATATAAAAATAATTATGAAAAACAAACAAGGCCGCATTTGAATCTTAAGATGAGTTGAGTTAAATTGTGAATAGTAATATTTTGTGAGTCCTATTGATATGGGTTTAACTTTTTTAAATTTAGATGAATTTAATTTTTTAAATTGAAATGTATGAAGTAGGTCAAGATAAATTTAATTTTTTTATAAAAAATTAAAAAAATAATGGATCTCATAAATGTCCCAATTTTCAATGTGATGTCCTGCTCTAAGGTGCACTCACCTTATTCGTTTGTTTGCCTTCCTCGCCTAGCTCCCCTCGGAGGACCAAGGTCTTCCCCGCCTGCCTAGTGGGCCTGCCTAGCAACTTCACCAGGATCATCCCAAATGAAAAGTAGTAATTTGGACTTTGGAGGTCCATCGTACAACGCGTTTATAATAAATAAATAAGTAAAATCTCTTCGAATAAAAGTAGTCAATCTTTTCTGTGGTCGACGAAAATCGATTCCTAAGACAACATAACAGCGAAAGTTGAAGAAAGGGTATGAAAACTCAATTTACAATACTCATATAATATTATTAAAGCAAATAAACAATTACAACCGTTTTTATTCAAACGCAACTAGTCATATGTCACTTAAAATGTCTTATTTCTCCCACAATAAATGAAGTTAATATATAGTTAAAACGCATTGCTATACCTCATTCTTTTTTACATCTACCATACTACTATCTATCTCGTTGAAGTTTCTATAATGGACTTTAAAATCAATTCTTATATCCAATGTCATATGATATATTAAGAAAATGGATGAGTTCCACAACTCAATAAGCGGGAGGATCCCGTACCAGTAGTGTGACCAAGAGAGAAAGTGTAATGAGCAAATACAAAGATAACAACGAGCATATAACAATGCATAAGAGTAAGGGGATTTTCTCCCACTTCACAAGTCTACTGAACTCTGACTCAATACCCGATCCAAGGGCCCAATCCATGGGAATTTTTGTTCTCTCTACGTAAACTTGTGACTCATACGAAAGACCTTTTTACCTTTTTTCTCTCTACGTGAGAATTAGGGTTGCCGTTGGTTTTTGCATTGGCCTAGGGTTCCTGCATGGTGAATCCAGGGGAGTCATCGTCTAAGACGGCGGCTCAACTGTTTGAAGTGGCTGGGAAGGAGTATGGAGGCACTCGAGAACCTATGAAGATAGTGGGTGGCGGTATTTTACGTAGAGGTTATGCTGATATAGTGGTTGATAGACCCCAACCGTTACCATCGTTGAATATCCCGGTTCGTGAGCCCAAATTTGTTAAGGGGGAGATGTTCTTTACGTTTTCCCAAGCATAAATCTCAAAATCGGCGAAACCATTTCGTTTTGCGATTGTTTAGTTTCAACGTCGTCAACCATCTCTTGATCTTATTAGGGGATTTATCAAAAATAGATGGTCTTTACAGTCCATGCTAGTGGTTGGTCAACTACGGAATCCATGTAATATTCTGGTTAGATTGATCAATGAGGAAGATTTTGTGTCTGTTATGGCCAGAGGAAATTCGGATGTTGATGGAGTCCCTTATAAAATTTTCCATTGGACCCCAGGATTTAATAAAGATGAGGAATCTTCTATGGTTCCTGTATGGATCACGTTACTAGGGCTTCCACCGAATTTTTTTCAATATTCCATGCTAAAAAGTTTTGGGGATGGATTCGGCTGGTTCTTGAAATGTGACAATGCTACGTTGTGCGTTACGAGGCTGGAGGCAGATAGAATATGTGTGGAGATGGATGTTTTGTTGCCTCTCAAATCCCATTTCTGGATTGGCCTGCCTGGGATCCAGAACAGTCACTATCAGGAAGTTATTTTTGAGCATGTTCCGACATATTGCATTTGGTGTCGAACACAGGGCCATGTGGAAAACCAATGTAAAGCGAAGGATAAGAATACCAGGAAGGGGAAACAAAAGGTGGTTGCAAAACAGGAAAGACCGGGGGTTGAGAAAAAGGTTTGGAAAATGGTCGGTGAGAAAAAAGCAAAAGAAAATGTTCAACCTACCGTAGAGGAAAAGAAGGAAAAATCGAACGCGAGAAGGAATGCTATTTTGGAACGTATTCGAAAACAAAATAATGCTGTATATGAACATCAGATGTAGGTGTTGTATGTTGGTCTAAATGGTGTAGTACTTTCAAAGAATCAATTCCTCCTAAATGAGAATCCTATGGATGTTCCATTGGATCAGTTGATGATGGATAGTGAGAAGGTAAAATATGTTGAAGATGCTCGGGATGGTGGAGTTGCACTGTCTTGGTTTGAGTAAATGGAGATGATGGATGAGAATGTCGTTGTTGATGAGCTGTTAGGAGAGTGTGGGTCACCCAGAAGTTCATTAAAACTGATTGATAAAACTCTTGAATGTGAAGTATGTCGAAGTGAGAACCAGAGGGTTATTGTGGGTAATGGATGTTCAGATCATTTGTTGTTGGCTCATTCATTGACAAATAATGAAAATGAAGAAGAGATTGAAGAATTGGCAGCTAAATGCTATGATTCGGATAGTGAGATTGAAGTCCCGAAAAAGAAGTTTCGAGGAGGAAAAAGGAAAAAGCCAATTGTTGTTCTTGAATGGACAACACGCTCCAACAAACGTTATTAATTGATGAATATTTTGGTCTAGAACATTAGAGGGATTTGTTCGTCTACGGCAAGGCTGCGGTGTATTCTTAATAAATATCGTCCCTAGATTGTTGCAGTGTTAGAACCTTTTCTTTCAGTAAATAAGTGTGTTCATTGGGCTTGATGGTTGCATCTTCCTAATTATTGTAATAATATGGAAGTGGGTGGTAAGGTTTGGTTGTTTTGGGCTGATGGTATTGATTTTCAATTGCATTCGGTGATGGATCAAGTTGTATCTGGGTGGTTTTCTCATGGCAGTTGCCGGGTGTTTGCCTCTTTTATCTATGCTAGTTGCTTTCAAGAACAGATGCGTTTTCTTTGGAATTATTTGATGAATATGGATTTTGGTGGTTTGCCATGGTTCCTTGGAGGGGATTTTAATATTATTCGGTCTGCAGGAGAAAAAATTGGTGGTAATGGACACTCCTCTAGAGGGTGTGCAGATTTTAATAATTGTATTCAAGCTTGTGGTTTGGTTGATATTTCTTATTCTAGTAATCAGTTTTCCTGGTGCGATGGAAGATTAGGGGGTGGGAGAATTTGGGCTAGACTTGATAGAGTGCTAGTGAATTCAGAGTTCTTAGTGCAATTTCCATATGGCTGTATGGAGTATCTCCCTCGGACGTCATCTAATCATTGTCCAATGGTTACATCGTTGTTGCAGGAAAGGCGTGTTGGCCCGAAGTTGTTTCGCTTTCAAAGAATGTGGTGCCATCATGTTGATTTTTTGGATGTGGTGCGGGAATGCTAGAATCAAGAAATTCAGGGGTGTGCAATGGTGATATTTAGTGGTAAATTGAAGTTGTTGAAACAAGTATTGAAGAAGTGGAATCGGAAGGTCTTCAGAAGAGTGGAAGTAGATCTTAAAGAAATTGAAAAGGAGCTCCTGGAACTTGAGACTTCGATTCAGCAAAATTATTATTTGGATGTGGAGACAGAGCTTCTGAGATGTAAGAAGAGGCATATTCAGTATTTGCATAGAGAGGAGATAATGCGGTGTCAGAAATCAAGAATTAAATGGATGAGTGAAGGTGATGAGAACACGACTTTCTTTCATGCTTCCCTGCGGTGTAAAAAGAAGTTTAAAGCAGTGGAAAAAATGACTCTTGACGATGGTACCATTCTGGAATCAAGTGAAGCGGTTCTTGAGGGGGCAGTGCATTTCTTTCAGAAGCAGCTTTCAACGTCGACTGTGTCCTTTGCGGAAACTAGTTTGCACCTGTTAACCCCGATTATTTCTTATGTAGATAACCGGTTGCTTTGTAGAGCCCCTCATATGCTTGAAATTAAGGATGCCTTATGGGCGATTCCGCAAG
Source organism: Cyclocarya paliurus (assembly GCA_029856935.1). NCBI lineage: Eukaryota > Viridiplantae > Streptophyta > Magnoliopsida > Fagales > Juglandaceae > Cyclocarya > Cyclocarya paliurus. The sequence continues at coordinate 12,041,600 of CM056951.1, forward strand.
ATAGTAGTCTGTAGCCTGATGGTTTTTCCGCTAGTTTCTTTCACCATGCTTGGGATATTATCAAAGATGATTTATTGAAGTTGGCTATTGAATTTTTTGAGGGAAAGTCGTTAACTACGTTTTTTGGGGCTACTAATATTGTTTTGATTCTGAAAGTGGAAGATCCAAGGAATTTCTCGCACTTCAGGCCAATCAGTTTATGTTCTGTTGTTATAAAATCCTTTCAAAGGTTTTGGTGAATAGGCTGGAGCCTATCATGAATAAATTAATTTCTGAGGAACAGTCGACGTTTCTCAAGGGACAAAACATTTTTTATAACATTTCTATTACCCAAGAAATGGTTCATAGTATGAACAAGAAAGTGACAGGCAGAAACACCATGATTAAAATTGATATGGCAAAGGCGTATGATAGGGTGAATTGGAGGTTTTTGATGGAAGTGATGAGGGTTTCTCGGATCATTGGAGGAGTTTAATCTTTAATTGTATTTCTTCCCTAATGTGTTCCGTTATGCTTAATGGCTCGATGAAGGGATTCTTTAAACCCTCTCGTGTCATTAGACAAGGTGATTCTCTTTCACCGTATCTTTTCATTTTATCACAAGAGCTTCTTCCTCAGATGATTAAGGAGGATCTTCAAAAGAAGGGAGTTAAGTCATTTTATGCTAATGGAGGTACTTTGATTTCTCATTTGCTTTATGCTGATGATGTTTTAATTTTTGCAAATGGCAGTAAAAGATCTTTAGTGTAGATTATGAAGACTTTACATGCTTATCAATCTATGTCGGGGCAATTGGTTAGTCCGGATAAATCCTCTATTTTTTTTCTCTTCTAAATTTTTGCTTGCTCGAAAATTATAGGTATTGAGGGTCACGGGGTTTATGGAGGGTAAATGGCCTTATAATTATCTTGGTGTTCCATTGCATGTGGGGTGAATTACTATCAAATTATTTGACCTTTATTGCTGAAGATTCAGAAGAAATTGGCTGGTTGGAAGAGCCATATTTTATCTTTTGGAGGTAAAATTACGCTTCTTAAAAATTTTTTATCTAACATGCCAATTCATGTCTTATCTGTTATGAATTTACCTAAGGGTGTGTTCACGACTCTCAAGAATATTTTTTCTAATTTTCTTTGGAGCTCGAATGAGGAAAAAAAGAAAAGGAAGTGGGTGCCTTGGAAAAATATTTGTTTACCGGTTGAGGAAGGGGGTTTGGGTATTCGGAATCTTGCCGATATACAAATATCGTTATTTATGAAATTTTCTTGGAAGTTACTAGATGGTAAATCGTGTTGGGCAAAGTTTTTTCTGGCTAAATATGTGGGTGAGAAGCATCCATTGCTCCTTTCTAGTTCTACAGGTTCAAGGTTTTGGAAGGGTATTATGTCAGTGATGCCTACTGTGATCAATAATTCAAGAATCTTGCTGAGAAGTGGTAAATGAACTTTTTGGTTTGACAATTGGTTAGGGGATGAAGCCATTGTTAATTCGGAAGAGGTTAGTGGAGATGAAAATTTCTTGGTGGCCGAAATTCTAACCAATACAGGGTGGGAGGTAGTAAAATTGCATACATTGGTGTTAGAAGAAATGGTTGAAAAAATTATTGATTCATCGATTCAGCTTGCTAGGGGTCCTGATGTTCATGTTTGGCAGCCTTGTTCGGATGGGATTTTCACCACTAAATCTGCTTGGCAACTCATTAGAGCTCAAGGACTGGCTTATTTGTGGAGAAAATGGCTTTGGCACAAACTTGTCCCCAAGAAAATGTCTTTTCTTTGTTGGCGTGCTCAAAAACAGGTGCTACCAGTTGATGATATCCTCATTAAGCTCAGAATATCTCTAGTCTCTAAGTGTCATTGTTGTGTTTTATCATAGCAAGAATCTATTGATCATATTCTTTGTAGTGGTGATTTGTCTGTCAGGGTGTGGAATTTTTTTGCAGCTATTTTGGGGGTTCATTTGCCTCAAGTTCGAAGATGGCATGTAGTCATGAATGTCTGGTGGCTTCGAGCCTCGTCTTCTTCTCAAGCAGGGTGTTGCCGTGGTATTTTGCCTATACTTATCACTTGGGCATTATAGAGAGCGCGTTGTAATAATAGAACGGAAGGAAAAAAAACTGAGTGGAGAGGGGTGGTGCGGTGGGTTAAGCTGATGCTAGTTGATATTTTTTCTGTGCACAGGAAGTTTGATAGATGGCGGCAAAATGATCTTCAAATTTTACAAGATTTAAATTGCCCCATTGCTCAGGTTGTTAGTAAAAAGTTGAGAGCTATGGCTTGGAAGAAACGTGTAGAGGTAAGTATAAACTTAATGTGGATGGTAACTCACTCGGAAATCCTAGTTTTGGGGGTGGAGGAGGTGTGATTAGAGATCATGAAGGGAATTTAATTGCAGGATTGCAAATCATTATGAGTTGGTTTCCAACAATGTGGTTGAAGGAAGAGCTTTAATGGATGGCTTAAAATTGGCTCAACAATTGGGTATTCGAGATATAGAGGTGGAGTCAGATTCTGAAATTATTGTGAGATGGGTTGTGGATGGCAATTGTAACTTATGGTATTTGTGGGATTATTGGGATGATATACAGAGGTTGTTTTCTGAGTTAAATTGTTCCATTCATCATATTTATAGAGAAGCTAATATGGTTGCGGATTATCTTGCTAAAGAAGGTGCTTCTAATTGGTGTAACTATCTTTTTGCTTCTGATATTGGGCATGGGACTCTTAGAGGTTTGTTATGGACAGATTATTGGGGACTTCCATATTTACGGATGTAATTTTTATTTTGTTTTACGATTTATTTTGTTGAGCTTGGATTTTTTATTCACCACCTGTGGTTTCTCTTAGGTGATTGTTTTTTGTAACCACGGTCTTCCTCTGCCATATGTGAGGGCTGATTACTAAACTTGGGACGGGGCTGCTATGTGGGTGGCTACCAACTCTTAAAAAAAAATTGCTCTTAAAGTTAGTCGCCTATAAGGATAAGTAAATAATGATGGTTGATGGGATGGGTAGGCTTGATGTCGCTCGACCACTCTCCACTCATAGGGACTTGTACAGAGTAGAATGAAAAAGATGGAGAACCTTTGATCTTCTTCCACAGGAACATCGACAGACCACCTAAGACACTAGAGCAATAAAGCAAATCAGAGAACCACGCCGCATTAATAGCACCACTACCCGAGCTACATGCCACATTAATAACATTGTTGGTAAGGCACGCCACACTAAAGGACTAACAAAATGAATAGTAGAAAGGATATGAACTCCATGGGGGTAAACACAATTTGTCCCTCCCTTCCCCGGCACTCCCAGTATAATTAGCAACTTCTAAGTACAATAAACATACTCTAATCCCCAAACTCTTACATTATTTATAAACTTCCAAAATACGATACTAACTTTGGCATGGAAGGCTCTCCGGCGCCAAGGCTACCCTCTCCCAATGTCTTTCTTCTTTATTTTCGCAGGCTCAATTCTAAAAACCTGAGTTGCTAAAACTTGACTCAAAAGCGTACGAAACACGACGTTAACAACAATAATGCTGAGCTAATAACTAAAATAAAATATAACAATTAAATATGCATAAACAATTCTTCTAGGTATAGTCGCGATAGTTAACCGTGGTGGAGTCAGGGTGCCACGTCACCCGATATATTAAAAAAAGAAGATGAAAATAGCAAGGATTTACTTAGAACAGAGCTCTTCATGTGGAACTGGGTCTGTTTTCTTCTATTGGGACTGGGTCTTCAAGTGGTCTTCTTCTTCAGTTGGAACTGGATCTTTTTTCATGTTTTCTAGGGAACACGCTCCTATGAATATGTGATTAGCAAAAACCTAAGTGTTGCTTTTTCCACGCTTGAATTAGACCCCGTTCATTTTATCCTCCAACTTCATACTAGACCAGTAACTATAAGCCTCCCAATTCTAAAATCAAGGCAAATCCGACCATCCCTCTTGCTCTCTCTCGCTCTCTCTCGCTCTCAATTATGTTGCTGGAAGGATAGTTACATGGTAAGCTTCTTCACTCTTAATGTCTGGACTCTCAATATTCTCAGTGAGTTAACCTTTTCTGTTGGTTAAGCGAGAAAGTGCCCTTTTAGCAGTTTCCTTTTTCGTTTTTCCTCTTGGGATATGAGAAATGGAGTAAGACTATAAAGATGAAATTCTGTTTCCTTTTTTTGTGGTTTTCTTTCCAAAGATTCAGAATTTGAGTTTTCTTTTGTTTTTCCTCCTGGGATATGAGAAATGGAGTAAGACTATACAAAGATGAAATTCCCCTTCCTTTTTTGTGGTTTTCTTTCCAAAGATAAAATTTTAGTTTTCCTTTGTTTGTGTTTAATTTGTGTTTTCCTTTGTTTTTCTCAGCAACCAAACAAGTGAGCTTTTATGGTCATTCTTATTTTGTTTCATGCTTCTTTCTGGTCATTGGGTGTTTCATGGTTTAGATCACATATAGTTTGCTGGATTTAGTTACTATTACGAAGGCTGCACTCCAGGGTTGAAGTAGAGGAAAACCTTCTTTGAGTTCAGTTGCCAATTCATGATCAAAATAAAGCATCTCTCTCTCTCTCTCTCTCTCTCCCTCTCTCTCCCTCTCTCTCTAGATGAATCAAAGAAACTGAAATGATATGTAGTTATTATGGGCTTGGAGAAGGTGAGTCAGATCTTGCGAGGAGGAAGGGTGAACGGCAAGGCAAATCCTTGAAAACAAATGTGATGAGCGAACAGTGGGAGAAAAAGAAGATCTTCATGGGCAAACAAAGGTGGGAAGATGAAGTGAGGGAGATGCATCCCTTCGTGGGATATGTAGTTATTTCAGATTCTTTGTTGAAATAACCGTTTTTGTTTGCTTGACAAAAACTTTCCGGTTTTAAACCAACAGAACAAAAAATGCAAGAATCACAAGGTTTCAGTTTGATTTTAATACCACTCACAAGATTTGACCAACCGTATGACAAGATTTAATTAGATTATAAATATCTAACAGTATAGAACAATATGCAGCAAGAATCCACAAGAATATAACAGTTTATCAAAGAAATCATAAGGAATTAAACTGTAAAGCATATAAAAGGAAAGAACACACCAATATACGTGGTTCGACCCTAATGGTCTACATCCACGGCAGGAATAGGCCTCAGAGATCTTTATTGATGAATCGATACCTCACAGAGAAGCCTCAGTACTTACTGTTACAAAGCCATCACAGAAAACCACAAGAAATCACACAGATTTCTTCTCACAAAGAGCCAACCCTAGAAAACCCTAGAATCGCCCCTTTCTCTTTGTTCTCTCTCTGCCTCACTATATGCCGATATGTACAGAATGACTCGATGATAACTAGGGTTACAATTAAGATGAATATATATATTACGACAGATGCCTCCACGTGTATGGATCCAACGGCTCAGCACTCGACTAGGCAGAAGCAAAGTCACGGGCATATCACATGTTTCTTTAACACTGCTGTAATAGCTTCAAGGGACCAGATTGTGCCATATGCCCCTTATTCACTTAAACACAGAATGAAACACATTAGTATAAACAAAAATTATAAATGTATTGACATACCTCTTACAATTCTCCACCTTGGCAAAACATTTATTTGCCAATTGTTTATATACTTTCCTCATCATTGGCTCATTCCTACATTATCCCCCTAATGGGGACAGACTCTAGACTCCATGCAAATTAAGTTCAGACAGTGTTTGAACTTAGGCCAAGGGACAGACTTGGTCATCATGTCTGAAGGATTATCATCAGTTGAGACCTTTTCCACACTTACTACTTTAGATTCTATAACATCCCTAACAAAGTGAAGCCTCACATCAATGTGCTTAGACCTTTCATGAAAAACTTGGTTTTTGCCTAAATGTAGTGTGCTTTGATTATCACAGTGTACTATGATATTACCATTAAAAAAGGTTAACTCACATGCAATACCTTTTAACCATATGGCCTCTTTAATGGTTTTTGTGGTGGACAAAGCCACCACAGATTGTAAGTGTGATTTCCAGCTAATAGCTCCCCCAAAAGCAGTAAACACATAACCAGTTATTGACTTCCTAGTGTCTATACTTCCTGCAAAGTCAGAGTCTACAAAACCAATCAGTTCATAACCCTCTTTTACCTTGTTTCCAAAACTGAGACCTAAATTAATAGTGCCTGCTAGGTACCTCAGTACCCATTTAATAGCTTGCCAATGAGGTTTTCCTGGGTTCCCCATAAATCTGCTAACTACACTCATAGCATAGGTCAAATCAGGCCTAGAACAAACCATGGCATACATTATACTCCCAACCATACTGGCATAAGGGAATTTGTTGCATAAAACTAGTGATTATGCCCAAAACATAATGCGGTAGTTGTAGCACAGCTTTGGGGTGTCGATTCCACAGGGAGACGAATTAAAGAAAACACAACAAATAATAAAAAGAACCAAAGGAAAATATTAAATGATCAATAAAAGAAAATTTATTTTGAATGCAATTTAACAAATAAAATTACAAAGATAAAAATAAGGATCACTCAAATTATAAATAGTAAAGTATCAGAAATTCCTTGCACAAATCGGGTATTTATGTTTATTCTTAATTCAGTGAATTACTCAATTGGGGATTCATCTCCAGAGTCCCCAATTGGAAGATATAGAATTACAAACCATTTTAATCGAAAGATAACTCTTTGATAAATCATTCTTTACTTTTTAAAACTCTGTGAATTATCATTTTTATTGACAAAACCCAGCGACAACAATATACCCGGAGGCAATACTGCAGAAAAGAATTAAATCAATAAAGGCAATTAATTAATCCAAACATAATCAAGAATCTTAACCATTCTATAGAAAAAGCATGACTGAATCTATGAAATGAATCAATTCCAAAATTATTTGGAGATAAGAAAATACTATTGATAATTAGAGAATGATAAATAAGAGTTTGCATTAATAAAGAATAATCACATGAATCAAAAATAAACTAAAAACACCATCAATTGTGCAAGTTCATCCCTAGCTTTACTTGGACTTAGCTGGCCACAAGCATAGCAAAAATCTCTCGAATTAATTCCCTAAAATCTGATTATTTGCTTCATCCATTTACAAGCCTTATATAGGCTTCAAATAGCACTGCAAATAAGTGTTGCTTAGCTGCCCATGTCTAATTTCAGGTCCTTGTCTCCCACTCATAGCCAAAAGCTTATAGCCGAAAGTTTGCATCTCCTTTCCAGCTTTTTGGTTTCTCAAGTTTTCTACATAGCTGTGTTTGCTGCATGTGAGATTCTCATTCCAGCGTGGTTCTCCCCTGCACGCATGACTCTATTCTACTCCTTGAAGCCAGCTGCTGCCCACGTGAATGCCAACCAACCCAGTGAAACCGAGGCTTCTTCCACGTGGATCTGCTGCTGCGTGTTGCTTTGCCAACACGCAAAGCAACACGTGAATGCCTCTTCCACGTTTGGCATGGAAGTGAAACCGAGGCTTCTTCCACGTGAATGCCTCTTGTTTTATTTTATATTTCTACTAAGCTCTCTGTCAAACGAAAACTGCATGCATTATTGCTCCAGCTGGTCTCGTGTGAATGGAGAGCATCTGTCTCCACCAAGTCGTGTCTTCCACTGATCTCTATTTTTATTTCTTCCAGTCGATAGTAGGCATGATATGTTCCGTGAAAACCGAATGTGAGTTGCGACTTCTTCGTGGTTTCGTGATAGTCTGTCCCACAGAGAAGCAATTGATCTTCTAGCAGCAAGTGGAGGAGATTGGAAACGGGGTGTTGCGTAGCTCGGTGGTTCGTCCAGGTGCAGCGTGGTGGCTTTGGAGGAGACTGGGCAATCGAGGCAACGGTTCTTGGCCGCGTATGGAGGTGCTCATGCTGGAGTGGTGGTTCCGTGGAGGAGCCTGAACTCATGCATTGAGTCTGCGTGCGTTGGTAGAGGCTGGACGGAGGTTGAAGATGACGAAAATGACTTGTCGTTTTCGTCTATTGACTAAACGACAAGTCATTTAGAACAGAGAAGCTTTTAATTTGACAGACAAAACGACACGTCGTTTTCGTCCGTGGACTAAACGACACGTCGTTTAGCAGATAGCCAAACTCAATTTAACTCGAAACAACATGTCGTTTTGGTTTGTTGACCAAACGACATGTCGTTTAGCCTGTGCTGAAAAATAAAAATAAAAGTAAAAATAAAATAAAATAAGACAGGCAGAATAAATAATAATAATTAAATAAACAAAAATAAAACTAGAAAAAGAAAATAAATAATTAAATAAAGCTAAAATAAAACTAGACTAAAATATTAAAAGTGTGTTGTGCATGTGAAGAAACAATATCAAATTAAATCACAAGTATTAAAATCAAGCATAAATTATGCTATTAATCAATTTAAATTGCAACTTGGATTTATGCCTCTTAATCAGTTTTTCATCTAAAATCAATAATAAAATAGTAAAAAAATTAAAAATATATTGATTTTAACTATATAAACTATGCAATAATACAGCTCAATCAACTAGTATCTGAGTTTGTTTTAGGAGCTTGATCTATAGACAATTTAAAATGCTGTCCTAAGGGTGTATTTATAGGTTTCACATGTTCCATACCAAATCTGTTGAGAATTTTAGAAATGTAATTTCTTTGAGACAAGTATAATATTCCAGCACTTCTATCTCTTCCAATTTTCATTCCTAAAATTTTCTTAGCAGGACCCCATTCCTTCATTTCAAATTATGTTTTCAGCATGTCTTTAACTTGTTTAATCAGTTTAGTATTTTTACAAGCTATCAGCATGTCATCAACATACAATAGGAGATAAACAAATATTCATTTTTCTTCCTTGTAATAAACACAACTATCATAGCAGCTTCTTTTAAAATTGTTACTAATCATATGTGTGTCAAATCTTTTATACCACTACCTAGGTGATTGTTTAAGACCATACAACGATTTTTTAAGAAGACACACTTGATTATCTTTAATTTTATTAGAAAAACACTCAGGAGGCTGCATATAAATTTTTTCTTCAAGTTCTCCATGCAAAAAGGCAGTTTTAACATCTAATTGTTCTATATGCAGATTTTCAAAGGCTGTATAAGCTAGCAGTAGCCTAATTGAGCTATGTTTAACTACAGGAGAAAAAATTTCATTAAAATCAATTCCTTGTCTCTGTGTAAACCCTTTGGCTACTAGCCTAGCCTTATACCTAGTCCCTTCTACCCTGGTATGCTTTCTTTCCTTTTATAGATCCATTTGGATCCTACAAGTTTGACCCCTTTATGTTTAGGCACTAAAATCCAGGTCTTATTTTTATTGAGAGATTCCATTTCCTCATGCATGGAAATAATCCATTTAGAGGAATCCTTACTGGTTACTGCTTCTCTATAAGTTTTTGGTTCCTGGTAAACCACTTCATCAGCCACTGTTAAAGCAAACATTGTAAGTTCTGCTTGCCCATACCTTATAGGTGGTTTGATAACTCTCCTTTGCCTATCTCTAGCTAGCTTATAAGAGTTAGCTCCACCTTGATCAGTGTCCCCTGAGTCTTCTCCATCAGGTTACTTCTTTCCCCAATTTCAGGTTCAGATTGGGCATTCACTTGCTCCACCTCAATCTGAGATCCCTTTGGAGACTTGGCAGTTTCTTGGTCTGCCTTTTCTTCCTGTACCCGAGCCATGTGTGACTCATCAAAAGTCACATCCCTACTCATAATGCATTTATACCTTCCAGGTCCATCTACCCAAAGTTTGTACCCTTTTACTCCATCAAGGTACCTTATAAAAATGCATTTGAGTGCCCTACGTTCCAGCTTCTCAGTTTTTGAGTGTGCATAGGCAACACACCCAAAAACTTTTAGGTAGTCATAGTTGAGAGGTTTCCCAAACCATAACTCATGAGGGGTTTAAATCCTATAGTTGATGATGGAAATTTGTTTATAAGGTGAACTGTTGAAGTAGCAGCTTCTGCCCAGAAGGTTTTGGGCAGCCCTGAATTTGACAACATACACCTTACCCTTTCTAAAATGGTCCTATTCATCCTTTCAGCTAGGTCATTCTATTGTGGTGTTTCCCTCACTGTCTTATGCCTAAGAATTCCTTCTTTTTGACAGTACATATTAAATTCATTAGACAGAAACTCCAAACCATTATCTGTCCTTAGAATCTTGAGTTTTCTACCTACTTGGTTTTCCACTAGAGTCTTCCACTCTTTAAATTTTTCAAAGGTGTCACTCTTGTTATTTAGGATGTATATACAGACCTTCCTAGAGTAATCATCCACTAAGGAGAGGAAATAACTCCCTCCACTATGTGAATTTAAGTCCCCATAGGTCAGAATGGACATTATCTAGGGTTTGTTTTGTGTTGTGGGTTGCTGAACTAAAACTAACCCTCTTTGCCTTTCCATAGATACAATCTTCACAGAAAGATAAGTTCCCTAGGTTTTGGTCAGTCAGGAGCCCCTATTTTTGGAGCTCTAGCAGACCCCCTTGACTTACATGCCCAAGCCTCTTATGCCATAACACAGCTTTATTCTTCACTATGTTCTGAGTTGGGGATGCTTCCCCATCTACTGTTTTTCCAAGTAGTGTATATAACCCATTTTTTATTACCCCTTTCATAATAACTAATGAGCCTTTAGTAACTCTAAGGACTCCTGCCTCATATTTGAAAGAGTAGCCTACCACATCAAGCATACCAAGAGAAATTAAATTTCTCTTTAATTCAGGTATAAACCTAACCTCCCTCAAAACTCTTTCAATCCCATCATGCATTTTGAGTCTAACTGACCCTATTCCCATGACTTTGCAGGACTTGTTGTTTCCTAGAATTACATGCCCTCCATCTATCTCAGAGAATGCTTCAATCCAATCTCTAATTGGACACATATGAAAAGAGCAACCAAAGTCCATTATCCACTTTGTTTTCGAGTCTACCTCACTCACTGTAAGTACCTCAGAACTCTCATACCCCTCTAAAACTACAGAAGCATCCCCTGCCTCTTTAGTTTTATTTCCTTGGTTTGTTTTTCTATCAAGGCAGTCCTTTTTGAAATGCCCTTCCTTATGACAGTGAAAACACTTAAACTGTTTTCCCTTTGACTTAGACCTGGATTTCTTGTTTTCATTCTTGCCTCTCTTTTCTCTCTTTTCTGATCTACCCCTAACAGATAGCCCTTCCCCATGATTTTGTTTGGTATCCCCTCTATTTTGTAGGTCCCTAGTGTGAAGTACAGATTGTACTTCATCAAGTGTCAAGGAATCTCTACCATACATCATGGTTTCTTTTAGGCTTAGATATGATGAGTCCAAAGAACTCATCAAGAGGATGGCTTGATCCTCATCCTCCACCTTAATGTCTATATTAGCTAGGTCTAATATAATTTTGTTGAACTCATCAAGGCGTTGCCCTATTGGAGTCCCAAGGGTCATCTTGAAAGTATACAGTTTTGTTTTCTTGTGCAATCTGTTTGCTAGGGATTTAGTCATGTACAAATTTTCTAATCTTAGCCATATACCTGCAGCAGTGTCTTCACTAGCCACTTCTCTTAGGACTTTATCCCCAAGAGAGAGGATTAGTGCACTGTGGGCCTTCTGGAGGATGTCCTTATGGATAGCCCCCTTTTCTTCCTCTCTCGAGGAAGAGCCCCCCTGTTTCTCACCAACGAGAGCATCCTGTAGTCCATGTTGGACTAGTAGTGCCCTCATCTTAATCCTCCATAAGCCAAAACCATTATCCCCAGTAAACTTCTCGATATCAACCTCATAGTCCCCATGAAACCTAGGCTCTAGATACCAATTGTTATAAAACATCTTGTTTTATAGTTATTAAAATAACTTTTAGATTCTTTGTTGAACTAACCATTTTTTTTTGCTTGACAAAAACTTTCCAGTTTTAAACCAACAGAACAAAAAATGCAAGAATCACAAGGTTTCAGTTTGATTTTAATACCACTCACAAGATTTGACCAACCGTATTACAAGATCTGATCAGATTATAAATATCTAACAGTATAGAACGATATGCAGCAAGAATCCACAAGAATATAACAGTTTATCAAATAAATCATAAGGAATTAAACTGTAAAGCATATAAAAGGAAAGAACACATCGATATACGTGGTTCGACCCTAATGGTCTACATCCACGGCAGGAATGGGCCTCAGAGATCTTTATTGATGAATCAATACTTAATAGAGAAGCCTTGGTACCTAGTGTTACAAAACCATCACAAAAAACCACCAAAAATGACATAGATTTCTTCTCACAAAGAGCCAACCGTAGAAAACCCTAGAATCACCCCCTTTCTCTCTATTCTCTCTCTGCCTCACTATATGCCGATATGTACAAAATGACTCGGTGATAACTAGGGTTACAATTAAGATGAATATATATCTTACAACAGATGCCTCCACGTGTATGGATCCAACTGCTCAGCACTCAACTAGGCAGAAGCAAAGTCACGGGCATATCACGTGTTTCTTTAACACTGTTGTAATAACTTCAAGGGACCAGATTGTACCACATGCCCCTTATTCACTTAAACACAGAATGAAACACATTAGTATAAGCAACAATTATAAATGTATTGACATACCTCTTACAATTATTTATGACATCAAATCAATAATCAATAACTAAATGGTTAATCAATGGTGCCCAAAGAAAAATAACAATAAATAGTTAGTTAAAATCGTTAGTCACAATAGTAAGTGGCTAGTTAAAGTTACCAAAACAAAATTGCAGAATAACAGCTAGATAATTGGACAAGAGATACACTACTCCAACCGAAATTTTCTACGAATTGCATTTTTTTTATTTATTTAATGGTTAAGAAAATATTTTTTAATAATTTTATAAAAAAAATTTAAATATTAAAAGTGATTATAAAATATTTGAAGAAAAAAATTATACTATTCAGTATCTATTCGGTATCAAATTTTTGGAGGGAGTAGCACCGCACATTGGATAATGCTAGGGTCATCAAGAAATGTGACTCTTGCATTATATCGATAGTGCAAATTGTACTTCTTCTTTTTCAAATATTTTTTAAACCCCTTTAAATATTTTTAAAAAAATGAAAAATTACAAATTGATTAAAAACACTTACTTAACCATTACTTCAAAAACAAATCGGTAGCTTCTCTCAGTTAGAGAAGCATTTTCCTAGATAATTTTTTGGACAAGTGAAGGAAATTTTTTGGTAATTCGCTCTCTAATTCCCATGATTCTTCTTTAAGAATGGTTTCATTTTTGTAAATTTCTAATTGTTCCAGAGTTTTCTAAGTTGAATTAATCAAATTCAATTTTTCTAGTTCTATATCAAAGTAACCATCCACTCGAAATTGATATGCTTCCATTTTTACTTTTTTTAAATGTGCCTAGACTTTTTCCAGTTGTTCACTAGCCCCTCACGTAGTTCTTCTGGATTTTGAATAGTCTTCAAGATCCTCTAGAATGTGTGATTCCTTTCACAACACCTTGGCTAATGTATTTAGGGTTTCAAATTGAAGCCCTAAACTACATTAGGATTTTCAAAACCTTAAATGTTTGTTTGATTTTGTATGATTTTAAAAACCTAAAATCTTTCGTACTTTCCATTATGTCAAAGGTTTGATAGTATGATAAGTTTAATGGATAGTGGTGATTGTGTGAATGTTGGTGATAATAATACTTCTCCAACTCCAAACACTAGCATTAGTGTTACATCCCCTACACCCACCTGAACACCCATGGATCCACCAAAGAAAATCCGTCTTCATCGTGTGGGAACATTTTACAAAATTAGAGGATGGCTGGTTACCCCCAATGACCCAAAAGTAAAATGTAACTATTATGGTGATATTTATGGTTGTCACTATAAACGACATAACACTTGTGAGATTAAAAATAATTTAGAAGAACATTGTAAGAAGAGTCCTATCAAACACAGACTACTTGAAAAAAGTTTAAAGTCAATTGGAAATCGGATTTAAAAAGATGGCAAATGGGAATATTGGGGGTAATACATTGAAGGGGTTTGTAAAGTTTGGCCCAAAGAGGTGTAGAAGGTCTTTAGCTTGGATCATAATTGATGAGTTACCATTTAGATTTATGGAGGGTGAAGGGTCCCAATCCTATTCTAAGGACTTGAGACCTAAGTTCAACATTCCTTTTCGCCACACGGTGCTGAAGGATGTTCTTAAAACATATGGTCTTTAGAATGATTTGTTAAAAAATTTATTGAAGGGTCAAAGAATTTGGCTCATCACTAATATATGGATAGTGATTGAATGTTGCACAAAACAATTCTCTAAACCATTCTCTACATCTCTTGTTTGGCCATCATTCCTCTACCTTGCCTACTCCATGCACCATCCATGTTGTCAATAAGCTCCTTTGCTGCACACACATGCATTGGGTTGAGCCACCGCATACCCATGCACTCACTCACAACCACCACCAACACCACCATCATGGCATCATGTTCCTAATCACATCCACTCTATGTCCCAATTGCCAAGAATTGTTGGAGGGCCTCTTCACAAGTTTTCAAGCAGCACGAAATTAGGGTTTCAAAACCCTAACTCTCTCAGCCTTTAGCCCCCCCACCCTGGCGGGTGTTTCCAGGTTGCCCTAGGTAAATACTCATTTTCCTCACTATATGTATTAAATCATAAACATATCATGGCATATTAGCATAGACCGAAAGGAGAGAATTCACTTGAACTAGGTTAAACCTAGTGCGTGAGAGTGCCTTACGTGCAGTCCATTGATGATTTTGGACAATAGATATTGCATGTGCCATGGGACTAGTCCCGAACCCGAGAATGATTCAAATTAGGGTTTGTAACGTGAGAACTTAGGTTTGGGTAGAGTGATGTAACACGAGAAAGAGATCGAGGTTAGGCAAGCAATGTAATAAGATGGGCGAGATTAGGCGAGCAACATATTAAGCGAGCAAGGTTAGACGGGAAATGTAGTGCGCAAGCAAGGTTAGGTGAGGAATGTATCAAGCAAGCATGGTACTAGGCGAACAATATACTAGACAATCAATATGTTAGGCGAGCAAAGTGCTCGACAAGAAATGTACCGAGCCAACAAGGTGTATGCGAGCAAAGTAGGCGTGGAAGAGTAGTAACCAAGAAACTTAGACATCCCAAGGTTCTATGCATGAAGCATTTGACACATAATGTTTAACGATTAAGAATGCTTACCCTATTGCCCAAAATATTATAGGTTCAGTTTAAATCTTGGAGATTTGCACGATTAACTTAATTTGAAGGAGGATCAAGTTAAGTAACTGTGATCATGTTCTTCTACACATCGTTTTATGGTAAACTATAAAGCTTTTTTTGCAATTGTATATATGTAGTAAAGGTTTACAAAGGATATATATATATATATATATATATATGAGCCTTCTTTGATAGCCCTTTTTTATGAACTTTGATAAAGGATGTTATTTGATTTTAGAGTTGCATGAATGATTGTGTGATTGAATATTATATAGTATGACTATATATTTTGAAGAATTAAAGTTAAGATAAGGTTAAAGAAAAAAAAGAAGAAAATGAACAAGTATGACTGCATGTGTTTGATAAGGTTAATAAATATGTCATATGAGGATGATGAGGATACCATGAGGTTGGGATGGATGGCAACATCAGAATGAATCAATGGTGGTGCACCTAGTGTTGACCAATTTCTAAAGTTTGGTTCTTATCCACTAGCTATAGGAAAAACCATTTATCACGATAGTCACTAACCCTAACACACTGGGGTTAACAGTGTGTAACGGCCATTAAAAGATGAGGTTAAGGAAATAAATTATTAATTATTTGAGGTTTAGGAATGAAGGCTTTTCTTGTAAGAGTTTTATGTTAACTAGAACTCAGTGTATATTATGTTCATTGCATAATATTGTTCTTACTGAATAATCGACTCATTTTAATTATTTTTATATTTTTTCCACTCAAGTGAGGAAGGTCATGAGAATGTTGCGGTCGAGGATGTATGAGAATGTTGAGGTCGAGGATGTTGTCCAAGGGTATCATGACGTAGATAATGAGGCTGAAGGCTCCAAGAAGGGATATTGTATCTTTATCTTTTAATGCAATAATTTATGTTACTGTGACATGTAGCACATGACAAGTTCTTTTTCTTCACTAAGTGCTACCAAATAAATGTTTATTTTTTAGAGATTTATGTTTAATAAAGCACTTTGAGATTTTTATAAATATATGGAATCTTTTATATTTAGTGCAAAGAATATATTTTTTAAGGTTAATAGCAGCTGGTTCTTCTAAATCTATAAATATTAGAAGGACGGGATGTTACACAAAGTTGCACTTTTACTCTCGATCTGGAATATGTTTCTAACGAGAGTCCATGGCTTCGGCCATTTACAACATCTGCTTCTCTATATCGGCGATCCATTGCTCTCTCGATTCTTGGGAATCTTTCTTGATAGTCTTTATATCTTTTCATAAATGTTCTGGTTTTCGCAGAGTGACATTACAAGCACTTGCTAACAGTGATCATGCTCGCCTTCTTACTTTGTTCGCCTCCTTGTCAACTTTCCTCACCTACATGCCCTATGAAGTACCTGAGTTGATTACCTCGCTCGCCTTCGTAACTTAGTCTAGATCACTTCAAGCATGGCCAAGGCCTGGCATCCATTTACCCAAAGCTTGTCATAGTATATAGGCGGTTTTCGTGCATCGGTCTCTCTATTTAGACAATTCCAACCTATGTGTATGGTTCAATAGTTGACTTGTGAAACAAAAATCGTATCATGGTTTCTATTCTAGTCAACATAAGGTAGAAGACTTTCTCCAAAAAAACAGGAATATATATATATATATATATATATATATACATATATTATATGTAGATACATTATGAGTCTGTTGGTGAAACCCCCACTTTTTTTCTGTCTTTTTGACCAATCAGAATACGTCTTGGGTCAAGGTGTTTCAACAAAATTTAATAATCTCTATATCAATATTTGTTAAAGACGATATATAATAATCAAAGGGTTATTAAGACTGGCATGTCAATAGACTAAGATAATAGTAATAGCTAGTAAGATAATGATATGACATTTAGAGAGTTGGATTTACATTCTTTTTCTCTTTTTCTAAGCAAGAGAATTTTATTAAAAAATGAAAAGATGATATATGAGGAGGGGTGGAATTCTCCAACAAACCCTCCAGTACAATAATCACACTGTAAAGGTAATGGAAAGAAGGAAAATAAAACGGGTTTTGAGACCACTTTATTGGTTCCCACCTATGCCCTACAAATAGGGCGCCAACTTAAAAGATGGTTTTTAAGTAAGCCACCGTTGGAGGCAGTGTAAGCTGTGGGTGCACTAAGGTTTGTTCTCTTAAGATAGTCTTTGGAGAGATTCGCAGTCCATTTTTCAATATCATCAGTTAGGAAAATTGATAATATAGTAGAAAGACCGACATCAGATGAACAGATCTACGGCGGATCATATGTCTTCCCACGCCTCTGTAGTGCCGATGGGAGGTGAGGTGGGGCAAATCTGAAAGATTGTGAGGTGGGGCATTTGCTAGTATGGCACGTGTAGCCAGCGAAGCGTCAGGGCACTGCGGAGCGAAAAATACCATGCACAAAAGCAAGCCGCGCGTGAGGGTCATGCGCCAAGATTTTTGGTGCGGTTCCGCATCATCCCAGTAGATCAGTAGCAGTAGGGTTGCTTGGTGGGGCGCGTGTCAACTGATCTGCCATAGTGTAGTAGATTTGACGAAAACCGAACCGGTAGACGGGAGGAGAGAGAAAAATACTACCATAAAAGCATAATCACACAGTGGTAATGGAAAGGAAATGGAGATAGAGGAGGGTGGAAAGCATATTCACATAGGTCTCTTCTTCTGTCTCCTTCCCTCCTTTTCTATTAAGGTCATTTTTTTTAATTTTCTTCAAGGCCCAAAAAGACAGATCTATAATTTTCCTTCAACTCTGGAGAGATATATGTAGCACAAGAAGGCTCCCATGTCGCAAATTATTCGGAGGATAGTGGCGGTTTTGCTAAACTCACCACGCGTGGTCCTCATGTGCCGCTCACAACTGCTCATGGTCTTCACGTGCCACCCCTTCAGGCAACTTTTCTTGCCACACGTGTCGGATCATTGAAATCACCACCATCAGATCTTTCAGATCTGATTTTTCTGACCGAAAAGAGACAAGCGTGGTGCCTTCACATGCTGTCACAGATTTTGAAGTCTACCGGAGTTAGTCCAAACTATAATCCATCCTTTTTTCATATCTATCTTATTGTTTTCCTTATTATTTAGTAAAAATTAAAAAAAAATCATCTCTTGGACGTTTATTCTACAGGTTGAATCATTTCTTTTTATGAAGGGTGAGATTGATTCTCTGTTTAATCAATGCGTTGTCTCTTAGATGTTTGCCTATAGAGAGTATCAAGTATCAATAGTAGTGAATACGGGTATAAATCGATCCGGTCCGGTTCAACGGGGTGATGAACTGAAAATTTTTGGTCCATCATTTTTCCGGACCAGACTAGACAGGACTGAACACCCATAGGGACCGGACCAAACCAAACCGGTAGCTATCGGTCCATTCGATCCAGCCCAATTTTTTTGTTTTTTGTTTTTTTTTGCAAATAAATTAATAAAAAAATATTTAAATTATTGAAATTAAAATTAAGTGAGTTATTAATATAAATTATGTAACTAACTAATTAAAAGAAATATTTAACTATAATTATATTTATGATATTGATAGTCACTACTTTCTAACTTAGACTTTACTCTTTAGTAGGCATAATTATTAATAATTTTATACATTTTATATATGGTTAATGAATATCAAATAATTTCCTTGTACATATACTATTATGCTTACGTACAAATTAGGTATTTAAAAAAATACTTAATTAATTTAATTAAGTGTAAATAGTAGAGTATGCTTTGGATAGCATGTTTGCCACTTTCTTTTGGGGTGAAGAGGAGGGGAAAAAGAAAAGGAATTGGAGGGCTTGGAAAAATATGTGTGTGACGAGGGGGGTGTGGGTGTCGGGGACCTTGGCGAGGTCCAACAGGCTATATTTCTAAAGTTCGGCTAGCAAATTTTGACACAAGACTCGCTTTGGGCTAATTTTTTTCGTGCTAAGTATGTGAAAAATAATCACATTTCTTTGATTCAGGAGTGGCAGACTGGTTCTCAGTTTTGGAATAATGTTCTTCAAGGTATTCCATTATTGCTTCAGAATTCTCAATGGAAAGTTAGGGCAGGCAAGGTCGCTCTTTGGTATGACAAATTGATGGAGGGCGGACCTTTATGTATGAGGGTGAATGATATTTCAGAAAGTCATCTTAGGGTGAAAGATATAGTGGTGCAGAATTGTTGGGACATTGATAAACTCACTGATCTCATCGGTCCGCATCTGGCTAGTGAGGTTATGGCTTCGGTGGGTGGGGTAAAGAATAAAGAAGATGTGTTGATTTGGACCCCCAATTTTTCTACCAAATCGGCTTGGGAGCTTATTCGAGTCAAAGTTACTAAAATGGTTGGGGCGTCATGGATCTGGAATAAATGGTTGCCTGGTAAGATATCTATTTGTATGTGGAAAGTTTTCTATAATTGTCTTAGTGTGGATGATAAAATCTACAAGATTTGTATCCCTATTGTCTTTTGTTGTAATTGTTGTGAGAATAAGCATTGTAAAGATCTTAATCATGTCCAGGGTAGTGGTGATTTTGCTTGTGCCCTTTGGAGGAAAGTGTCCACTGAGATAGGTGTTTCGTTTGTGGCTATTCAGAGCTGGAAGGAACGTAGTTTAGCTTGGTTTCGACGTGCTTGACGTCAGTCCCAAGTAGGGATTCTTACAGGATTACTTCCATCCATTGTTGTGTGGAGATTGTGGCACCGTAGATGTAAGGCCTAGATGGAAAATAGGAATGAGTCTGTGAATGAGGTTTGGCACTCAATTAAATTTTGGGTACATGTGGTGATGGATAGTATCTCCAAAGTTGATAAGTTGAGTATTGGGGATTCTTGGCTTCTTGCCCGTCTTGATATTCCTCTTGGCGTTCCTAAGCATAAAAGTAAAAGAGTAGTTTTGTGGTCCAAGCCAACCCTTGACAGTGTTAAATTGAATGTGGATGGGAATACTTTTGGAAATACGGGGAGTGGAGGTGGTGGTGGAGTGCTTCGTGATAGGAATGGCAATATTATTTTTGTTTTCTCCAAAACTTTTGGGTCCTATACCAATACAGAGGCTAAATTTCATGCCTTGCTTGAATGCCTTCGTCTTTGCAGAATTGCCGGTTGGAAGGAGGTTGAGGTTGATTGTGACTCTCAAGTGGTTGTGTCCTGGGTTTATTCCAGGAATTGCTCTCTTCGGTATTTGTGGGACTTCTGGGACCTTATCGTTGAACATCTTGAAGAAATGGTTATTTAGTGTCGTCATTGCTTTAGATAAGGGAACTCAGTGGTGGATTCTTTGGCTAAGGAGGGCGCGATGGGTGTGGATATGTTTTACATGGATACTCAAAGTCTTCCTTGTCATATTAGAGGCCTGGCTAGGGTGGACAAACTGGGTCTTCTCTATATTCGGATGTAGTTTTTTGTGTTTTGCTAGGCTTGTTTAGAGTTGTTTCTTATTTTTTTGTTTTGTTTGCTAGGCTTGTTTAGAGGTATTTCTCTAGGCTTGTTTAGAGTTGTTTTGTTTTGGATTACTGGTTGTTTGTGTTCAGAGTTTTTGTTGTATTCTCCCTTTGGTTTTCTTGTGCCACGGTTTTCCTCCGCCATAAATGAGGGCTTATTTAATAAATTTGAGACGGGGTCACTCTTGGACATGTGGCTACCGGCTCTTCTTTAAAATTAAAAAAAAAAAAAAATAGTAGAGTATGCATGAATATATTAACTATTTACATATAATGATTAAATTATCACTTTTTTATGATTTATTATTAATTGATTGCACATATTATTTAATATGTTATTTGGTTAATGATAATAAATTAGATGAAAATCACATCATTAACTTATATAATTATTATATAAAAATAATATATTAAGTTATTAAAAATATTTTTTAAAAATATACATAGGGGTTCGGTCCAGTTCGGTCCAAAATTTGTAGACCTTGGGATCGGACCGAATTTCATTGATCCACATATTTTGGGACCGAGACGAATCGGTCCAAAATTCGGTTCAGTCCGGTCTGCTTTACCAGTCTGATCCAAATTATTTACAACCCTGGTAGTGAAGATCAGACTCGTCACAAAAGGAAATAATGTACTGGTAGAATTCCAAATGTATTAATTGGTTTATGAGGTAATGGTTGATATGAAAATATTCCTGCATATATCCAGTCATGAATGTAAATTTCTTTGATAAATTAATGATGACAGTTTCTCTTTAAAAAAAAAAAGGATATCTCATATAAAACTACGGTTGGAGGAGTTAATATTGGTCTGGCCCACACTGGGGGCCCAAGGCCCATCATTCATAAAAGATTCAAAAGAGTTGTGTAGCTTAACAAAAACCCTAGCCGTCCTATTTATCAGGAAGGGATAAACCTCACATTCCACGTGGTGATCAGATAATTCCAACATATCAAGGATAAGCCTTCTAACGATTAAGTATTGTTTAAAGTTGATTAGTTTGTACTATTCATTCAATATTTTCCATGTCTATATATAGGAGGAACATGTAACATTTGATCTATCTAATTAAATATTTTTAAATTATTGTCTCTCACACATTACTAATTTAAGTATCAAAAATGTCACAAGCTCTTAATACCATCCACTTAACAATTTACAAGCTTACGATCACGACCGGAGAGAACACGTTACAACAGTAGTGCGTATCTGGGCATAGAAATTCTCAAGGATTCTGACTTCTTAACTTCTGCCTTAAAAAAAAATAAAAAATAACACACATTCTCAACGTTGTAAAGAGCCCGACCCACGTTCAAAGCGTCACTGTCAGAGTCACAGATTTCATTACGGTTTCCCTTTTTCTCACCTCATTCCTTTCGAGAAATCGTTACCTCCGTTATCTCCGAGAATAAAAACAACTTTACCCTTTACCGTACACGTGTTCGGTAAGGATCGAGCCGCACGTGTAACGGATGTTATCGTCGTCATGAAAGAACAAAAAAGCAAAACGGTTTTTCGGAAACAAACAAAAGAAAAGTAACTTAACGATGCAGTAGAGAGAGGAGAACCAAAAGCAGAAATTTTAAGAAAGAAAGACACTAACGTTGTTACGTTACATTTACAGAACAGCAGTGGGGTTGTCTTTGTTGAAACCGAAACTGAAACCATTCTCTGCCATACCCACCTTTCTCAGATCTTTTTCTTTGCTTTGGTATTTGTAATTTTGTGGGGTTGTGTCTTCGGTGTTGCTTTTCCTTTCATACATTTTTAGGTTTGATGTATTTCTCTCTCCTCTGTTACTGAGATTCGGAGCAACGAAAACGAGATCTTTCTTTCACTCGCTGGCTCTTTCTCTGTTATCATCTTTTTTCCCTGCTGTGATAACCCAACTTTTTCTTACTTTTCATTTCTACACTACTTTCTTTAATTCTTTCTTCTTCCTTTATTAAATTTTAAATTTCAGTTTTCAAATTAAGAGGATGATGTGTTGGCATGCATTTATGAAGTAAAAACACATTTAAAAGAAAATTAGTAATTTATACTTAGACCTCGTTTGATTATACAGAAAAAATAAGATTAAAAATATGTGAATGATAATTAAATAATTTGTAAATAGTAATAAAATAATTCGAATTAATATTTTTACAAGATTTTAGAAAACAAGAGAAAAAGCTTAATAAAAAAATTATAAAGTTAAAATAAAATTATAATATAATTTTCTAATATTTTTTTTGTTTTGGATTTGAAAATTTTAAATTATTTTTTATCTTTTATTTTAAAGTTTAGAAAAATTGTAATGATTAGATAAAAAAATTAAAAATATAAAAATTTGAAATTGAAAAATATTTATATTTAAATTGTGTTTATATATTAAGATAAGATGAAATAGTTTCAAAATTTTATGAAACCAAACTAAACTTAAAGTATATCAATCACGCACTTTAAAAAAAATAGAAAATATCTGAAATCCATATAAAAACTCTAACTTTTTTTATATGTTTGATCCAATTTTTTTAAGTGAAATACGTGAAACTTGACAATCTAAAATTATATTAAGCATTACTCCATTTAAAGTGATTGATACCATCTATACGGCAATGTTAGCGCAATAGTGTTTATATGTCAAATGATGTTTGTTTGTCATTTATGTACTTTCTTTTCGGTCCTAAAAAGATGGTGTATTTTAAATAAGAATAATAGTTTATGACATAACTTAATTTGCTCCCTATAATTTTTTTTATTTTTTAAAAAATGATAAGATCATAAGGAAAGAGAGCGTTTATGTCACATTTCACACGCCCTTTGAGTAGTGGTGGAACTAGCAATTGTGTCGAGGGAGGCTAACTTTTTTACTGTATGACACATATATGTAAAGAGTAATGCTAGATAAAGTCTTAGGTGGGCAATCTCTACACTCCCTTTAAAAAAAAAGTAGAGTCCATTATTAAAAAATAATTTTTTTCATGTGAGTCATAGATTTACTTTTTTTTTTTTTTGAAGAAAGTGAGCGGGACTTGCGCATTCTAGAACTGCAAACATCATTTCTCTTATGTAAATTAAAAAGAAATTGAAAAATCATAAAAATATAACTACAAACTATTTTTCATATAGATCATTAACCTTAAATATTTTTTTTTGTATTTTCACTTTATATTCCATATTAAGAAACTCAATATTGTATAACAAAAAACTTTAGAATCCATATTAATAAGTTTATTGTTTTTCCTAAACTTAATTTTAATTTTGGAGAAGCCACATCCTTAAAAATAGATAATATATAGAAATTAATCAAAAATTTGGGACTATAAAAAAAAAATAGAGAGAGACATTTTTAGGTATGTTAAAATTGTAAAAAAATTTAGAGAGCATATGGAAATTATAAAATTTTGGAGGGGTCATTTTCTATATTTGTAGAATTATGTATAAAATATAGGAGAGTAATTTATATTTTCACAAAGTTTTGGAGGGGCATGGCCCCTCCTTGGGACAACGTGGTTCACCACTGCCCTTGAGCCAAGTCCTGGCAACTTGAGTCTTCAGAGATGGGCCTCAATCGGTGCTATGTGTGAGCTCCCGACAATAGTCTGGTGTGGCTATACAGCGTCGGCTCGGCACACAGTATTTAAATGCAAAATTAAAGAAATGAACACACAGGTTTTATTTGGTTCGGCACCAAGCCTACGTCCATAGGGGTTTGGAGAGGAGAAATTCTACTATAATAAGCTTGTTTACAGACTCCCGTATTCTCTTCTTTCTCTCCGTACAATGGACGCTATAAAGCTATTTCATGGAGAAGAATATCTTTCATGGGCTCTCTCGATGAAGAAGAAGTCTCCAAGTCCGAAGAAGTCGAAAGATCCAATCCCCCCCTTTTATCTTTTGTTGCTCACTTGCTTTAAGTCACTTTCCTTATTTTCTTTCCTAACACCTTACACCTTATTTTATGTCACCTCCTTACTTTTCCTCTCCTGACACTCTCTGTCTTAGTCACTTCTTGTCTCCTCATCTCTTGTCTTCTATTAAGTCCCCTCCTATTGGCTGGGCCTATGACATTCTATGGGCTGAAAAAAACCCCCCATCAGAGAGCATTCTTATTATCATAAGTGAATGAATTTTATATATACTAGATATTTTTTGTAACCATCGAAAAACAAAGCTCATATTAGATCTTAATTATGTTTTAAAGTTAGAGAAATAATATTTACAATTATAGAGTAAGCAAGTATCACGTACTTTTTTTGAAAAAAATAAATAATATGATGCTCATGTAAAAAAAGTAATTTGTTAAAAGTGTACACCACTTTTTTTAAAAAGGTACTTACATGCATAACTCATAACTACATTTAGTATTATTTTTTAGATTTTGGGCAATGCTTGTCTACCAACAATGGATCTGGATTTTACGCGTAATGCTCTTTTTTTTTTTTCTTTTTTTTGCTTTTCTTACTTGCATTTTTTAATCCCTTAAACGTTTTTTTCTTTCAAAAAATTACAATATCATTAAAAAAATACTTCTTCAATTATTAAGTAAAAACAAATAAAATCTCTTGGAATGTTGTTATTTGGTTTTTTTTTCTTTTTTTCTTTTTTTTTTTTTATCGCTGTCACATATGGTCAAACAAAATTCAAAACGTTACATAGCAAAAAAATAAAACAAATTTCTAAATCCAATGATCATTTGGCAGAAGTGATTTTTGTATTCATTATTTTCCAAGCAATTGGTAAAATATGTTAGCTAGAGGGTTTTGCAAATGATTACGAGGGTATCAGGACTGTTCTCTTGTACGTATAAATATGTTTTCACATGTGATTAAATACTTTATGACTTTCAACTATATTTCATAACTAAATATTCGATCTCTTGATTAATACATGTGTAATGAAAATGATAATTGGAGGGGACATTCCTCTCGCCTTCGCAGTACGGACCTGGGCCTTCACTTATTTTTAATTTGAATCTTTAATATGCTGAAGAGGCTCATTAATCCCAAGAAGGGCATTGCCAACTAGATAACCACCTAGAGACGATAAAGGATAAAAACAATTATTGTAACAATCCATTAAAGCAGGAACCCTCATCCCCAAGTTTGAATTTGAGTAATAGATATATCTATTATCCCTTAAGAAATAGAATAGTTCATAAGCTCTATATAAGAAAAGAACTCAAGTATGTAAAAGGCATCGGATTCTTGGAGATTATTATTATTCTCATATTATTACTGACTTAAGCATCGAAAGCTTCCCATCGAATCCCGAAGCCATCTAATCTTTGGTTGCAGGTGATCGCGAGGTGGCGGCGGTAAAACATGTCCTTAACAATGGGTGCCGTCTGTGGGATACTCTTTGTCTCACACTTAGCGTGCTTTTCACATGTCCATCACCGCTCAATCTCAAGCAACGAGAGATCAAGGAGAAACTACACAAAACATAGAGGAAAGACTTGCGAAAATGGAGAAGATAATAAAAAAAATTTCCACAGAGGTGGACTCGCTGCGTAGACTCTCAAGTCACGAAATGAGCCGTCATGAGAAGACGTGACACCCAATCAGGCTGATAGGGTAGAGTTAGAGGCAAATAGCGCGGGCATTGGCAAAGGCCAACAGGAGAACAAGGAAGCAAAGAAGCTACACCACGACGTACGAAGCCTGATGGATAAATATGAAAAAATGGCCAAAAAGATAGGAACATCCTCCACGATCAATCAATTGTTGTCCAGCACAAATCTACCGTTCTCTACGAAAATTATGGCAATGCCTCTGCCTCCAAAATTTAAAATCCCATCTATAAGCCTATATGACGGCTCAAAAGATCCTGTGGAGCATCTGGAGACTTTCAAAGCCCATATGATGCTGCATGGTTTCCCAGGAGAAATCGCGTGTAGGACTTTCACGTTGACTCTAAAGAGATCGGCGGGAGGATGGTTCGGTGCACTACAACCAAATTCCATAGAAAGTTCTGAAAAGAACTGGGCTGGCAGTTCTTGTAACGACCCCGCCCCGCGAAGAGCGGAATCGCCACGTACATACCTTTTCTTAGCATATTTTTCTTTTCTTTTTCATTCCTTTCTTTTTCCTCATCGACAGGGACGACACTAAGCGTCTGCCTCTCTCTCTGCAGTAATGCCTTACTCCCCAGCCTTTTTATCATTTCCTGGACGTTTAAAACATTTAAAACAAAAGTGAGTCTAATACTCAGTAAGTAGTACACCATGTAGTAAACATATTAGGCATCTATTCTTTTCCTTTTGAAACATGCATACATAAACATTTGCATTTCATTTCATGCATAAACGTTCTTAGAAATAATTAGGCTTTCATGCATAAACATTCTGTCATGCTTTTCATCATAAACATTCTTTCATGCTTTTCATCTTTCATGCATAAACATTCTTTTCATACTTCTCATGCTTTACATCTTTTCATGCATGTCATGCTTTTCATACGTTACATCTTTTCACTTTCATAGGCCATTGCACACTATTACGCCCCGCATGCTAGGGTTAGCGGCCCTATGGCCAATGGATTCGCCTGTGGCCACAGGTTGGAATCCCATTCCGTCAGGGTGCAACACTGGGTGCACTACCAGATACTACTACCCGGCATTGCAATCTACCCATTCATTCATTGGGTACCCCTTTCCTTTCATGTGGCCGTTACGTATTTTCATTCATTGAAACTTTCGTTTCCTTTCATACTTTCATACATTTTAGTCATTTTCATTTAACAGTTCATTCATAGGAAAGGAACGTCAATTAAAATCATGATCTTAAACATCATTGAGAGAGGCATGAGCTTAAACATCATCTTTCAAAACATCCTTTAAAACGTCAGTTTTCATTAAAAAGCATGAACTTAAGCGCCATTTAAAAGTATAAGCTTAAATATCATTTAAAATTTAAAGCTTTCACATCATTTTAAGGCATGAACTTAAACATCATTTAAAGACATGAGCTTAAATACTATTAAAAGCATAGGCTTAAACATCACTTAAAAGCATAGGCTTAAACATCAATTAAAAGCATAAACTTAACATCGTTTAAAAGCACGAGTATCAATATCATTTAAAAAGAAAGAACTTAAATACCATTAAAAGGCACGAGCTTAAACATCATTAAAAAGAAAGAGCTTAAATATCATTAAAAAAAAGAGCTTAAACATCATCTTTCAAATCATCTTTTAAAAAAATGCCAGTTCACGGCATCCCTTTTAAAATGATGGCTCTCAAGGACATTTTAAAATGCCAGTTCTCATCGGCATTTAAAGCATCAGTTCATAGGGACATTTTAAAACACATTTAAAGCATCATTTGAGGCATAAAACATGAGACGCTCCTTTCCTTTCCTTTCCTTTGCATTTAAACATTTTCATCATCTTTCTTAGTTCAATGCATATGCATTTTCATGATCAAAATACATTTTTCATGCTATACTACATCTAGGAAATAATCATAAGTTTCTTGAGAGAGCATGCATGAAAATCTCATGACTTAGAATCTACATGCATGCATTACTTTATACATGTACACACAATTATAATCAATAGGGTACTTAACAGGGGCTATCAAAGAAAGGCTGTACATACTATATTCATTTACTTAGAGAAACATTTGCAATAAGAGAGAGATATTCTTTCATAAAAAAAGCATGGTGTAAGAAGCATGATCATAGCTACTTATGTGACGCCCCGACTCCCACGTACTAAAAAGCCTCAGGAATCGTGACGTCAGGATGATGACAACCCGGTCACGCATCCCAACGACAAGTGTCAAGTGTGTGCAACAAATAAACAGTGCACAATTAAAAACACAGCGGAAGGTAATAAAGTCAACTAGTACTAGAATTTTAGTTAATATAGATATCCAAAATACAAATACCTTAAAATCAAAGCCAAGTCCCAAAAATAAATACAAGTCTGAAAATAAAAACTACAACATGAGTGATCCCAGATCACTCCTCCGGCGGAGCCAGATCCTCAGGCTCGGCATCTGCATCATCAACAAAGTCTGCAGTACCATGAAATGGTACCGCAGGTAAGTTATAACCTAACCAAGTCCAGAGATAAAATCATAACTACACAACTAACCATGCATGCCCATGATGCAATATGCAATAATGCAACGCACGCCAAAAATCTCTTTGGCACAAAATCATTTCCAATAAAATTAATTCCACCATTTTCCCAGAAAATGGCACACAAAAATCATTATTCATCATTTTCCCAGAAAATGATACACAAAAATATACTCACGCTATTTTTCCAGAAAACAGCTAATTTCCAATTATTCCAATTAACCATATGCACCATGGCCTCCCCTATGGACCATCCGTACGTCCTGGCTACTTTACGAGAGATGCCCAGTTCCGCACCCGGTATGTTCGTGGCCAGGTCATCCTCTAGCCCCCACCAGCAGAAGGGCCACGGAGTCGGCACATCCAACGTCCGATCACGTTGTCGCCTGGCGACAACCCAGGGGACGTCACTCAGTATCTTACGCTCCCGAGTGACCAGAGGAGCTCCACCGAGATAATGCCCCATCTCGGCTTGGGGTCGTGATACACACGCACCCATAAATCCAATTCTCATGAAAACCTAGTTTTCAAAATAATCACATGAACATGAATGCAATATACGAAAACCCAGTTTTCAATTTACAAACATGCCATGTGTGCAAAAAATGCAATGAACCAGATCAATCCTCACAACCAATGGTGAACTCCCAAAATCACAATATAACCAAAATATCCAATATCCAAAACCAAACCACAACATAACAAATCTCCAACAATAATCAAACCACAAATAATCCAATCTCCAACAATCAACCAGATCACAATAATCACACACAACAAATAATCCGATCAATCCATCCACCCCCGAACTCCTCGGACTCAGTCCGGAACCAACCAGGATACATATATATAAAATATAGCAGTTAATTGCAAAAATATAATTAAATCTCAAAGAATTGTTTAGGAAATACTTACAGCGCTTTAAAATAATTTATGGAGAATCACGGAGGAACTGGAAGCACCAAAACAGCAACTGTCACAGTGCAAAAACACTGTGGCTGAAATTCACAGTGAACCCAAAAATACATGGGGTCAAACGAAGACTTGAAATTGATAGGGTAGGGCCTATAGGAGGTGGGGAATCTAATGGTGGTGATAGTTGGCCGTGGGTGGCGGCCGAAACGACGGTGGAAGGCCGGAAAAGTTGGTTCGGGTTTGATGCTCGTTGAGGCGGCTCCGGCGACGGATCGGGGCCGGGGTTGGGTCGGTTAGGACGGAAATGGGCCGGTGGTGGTGTGACTAGGAGCTGGTGGCCGGACGGCGGAGAAACGGTGCAAAAACCACCGTGGCTTCGCACGGCTACTGACGGCTAACGGCAGCGTTAGCCGGCCTGAAAATGGTACGGTAGGGTCGCCGGTCGACGGGGAGTCGAACGGCACCGGCAGTGTCGACCACCACCGGTCGACGGCGGCGCTGCGGCGGTAAGTCCGTAGCACGCGTGGGTGAGGAGAGAGAGAGAGAGAGATCCGATCGAGGTTGGGGGAAAAAGAAGAAAAAGAAGAAAAGAAAAAGGGAAAAAGAAAAAGAGGAAGAAGAAAAAAGAGATCCAGACTTTTCAACGTGGGTTTCGAAAGTGATCCAACAAAGACAATTTTAAAACCACTAAATAAATAAAATAATCCAAACGCAGTGAAATATTCAAATAAAACAATAACTATTTTTAAAACAGTTAAAATAAATAAATCAATTTAACTCAAAATTAACTAAAGTAAAATATTAAACTCAGACAAAAACATCCTTTAAAATAAAGAAGAATTAAATTGCAGATCACTAATTAAAATTAATCAAACGCAGTGAAATACTTTAATAAAGCAATAGAAATTTTAAAACCTACAAACAAACCAATTTAAATTAAAGGTCAATTTAAATCTAAAACAATAATTAACAATAAGAAAGCCCAATAAAATAATTTTTACAATTTAAAATATTCTAATATAATATTCTAAAACTCCAAAAATAATAATTAATAAAAATAGGAAAGTCCAATAAAATAAAACCTCTAAAATATTAAAACAAGAGAATTACACAATAAATAATTAAAATAAACCTTCTTTAAAAATACACTAAAATCCGGGATGTTACAACTTACCTCTAAGCTTTACTAGCGAGTTCCTTTGAACTTGAACATAGACTCCTATTCAATAAAATGAGATAGACATATTAACATCCACCTCACTTTGAGCCTTACTAATCGATACGCTCACATGCTTACTTAAATTTCATCCTGGAATTAAACGTTCCCTTAACCCCGTTCGTCTACCCACTAAGCATGGCACTAAGCCAAACATTAAAATCTTCATTCCAAACATTTTTAAAGAAACTCATGAAAGTAAATAACATGCTTGCCATCCCTTTAAAATTAAACATAACATAAAATATAACAAGGTTACCATTTAATAGACTTTAAAACTTTTAAAGACTTAAGCTTATGCCTTACTCATTTAATACCCTTAAAAGCAAGATATAACATTATAGAACCAAGCAAAACCTCTAAACCGAATCTCTAGCATCTTAAAATAGATTACCAACCAATATTGATAAAAGACACATGGTACCAATATATATATAAATTAAAATCATTATAATCATCATTTATGATTAAACCAAGTTTAAGAATAACTTAGCAAAATTCGAAACATAGGAAATCACATAACAAAAACCCACTTTAACATATTCGGTTTGGGCTAAAAATAGAGCACACATACTTATTTGCAATATAGGAAATTAAATACATCAAAACATAAGCTAAAACAACTCAATAGGCTTCCAAAATCACACTAAAAGTAAATAAGTTAAATTAGAATTTTTACCTTAAACTCTTAGCCCCTTCCAAAACATAAGTGGAAGATCAAATAGAGGAATAACCATGTGGATGAAGAGCAACACGATATCACTGTTTTGAACCCCAAAACCGAAACATCAAAATCATCAAAGGAAAACCCACTTGATTAAACTATAGCTAGGTTTTTTTTTTAAATACACAAGAGAGGGGGTTGAGGATGCTCTTACCTTGATATCGAATCAAAAGCTTGATGATGAGAGGAGTTGATTTCTTGAAGAACAAAAGAGAGGAGATGAAGAGAGGTGTGCTAGCTTGCTTGGAAAGGGAGTGAAATTTTATTTCTTCTTCTTGGATGTGGCCGAATGATATGGGGAACAAAAGGGAAAAAATGATTTTGATTTACCCCTTTTATGTTGCTTTCACCGTGAGCTATTGGAGGAGGGGCAAGGAAGGAAATCAAAAACTTCCCTTGGAAGCTTGGAGTGGCTTGGGAGCTTTGGAGGAAAATAAAAGCTTCTCTTGGAAGCTTTTGGAAGGCTTCTTGACCGATGCATGCTTGGAGGAAGAATTGCAAAACTTCACTTGGAAGCCATCGGTTTCACATGGGAGATAAGTGGATTGATAAGTCAAATGGCTTATGATATAAAGAGAATGAGATTTTTGTCCCTTCCTTGGGGTGTTGACCGATGGTTGCATGGAGAAGAGAATTTAATTTCTTTCCCTTGGGAGCCTACGCATGGAAGAAGGAATGGGTCAAATGAGTCTTAGTCAAGGCTTCTTTTGCAAGATAAGAAATAGATGGTGGGGATCTATCCACCTCAAAATACTTTTTCACCTACCAATCCAATGGTAGGGATTAATTGGGCTATTCCATAAATAAATAAAAATAAAAGGGCTTAAGATAAATATTTCAAAGTCTTAAAAATAATAATACTTTTGATTTTTTTTAATAAATCATATCTTAATAAAACATACTCATCTTGGTTTAAGAATAAGACATACTCACCTTAAAATAAAATAATTGAAAGTAGTAATAAAAATAATCTTCATCTCAAAATATTTAACTTAAGAATTAATAAAGTGACATAAGGACTTACGTAGTAAGATGCAGGTATTACAGTTCTTGACCCAGTTCATGGCAAGTAGAAGGCGCAAGAGACCAGCCATGTACTTTTTAACAATTGAATATAGAAAGGATGAAAGTTTGAAAGCGTATTTAACACACTTCAATAAAGAAAAGATGATAGCCGATGATCAAGACAAAAAAATCATGCTAGCAGCATTGTTGGGAGGTATTTGGCCAAGAAGCCCCTTTATGGCTAAATTGGCCAGGAAAACCCCTTCCACTTTACGAAAGTTCATCAACAGGACTGACGACTTTGTCAACCCTGAAGACACCCTTATTGCCTTGACCACCCAACCAAAAAGAAGGAATGAACGGGAACTAAAAGGAGAACAAAGGAAAGATAGAGATGGATTCCAAAAGGCGAAGAAAGACCAACAGAAGTTAAGGCAGGATAGTAGCGTAAGAAGACACAATGGCGATTATGTACACTACTCCAGAACACAAAACGGGGACAAAACAAAGGAAGAAGAACCAAACAATGAGCAATAGATTGAAAAGTATTGCACTTATCACAAAATAAGAGGACACAAAACTAAGGACTGCTACAACCTGAAACGAAAGGTAATAAATGAGGCGTAATGGCGAGTTGGAACGCTTGATCGCCCAAAACATTACCCCGCAAGACATATGAACGATCAGAAGCTCGAGTATAAGAGGAGGAAAAGTGAAAGCCCTAAGTGACTAGAATCACCAAGAAGAGAAAGGAGGTCACATAAACCTCGTGACTGGAAACCGAAAGCAAATGAAGCCTGCAGAAACCCACCCCTGGGCAAAATACATACAATCGCCGATGGATATGCGGGAGGTGGTCTAACTTCTTTAGGAAGAAAAAGGTATGCTAGGTGGGCAAGATATGAAGAAGTTTTTAATGTGGAGAGACCATCAAGCAACCCCAAGTGCATATATCCCCCATAATATCCTTCGGCGACTAGCATTGCTAAGGGATCATTTATCCACATGATGATGTCTTGGTGGTAACAATGGTGGTAGCAAATTTTACCACCAAAAGGATATTAATTGACAACGGAAGTTTGATGGACATCCAGTTCTGTGATGCTTTCAGCAAGATGGGGATCGATGTGGATTAACTAAAACTAGCACCAACTACATTAAAGGGGTTCATTGGAGATGCGGTACAACCAATGGGGTCCATTACATTGCCAATATCTGTAGGCACTGACCCCCACATCGCCACAACGATGACTGAGTTTTTAGTGGTAAGAACTCGGTCAACATATAATGCAATCATTGGGCGATCCACATTGAATGCTTTGAAGGCTATTATTTCAACCTCATTTAAAAATGAAGTTTCCGACAAGGGCTGGAATAGGTGAGGTATGTGGTGAACAGGTCCTGGCCAAAGAGAGTTATTTGCAGGAGCTCAAAACAGGGCAAGGAGAAGTCAACATGATGGGCACTAAGAAGGAGGCAATTCTCCTACCAGAGCCCCAAATAATGATGACGGAGCTGGAAACTACAGACGAAAGTACTCTGAAGCAAGGGGAGGCAGATGCGCCCTTAAAGTTGGTCTTCCTCGAAAAGGGACATTCTGAAAGCCATGTAAAGATAGGGACTAAACTATCAAGGGAAGAAAGACAACTGTTGATAGAATTCCTCCTTAACCATAAAGATGTGTTCGCATGGAGTCATAAGGATATGTCAAGGATAGGCGAGGAGATCATAGAACACAAATTAAGCATAGACCCGAAGGCATGCCCAATTAAGAAAAAGAAGAGAAACTTCAATATTGAGAAGTATGAGGCAATCCCCAAAGAAGTGGACCGTTTACTGGCGACAGGATTCATTAGAGAAGCACAATATCTGGAGTGGCTATCCAACATAGCACTGGTAAAGAAATCTAACGAGAAGTGGCGTATGTGTGTGGATTTTGCCGACCTAAACAAAACTTGCTCAAAAGACAGTTTTCCACTTTCATGGATAGACTTAATAGTTGACGCAACAGCAAGGCACAGGATGCTAAGCTTCAAAGACCCCTACTCGGGTTACAATCAAATCAGGATGAATGAGGCTGCTATAAGGTGATGCCCTTCGACTTGAAGAGCACTGGGGCGACCTACCAAAGGTTAGTAAACAAAATGTTAAAAGACTAGATTGGAAGAAACATGAAAGTCTACGTTGATGATCTACTGGTAAAAAGTATGGAGTTTGCCCAGCATGTGGAGGACCTTAAGGAGGCTTTCCAGGTTTTACGACAATATCAAATGAAGCTCAATCCAACGAAGTGTGCATTCAGAGTGCAATGGAAAAATTCCTCGATTTCATGATGTCAGAAAACAATAATAGGAATGAAGTCGCCCACAAATTTGAACGAAGTACAGAAACTAGCAGGAAAAATAGCAGCCCTTAACAAGCTTGTATCACAATCGACAGATAAGTGTCTTCCATTATTCTAGGTGCTTAAGAAGGCACAAGAGTGGGATGCCAAGTGCGAGGAAGCCTTCACCCAGCTAAAGGAATATTTGACCAAATCACCATTGCTCAGCCACACCAAGCAAGGGGAGCCGTTGTCGTTATACCTGGCAGTGAAACCGAATGTTGTGTCAGCAGCTCTGGTATGAGAAGAAGGGAAGGAGCCAAAATCGGTATATTATGTAAGCAGGGCCCTATGAGGAGCTGAGACCAAGTACCCAAAAGTAAAGTTAGTCACATTTGCTGTTGTAGTAGCAGCAAGGCAATTACGACCATATTTCCAAGCATATCTGATAAAGGTGATTACCTCATCACCATTACAAAAGGTGCTGCAAAAACCAAACACCCCTGGGCAGCTGGTCAAATGGTCAATTAAATTAAGTGAGTACGACATCAATTACATACCAAAGAACGCTGTGAAAGGGAAAATCTTGGCAGATTTCATAGCGAAATCTTCAAATTTTCGAGAGGAAGCTCATAAGTCACCTGAGAAGAATCCATGGCAAGTATAGGTGGATGGATCATCCTGCCAAGCAGGAGGAGGAGTTGGTGTGTACGTGGCAACGAATGAATGAGAAGACTTGTACCATGCAGTACGATTAGACTTCAAAGTGACAAACAACGAAGCAATACTCGCTAGTTTAGCAATAACAAAGACATAAGGGGGGGAAGAGATTGAAATGAAAGCTGATTCACAGTAGTAGTCGAGCAGATCACTAGGGAATACCTGGTGAGAGGGATCAAACTCATAAATTATCTCCAACAAGTCCAGGAACAATGCAAGACCCTCAAGTATTTTCAAATCAGGAAAATACCTCAGAGAGAAAATTTCAGAGCAGATCAGTTAGCAAGAGTAGCCTCAGCAAGGTAGCAAGTGGCGTTTCCTTGGAATGTTGATCTACGAACGATAGCTAATCCAGCTGTAGGAAAGTAGAATTTATAGATTGGGAAAAGTACGCCAGGATGAACTGATGATATAAGGAAGTATTTGGAGACGGGTGACCTAGCTCCATCCCGGGAAGAGGTGAGGAAGTTAAAAAGCAGAGCAACTCGGTTTACAATGGTAGATGGGATGCTTTACAGGTGAGGTTTGAAACCTATTGATAAGATGTGTAACCAAGGAAGAAGCAGGATACATAATGAAGGAAATACATGAGGGGATATGCGGAAGTCATTCGAGAGGACAATCACTCGCTGCAAAAATATTGAGGGCGGGATATTATTGGCCAAACACGCTTAAAAATGCGAGGGAGTTTGCAAAACAGTGTCCAGTGCCAAATTCATGGGCTGATTCCAAACGCACCTCTCGAGGAGTTACGATCTATAACTTCACCATGGTCATTTGCCCAATGAGGAGTAGACTTAGTAGGCCCTATGCCTCCCAGCAAAGGGGGAACCAAGTTCATCATTGTGGTCGTCGACTACTTTATGAAGTTGGTAGAGGCTGAGGCAATGGCGACAATAACAATCCAAAGTGTGACAAGGTTCCTATGGAAAGCAGTGGTATGCAAATTTGGAATACCTCAGTGCATCATTTTTTATGATGGAAGGCAGTTTGATTCTTGACATTATTGCCAATGGTGCACGGAGCTAAGAATTAAAGTCAAATATTCTTTCCTAGGCCACCCTTAGGCAAACAGACAAGTTGAGGCAACTAATAAAACCATCCTAGGGATACTAAAAAAGAAGATAGGTGACAGAAAAGGGCTATGGGCCGACGAGCTCCCAGAAATTTTGTGGGCTTACTAAACAACACCAAAAACATCAATAGGCCAAACACCTTTCGCCCTAGCATATGGAAGTGAGGCGATGACACTGGTGGAAGTCGAGTTACCAAGCTACAAAAGGAAAAACTTTGATCTAGAAGCAAACGTAGCAAGGTTAGAAGAAAACCTAGACTTATTGGAAGAAATAAGGGCCAATGCAGAAGTAAGAGCCGTAGCTTTTAAGAAGAAGGCAGAGCAATACTTCAACAAGTGAGTGAGACCCAGATGGGAAGGCCCTTATGTCATAGTGGCAAGCCATAGACTAAGAGCCTACCACCTTAAGGATGCCAAAGGGCGCCAGCTATCTCACCAATGGAATGCAGAGCACCTTCAAAAACACTACGTTTAAGGGAAAGATATGTAGTTTTTTTTTTCTTTCATTTATCGATTTGCATATTGATATCATTTCTCAATAATAAATGCCTACACGTTTTACCCACATTTTCTTTGTTTATTACAAACTCAAAAAAAAAAAAAAAACTAACGTGGTCGAGGGATCTCCCACTAACCTAAAAACTCATAGGTTAAAACGATCGAGGGATCTCCCGTTAACACATTCTCACCAAAATGTGACGTGGTCAAAGGATCTCCCACTAGCCTAAAAACTTAAAGGTTAAAATGGTCAAGGGTCTCCCGTTAACATCTTCTCGCCAAAAGGTAATGTGGTCAAGGGATCTCTTACTAGCCTAAATACTTAAATGTTAAAATGGTTGAGGGATCTCCCATTAATACCTTCTCTCCAAAAGGCGACGTGGTCAAGGAACTCACCCGCTAGCCTAACACTTAAGGTATGCTTGGTATTTAGAATATGAACAACATCATGTCTATCTCTATGCGAAGATTACCAAAAAACAGCAAGGAGTGCTTATTATCAAATAAACAAAGTTCAAAAGACAATGAGGCATCAATAAAGATGGTCGTAAAGTATCATTGATAATAGCAGGAAGTCTCTTTGCATACAAAGCTTTACAAAAGTTAAACAAATCCCTTACAAGGTATAAAACTTTTAAAATAAGACGAGTCTTATGAGAGGCGAGGAAAAGCGTCTGGCATCTCAGCCTGGCCTAAGGAGTCATAGACGTGCAAGGCAACCTCGCTGGCATGAATAGACTTCCAGTCCAAGGTTTGCAAGTTCATCTCTAGGTTGGCGAGAAGAAGCTCTCGTTGTTGTTTCATGCCAGGTTTGAAACCAATACCCTTGGCCCCTGCCCAAACTTTGGGAGCGGCGGCCAGTTGAGGAAGAACCCAGTTGAGGTCTTGTTGCGATTCCTCCAAGGCGAGAGTCAATTTGGATACTTATTTCTCAAAAATAGAGATTTTCTTCTTGGCAGAATCAAGAACCAAGCTAAGTTGAAGATACTCGTTATCACTATTTTTGAGATTTTTCTTCACCTCAGTCAAAGCCTTCTTAGCCTCTACTTTCAAGCTTTCTGCCATGCCTATGTTTATAAGTAGCCTCTACCGCTCGTCCTCTAGGGAAGCAAGGCTAGAGGCATAGTCAAACTTGGCCACCGTCGCCTCTTCAAGCTCTGCCTTTATTCAGTCATGGTTTACAACTAAATTATCTCACTCCTTCAAAGCAGTCTCCACCTGAGTAACCAACTCATCTTTCTTCTTGTTGAAAGCTCCCACTTGGGCAACCAAATCATCCTTCTCCCGCACAGCCACTTCAGCTTGACGAAGGCGAGTGACCAAATCATCCCTCTCCCACACGGCCACTTCAGCTTGACGAAGGCGAGTGGCCAAATCATCCCTTTCCTGCGTAGCCATCTCAGACTGGTGGAGACGAGCAGCAAGATCATCTCGCTCCTACTCAATGTTCTTCGTTTGGTTTAGGCGGGTAGCAAAATCATCTTGCTCTTTTCCGAGTACAGCCACTTCTTGGCGGTAGTAGTCAGCATCCATAGTAGAACTCACCAACTCTCCCCTAAGTGACTCGACTAGGACACCAAGAGCAACCAATTTGTCGTCAGCCGTGAAGGAATGACCTACAAGCAAGGCCAACTCATGAGCCATTCAATCTTTTTCCTTTTCCAGACATAATCTCTCTTCCACCGAGTCGGCAGCAAGGCGATCGACCCCCTAAAAAAAAAGAGAGGCAAGATGTGGTGAATGTTAATGTCTTTTCAAAAAATAACGATGAAAACACATAGAAAAGGGGAAGTGGATACGAACGATTACTGATGCAAAAATATTCTGAAGATGTTGAATGGTGGCGTTGAAAGCCTCTTTGCGGCAAGCATGTGAGGAAGGCGAGGGACCTGACAAATGAGGGCTAGGAGGTCCCCTCGGGTTAGAGGCCTGAACAGGAGTAGAAGCAAAAAGTCCCCAAGGAGAAGCTCTGTGGGCCCGACCAAGTTAGAGACTAACAGATGCCTCAACATACGGACCAAAACACACTTTAGCCTCATCCTGGTGAGATGGTCCCTGAGTAACTTGAAAATCTTCCTCAAGAACAATTAGGGGCGGCTCACCTTCCCCTAAGGGAAACACTAAAAGGGGGAGAATCGATTGAAACCTTGCTCCCGCTAATGAGAGAAAGGACTGGAAAAACAAAAGGTAAATCAGGAGTAGCCCCACCAAATATCGTTGAAGCAAGTGGTGAACTAGAATCTGCTGCTGCTTCCTCAACATATTACTCCTCGACATTTTCCCCTTCAACGTTTTCCACCCGAGGAGGTTCCACGGGAACATCAAGGGACTGAGTAGCAGAAGGTGGGGACAAAGGCAATGCAGGCAAAAGGAGCCTCGAAAGATTGGAAATCCGTTTGAGTAGATGGAGGCACCAACAAGTCAGGAATCAGAAGGATCATATCATCCTCTCCCAGAGGATTACCATCGCCCTTCCCTATAGAAACACCGCCCGTTGTGTTTGAGGGCTGAACAGCAGCAGTAGCTTCCACCATAATAATGGCCTCAAGATCCTCGCTGGCTAGAGACATCATATCATCCATGGAAAGAGTTGATGGCGCCACAAAAGTAGATAGTTTGCTTAGTCTCTCCCAAGGCGCCGCCTCAGTGCTCCCACTGGCCCGGGAAGTCTTTCCACTCTGTTCAGACCGAGGGGGGGCCAATTTAATATCATCTCCACTCGCCTTTGGGGTCGATTCGCCCAGTTGCTCCCAAAGAGGAGCCAACTTACTACCTCCACTCGGCGCAATGGGGAGCAAGGAGTCACGCTTCGAAGAGATGGACTCAACTGAACGTGGCGAGACACGAGCCCTTTTGAGTTTTCTCTTCTTTGATCCATCTATTCCAAGACGTTTCTTTTTCTTCAAGTCACTCGCCGGCGGGGGGCACCCAAAAACTCACATCCTAATATATGGGCTCGACTGGAAACCAATAGGAACTTCTCAATATTGTCGGGGGTTAGATGCACATCCAAAAAACATAAATTGGGATGAGCTTGAGCCCAGGATTCAACCAACCTCACACGGGCCTCCTCGCATGGGGAAATGATAACCTCAAAGTCATCCCCATAAGGAATGGGAGATCAGAACGCCCTAATAGGAAACTCCCGACTAAGAGGTTCTTCATCGGCGGGAAATTCCCAACTCTCGCCAGTAATCAAGAAAAATTTATTGGTCCAATCTTTTATATGCAAATACTTGCATTCCAAATCAACCAATGCCCTCTTGGCCCTAAAACTGCAAAAATTTCCATCCAAACACCTAAACCCATGAAGGGACAAAAACTCATGAGATGTTAAATTTGGGTATTGATCACCCACGGGTTCCAGTACCCTTTGCCACAAAACACAGCAAGCTATCAAAATCCTCTAGGTGTTGGGCACCAATTAAGCCTGGGCGAGCCCTGGGATGTCTAACATGTCGCGGACCGATCGCACAAAGGGCAACCGAAGCCCTATGGCAAACATAGCAAAATAAAGGCCAACAAAAATGGCCATACGTTTGGTGTTAATAGCTCTTTGGTTTGGAGTGGGGGCCCTCAAATTGACAAAGTCAGGTATATTGAAGTTGTTTTGAGCATTTTCCAGTTCGCAGAAAGTAATGGTGGAAGACCAGTGAGAGCCCACAAATATTGATGCTGGAGTAGCAACAACAACCTAGGGAGAGGAGTCGCGGGGTGGTTCAGAAGTAGAAACCACACCCTTACCTTTAGAAGACGAAGAAGCCATGGAGAAAGAAAAAAGAATGAGAGCTCAGAAGGAGAGCAAGAACTAAGAGAAGAGAGAGAACTCAGAAAGAGGGCAAGAAATGCGAAAGAGGCAGAAGTTCGAAAGGGGAGGGAAAATAAATCACAATGGGGCATTAAATAGGAATGTACGTGAGGTGATGGTTGACGTGCCTGAGGTATGAAGATGAAACGGCACTCTGACACGCCTTGAAAACTAAAAAGGTGCTTGATTTCAAGTCCCATCACACCAGACGTAATGAGACTTCGCGGGGTAACTAGAGAGGACATTCCTCTTGTCTTGGCAATACGGGCCTGGGCCTTCACTTATTCTTGATTTGAGTCCTTAATATACCAAAGAGGCCCATTAATCCCGAGAAGGGCCTAGCCCACTTCCCATTGTCAACTAGATAACCACCTAGCGGCAATAAAGGATAAAAGTAGTTATTGTAACAATCCATTAAAGCAAGAACTCTCATCCCCAAGTTTGAATTTGAATAATAGATATATCTATTATCCCTTAAGCAACATAATGGTTCAGAAGGGAGAACCTAGGTACATAAACGATACCGGATTCTTAGAGATTATTATTATTATCATTTTATTATTGACTTAAGCATCGAAGGCTTTCCATTGAATCCTGAAGTCCTCATCTTTGGTTACAGGTGATCACGAGGTGACAGGGGTGAAACACGTCGTTAACAATAATTTCATCAAGAAATAAATGTTTGAAATGTGTTTGAATAATAGATATATCTATTATCCCTTAAGCAACATAATGGTTCAGAAGGGAGAACCTAGGTACATAAACGATACCGGATTCTTAGAGATTATTATTATTATCATTTTATTATTGACTTAAGCATCGAAGGCTTTCCATTGAATCCTGAAGTCCTCATCTTTGGTTACAAGTGATCACGAGGTGACAGGGGTGAAACACGTAGTTAACAATAATTTCATCAAGAAATAAATGTTTGAAATGTGCATTAATATAAATAAGAATATATATATATATATATATGACAAATTTGTGCATAATGAGTTGTAGATCCTTGGACGGATTAAGCAAAGATAATATACACTTGGCAATACCCACCGATCAAATGGCGCCGGTAGTACACTTGACAAAGATTAACAGGCCTCTTAATTGAATATTGTAAGATACTAAACTTGCAACCAACCCAACGGCTAAGTAGATATGATATGCTTGGCAATCAAATATTATGTCACTCACATTAACTTGAATATGTTCTACTCGTATTAACCAGAACGAATAATTTGATATATATACCTGTGCAAACCTTTAACAATTCCTCGCTAAAAATTTGTTTGTGATAGTCCCATCATTTTTTAACAGAGCTAGAGATTAAAATCATTTTTATAAAAGAGTTCTTAAAATCATCGAGATAGGTCAGTGGGTAGTCACATGAGCTTATTGAGTTGTGAATTCAAGTTTTCCACATGATAACTAGTGCAACAGAGGAAGAAGGAGAAGATCACCCACCTACCATGGCTTTTTAAGTATTTTCCGTTTGGAAGTATGTTTTCCCATTCCATCAAGATAACCAATAAAATCTTG
This sequence comes from Cyclocarya paliurus, assembly GCA_029856935.1. NCBI lineage: Eukaryota > Viridiplantae > Streptophyta > Magnoliopsida > Fagales > Juglandaceae > Cyclocarya > Cyclocarya paliurus. The sequence continues at coordinate 12,084,126 of CM056951.1, forward strand.
TCATGAATTATTGTGTGAACGAGTTTCAGAGTACCATAGAGCTTAAGGTCGAATTGGAAGCCCAACAATCCTAATAGACGAGTACTTCTCGTACGTAGTAAGGAGGGATATATACAGCACGGCAAGCTATGCCATCTCGCCCGAAAGTTGTAATATAGCAAGTACTATAAGCTAAGATGATATCATCTCTCCAGACTAGAGAAACTAGAACATTTATAACAGTGAAAAGTATAAGGTAGCATATACAAAAGACATGTTAAATATCCCAAGACAATTAGATGGTGAAAATCATTTATATATATCTACTCTATTATAATAAGTGACTATCTAACTGTAAATAGTAATTTTTTTTTTCTGTTAACTTTTCTTATTTTTTTGTTAAGTCCGTTAAGTCATGTTTTACCAAAAGGTTTTTAAAACTCTTAATCATTTAACATGTAGCTCTCTTGTAGAATTTAACGAATAATCATGTTTTACCAAAGGGTCCTTAAGACCATTGACCATTTGACATGTAGCTCTCATACAGAATTTAATAAAGGATCATGTTTTACCAAAAGGCTCTTAATATTAAATCAAGAATATTTTATTATTATATAGAGAGTAAATAGATAATCCAATATGGATGCAGATCAATGCTCATACTTTGCTAAAATTTAGATTTTTTTTTTAATCTTGATTTTTTGTCTTTCTTTAACCCTGTATTTTATTTTTCCAGGCAAATAACCTACTGACTTTTTCATATATTTTTTTATTTAACTCATTATATCAAGTGCACTCCGAGTCTAATGCACCGGGACCGCTCAATAGTGTGTGTGCGCATACATATATATATATATATATATATATATATAAAGGGATGTAAAACACGTATATTTATTGGATAAAATTGGGATACCGCACCACATACGCCAAAGGCCCAAACAAAGGCAACACCATCATTAAGAATTTAAGAAGCGTTTAAATGAAATAGGCAAATTAAGGCATTAGTACTCGCGAGAATGCACAATAATGAAATGAATAACTATATTATAAAGTCTGTTATCAAAAAAAAAAAACTATATTATAAGGTCAAGTGGACACTCATTTTACTCTATTCTTACTAAGGCCCTCGTTTGGATTCAAGAGTTGCCTAAATTCATCTCATCTTATTATTACAACTTTCTTAATTTTTTACGTAAAATATAATAAACAATTCAATTTTTCATATTTTAAAACAATAATAATATTAAAAATAATATTCTAATAATATTTTATTCTAACGTTGTTGTCACTCTTATTCTAATAGCCTCGTTTGTTTTCGGAAAACTTCTCATCTCCTCTCAATTTCATCATTACACATTTTTAAATTCTAATACAAAATAAAATAAACAATTTAACTTTTTCAAATTTATCTCATCTTCTTTCACCTAATTATTACAACTTTTCCAAATTTCAATACAAAATAAAATAAACAATTCAACTTTTTCAAACTCATCTCATTTCATCTCATCTCTGAAAACAAACGATGCTTTAAGAATCCAACATTAATATCTCAAACATACATATGCATGGCAACGTCATTAAATCTCGGGTGAGTCATGCAACTAGCATAATTATTAATAACTTTGGATGAGATCATTAAGATCATGTGCATAAAATGAAACAAAAGCATTTTGGATGCTTTAAATTTTGGTTGATAAGCTATATAACGACGTTGATTGCAAAATTATGACAATCCAGTCTGTAAATATTGGTTATTAAGCTAACGACGTTGATGACAATATTTTGTCGGTGGAAAATATATTTGCTCGTGTAAAGACTTCTGTAGCTGTTTGAAACAATTTTCCGGCGAGGTTGGAGGCCAACAGTACGGTCGAATAACCCATGATGATGCTTTGATGTTAAATCGGTGCTTATATGCTCATCTATAAAGTAAATAACAACAATGCATATATAGAATATGAATAAAAGGAGACACTAAGATTTATGTAGTTCAGTATAAAGATCTATGAGTCTTTTGAAGAGGAATATACTATTTTTTGTGATTTTATAGTTTCTCATGATCTTACATATCTTTTAATACAATAAAAAATAATAGTGTTATTAATTAAGAAGATGTTGTTCATGTAAAAATCTGGAAAGAGAGAGTTCGAAGAGTGTGTAGATCGAGTTTGTAGAGGTCCCTCATTTTATGTAGCTATTTTTCTTTCTTTGGAGTTATTCATGTAATAGTTTTTTTTTTTTTTTTTAATGAAGGAATTTCATTGATCAGGAAGCGATTACATCATACATGAATAAATCCCCCTGGACTGAGTTTAAAACCTCCTCAAGACCATCCTCTAACGAGATGGTTTCACTAACATTCCTACTAACAAGTTTTGTTGTCGTATGAGCAGTTTTGTTTGCTGTCCTGTAAACAAAATTGACGCCGAACAGGATAGCGATTATCCTGCAGGCTAGTTCCAACAGATGATTCACAAGAGAAATTCGCTCAAAACCAGAGAGAAAAGTCTCTAGGGTTTAACGGAATATTATTAATTCAAACCAAATCATCCAAATCAGTCCACAAGCCGGACTGTTATAGCCAAAAATCGTGTTTATCCGAATTTTGCCAAAAATAGCAAATCCCGGAAATCACTCTAAATTGAAATTCAAAATAAAATAAGCAATCTGCAAAAAATCCGGCCCAAATCGGGTTAAAAACGACTTCCTAACTGATAAGCGAAAAATTACCATAAATAGTAAAAATTAACTAAAACTAGTGATTCGGAGGGGAAAACAGCAGAATTTGAGGTCGAAAAAAAGGCACATGGAGCCATGCTCGATGTGGACAGCGTGCGCGTCGAAAGGAGCTTTCCGAATTGGGGTCTTATGTGCGATTCCGACACCCGTAGCCAAAGTTATGGCCAAAAGACTGAAACACACTCAAAACGGCCCCAATGAGAAACATGTCACAATCAGTTCCTGCATTTGCGCTGATCTGCCAACTCATGGTATCTCAGCGCCATTAAGGTGCAATCTGACAGCTCAGCATCATCTGTCCCGGATCCCCCTGCATCAAAAATTGAGGTGCCATGCTTGGTTGTGCTTCATCAATTGATGCATATCCTCTTCATTTGACCCAATCATGAGTTATCTTCCCTTTTGGAGTTCACTACATCAACAACAATCTTAGCATCCCATTCAAAACAGATTTGGTTAAAACCAAGTTCAATGCACAATTCCATAACTCTTAGGACAACAGTACTCTCGGCTTGGAGAGCTGATGAGATATGATCTTTATGAGTTGTCAAAACTTCTTAATTGTAATCTGCCATTTGAATCTCTAATCACCACTCCCCCTCCCATACTCCATTTGTCTTTGTCAAAAGCTGCATCAAAATTAGCTTTGAAGTATGGCCACGCAGGAGGTTCCCATATTGGAATTGGAGATCTCTCTTGGGACCCTGCAGCACCCTTGGGACTATCCTTGTTGATTTCTTTAAACTGTGATAAGTCATCTCAAGCCCTTATAACAATAAACTCAAGTTTAGAGAAGTGGTTCTGAAAATTGAAGGCATTTCTCCTAGCATATATCTGGTAGAAAATTACTGATACCAACTCCACAATTTCCTTACTCAACTTTAGTCTCATTTCATTCCACAGAAGGTGGAAATCATAGAATTGCCTTTTCCATTTACTGAGCATGTTGAACTCTCCACCCCACACATCAACTGTAGCAGGGCATTCCCACAGGACATGAACTGATGTCTCACTTTCCCTAAGACAGATTAGGTATATGTTGTTCTCAATAATGTTCTTCCTAGTAAGACTGTCTTTTTTAGGAAGAATATTATTGAGACACTTCTAAATGAACATTTTAACCTTACCTGAGACCTCAAGCTGCCATACTTCTTTCCATACCCCATCATCTCCACCCCTTGTCGAGACTTCTCCTGCCATTCTATGCAATCTTTTTGTCTCCAAGAAGTAGGCACTTCTTACAATGAATACACATTTAGCTAATCCTATCCATATCAATCTGTCACTTGCTCATCTTTTACTAATTGGTAGAGAATAGATAATCTTTGCCTCATTTTCATTAAACACTACCTTCACTAAGTCTTTCTTCCACTCACGATTGTCTTCCTCTATCAATGTGTCTACTTTGGCATTAGGATCAATAGTATTTATGGGTGTTTGAATCTGGAATATCACTGGACTGGGAAGCCATTTATCTTTCCAAATTTTTATGTTAATGTCATCTCCAACTCTCCATACATATCCTTCTTTGATCAAATCTAAGCTAGACCATATGCTTCTCCAAATAAAAAAAGTGATACCTTTCAACTTTGCCTCCAACAAGTTGCAGTTGAGTCCACTTGGTTTTCGTTCTTTTAACATTTTGTATATTAGTGGATCACTTTTGACTTTATCTCTTGTTTGTCCTATCTCATTTTTTTTTTTATTCTTTATAATGGGGCTTCTAATAAACTGAACTCTAGTTCATTTGATCCGCAATAGTAACTAATAATGCACAATTCGATTAAAATAGTAACAGTAACTTCTTTTTCCCCTAAACAAGTTGAGATAATCTCCCGTTATTCATGACCCATAAGAGAGAATTATAAAACTTTGGTAGATTGTAACGAATAATTTTTTTTTCTTTTTTGACAATGGGATTAGTTGGGTGAATAAATCTATATTTTTTATACTTTCTTTTTTATCAAATTGAATAATTTAATTTCAGGAAAAATAAATATATCATATTAATTGTTATCTGTAAAATGATTATGCACAAATGGAACATTTTATCTTATCTGTTTTTCTTTAAATTAAACCATTCATTTCACTTCGATTTAATAATAAGATCTCATTTGTTTATATAGATGAGATGAAATAAAAATAAAAATAAAATAAAATATTATTAAAATATAATTTTTATTTTAAAATTAAAAAAATATATTATTTATTATATTTTATATAAAAAAATTTAAAAAATTATAATAATTATATAAAATAAAATAAATCACCAACCATGCCTGAGAGGCGACGAGTGGATCTCAATAATTTCACTAGAAGTTCAAACTTCAAAGTCCCCTACAGATGTCTCCCACCAATGAGAGTGGGGCGGTGCCGCCAAAAAGGTCAGGATTTATTTTTGCACGATAAATATGTGTTCCTGTGGAGGGAAACATTTTAGTTCTTGGCGGTGACGCGTGCCATTTATTCAATGGTTATGGTAAAGATTATTGTTAAAACTAAGATTCTATTTAAGATGTTGAGTTGAGTTGAATTGAGATGATAAAATATTATTAGAATATTATTTTTTAATATTATTATTATTTTAAAATTTTAAAAAATTGAGTTGTTTATTATATTTTATATTAAAATTTGAAAAAATTGTAATGATAAGTTGATATGAGTTAAAAATCCAAACGTATCCTAAAAGTCAGTATAAATTACGAGCTTACTTTTTTTTTTTTGAAAAAAAAAAAGAAAAACCTCAATATTTTATTGATAGAAGTTGAATTACAATTTCTGTCTCTAACTAGATCATTTACAATAAATTCTAGCATTTCTCCTATCCAAACTATTTTTTCGATAAAACTCAAAGCCTTCCTAGCTAAAGTGTGTGCTATTATATTTTTCTCTTTATAAGTAAAAAGTAATTGCCAATCTGGCATCCTATGAAAAAAGAACTTAACATCTTCAACTAAAGATCCCACCACAGACAGCTCCTCAACTTCCCTTTGGACTGCCATATTCACAGATTTAGCATCACCTTCAAAGATTGCATTATGAATATTAGGTTCACTAAAAGTTCTAGAGGCATCCTCAATGCATAACTCTATGCCACCATAGGGTGTTCAACATGGTTCTTTTGATCACAAACAGCAACTAGAGCTACCCCTTCCTCATCCTTGATAATGATTCCCACTCTCATTCTTCTACTTTTCACATCCAATGAAGCATCTCAGTTTATTTTCACTAAGCTTGGGCCTGGTTTCTCCCATTTCACTGAACCCCTTCCACAAACTTGTTTTATGTTTTTGTAGAAATAGAGCAGACTTATAATCAATTAAAGATTCACTTGCCTTCTGTAGTAAAATTTTGGGACAAATTACCTTCTTTTTTAACACAAACAAGTTTCTTCTCATCCACTGTCTTTTGAACAACACTGCCACAAGTTCTAGTTGTTCCTTACTCAGCTTGTTCATCAACTTCTGCCACAACAGCATGAAGTCAGCTTCCTCTCTATTCCACTTTGAACCTCACAACTTGTTTCTGCCCAGATATCGTTAGCTGTTGGGCACTCCCAAAGAACATGCATAATAGTTTCAGATTCTGCAGTACAGATTGGGCAGGATTTTCTGTCACTATCCTTAGTTGGCAATAAATTGTTTCCAGACTTCCATATGAACATTTTTGCTGTACTAAGCATTGTAAGATCCCAAATACTACTCCACCTTTCATCCTTATGCTCCTCCATTGAGCTTCACCTTTGAATCTTTTTAATCTCTCTGACTGCAAGAATTATGCACTACCAACACAGAAATCTCCTTTCTTAGAAGGGCCCCAAAACAATTTGTCTTGTGCCAATCCTCTACTCAAGGGGATGCTCAATATCTGTTCAGCTTCATTATGTGAGAAAATTGTTCGAATTAAGGCTTCATTCCAATCCCCCTTCTACTTATCAATCAGTTCCTCAACTTTTGCCTCAGCTTGCAAAATAGAAATTGGTGACTGTATAGAAAGAGATGAGGGAGTAGGAAACCACTTCTCAATTTTTATCTTACTGCCATCACCCACTCTCCACCTTATACCATATTTCACCAATTGCCTAGCATGTCATATACTCCTCCAAATATTTATATAGTTTTAAAAGCTCTTTAATAAAAAAAATTAAGTTATTTAGCTGTTACATATTAAAACATTTTTAATCTCAAATAAGTTAAAAAATATATTTGAGGAAAAACATTTTGATATTTTTTCTCAAACGTATTTTTTCAGATAATGCAGAATGTAATTTGAATTTTAAAAAAACTGTCAATAGACAAAAATATTCACACAATTTTAAGATAATTACAATTTTTAAACTTTTAAAGATATAGTCATAATATTTAAAAATTTAAATAATCATCATTTCTATATCAAAAAGTACTTTTTTAATTTGTTTCCAAACAAACGTAACATGTTTGAAAGTGTTTTAAACATATAATTATCAAACAGTAAATAAATTTTTAATAGTAGAACTTATTACTTAAGTTATAAGCTCTAAAACTATCAACTATAATTTCCACCGCAGTCCCAAACATGTGGAACATCTTTGGTTTCATTATGTTATACAGATGAGATGAGATGAAAATTTGTGAATAATAATTAGATAATTTATAAATAGTAGTGAAATGTTTTAAATTAAATTTTTTATGAGATTTTAGAAAATAAGAGATAAAAAGCTGAATAAAAAAATTATAAAGTTAAAAGATGGATGGTTAGAATATAATTTTTTAATATTATTTTTGTTTCAGAATTTAAAAAAGTTGAGTTGTTTGTTGTATTTTTTGAAATTTTAGAAAAGTTGTAATGATTAGATGACAAAGTTAAAAATTTGAAATTGAAAAATGTTTGTATTTGAATGACATTTGGATGTTGAGAATTTTGAGATGAGATTTGACAAATGGTTTTAAAAATTTGTGAAACCAAACTAGAGTGCATAAATTTAGTAAAAGTAAATCTTATAAATTGATAGGATTAAATATGATATGTGAGATAATAAATCATGTCAATTTATAAATTTTATTTTTATTATGAATCAAATATTTCACTTTAATAAATTCATATTCACTTTTTAATTATAAGTTACTCTTTTTCATACATAATAAATTAAATGGGTAAACAACTTAACAACCCGGCATAAAACGTCACTCTCTTTTTTTCGAAAGAGAAAGTTTCTCCTTTCTAGAAGAAAAAACTCCTAATCCTTTTCGTTCATTTTTTGGTACCAATCTGTTTATAGGTTTTTGCTCCTATTTTTTAACCTTTCCTTTCCATCGGTTTAATCTAGGCCTGATCTATTGCATTCCGATGACCGATTATCTACACGCGCCCCATCATGCTACTTCCTAGCCGCCGATCTACTAGTACGAAATGGAACTGCGATAAAAAATATTGGTGAGGGATCCTCCCGCGTGGCTACCAACCGCAACTACATCAAAATGCATCCAACAGCTACACATGTCGTATTGGTAGTTTCATCACCCCAAGATCTTATAGAGATGAACATATCTGACTCACCCCATCTCACTAGGACCGGTAAGTGAACTCCATGCGCCGTCACATGCGAGTGTGAAGAAACTCGGTCAGCGGCAGTCATGACCAATAGATGCCAGTCTTCCTACTATCTTTTCTCTTTCCCTAACCGAAGATCTTGAAGCAGGGAATACGAGTCTCTTCTATGAGCATCTCGACAACAAACTCCACTAGCATCCACTGGCTTTAGCGGTGGCAACACAGTTCACACAACTATGCGACCTAAAAACATTGTCATTTAAGACAGCGCACTCTTTGCAGGGAATGAGTGAGGATTAAGTTTTTGGTCTCAAAATTTTATCTTTTTTTCACTTTTGCATTGTGTTTATTATAACAGTGTGTTTCTCAGAGAACCCACTCCCTTCTCTTGTATCTCAATTTCCTTATGTTAATAAAATGTACTCTTGATGAGGGGGGAGGGGGGGGGGGAACCCGGCCCATATTTTCGAATTATTAAATAATGTACCTTTTCTAGACATATTAGCGAAAAATGAGATGAGAACTCCAATCATCATTAAAGAATCACCCACCTTCAAGTACAATATCACGCACTCCTGCATTACAAGTCTGAATATACCTCACTTTCAAATTGGACCACTCTCCTAGCAAATTTCAAAGTTTCTGTCCTCGCTTCTCATTTAGTTTGAGTGTAACTAGTTTTTGGCGTTACGTACATATATTTCATACTAATTACCATTACCAAAAATTGAAAAGAAAATAAAAGAATCGTACACTACACACTCAAGAGAATTCCCATATAAAGTACACAAACAGGGGAATATTCGATTATTTTGGTCATAGTGACTATTTGCATCGGATATAACTAATGCCTAATGCAATGGGTGGGTTTGTTTTACTAGTGGCCCGTGGGTCGTAATATTCCATACAACATGGTACACTAGAAGTTCCTACGCAGCCGCCTTGTTTTACTTTCATTTTGTTATGCCAAAGACTAGTGACAAAAAAAAAAAGGAAAGAAAAGAGTAAAAATCTTGGTTTGTTTCGTGTACCGCCCTTAAAAGCCTCCCCGTGTATTTACCATTTGTGAGAAAATATAGAATGCACATTAAAAAAAAAAAGGACAATCATTTCGATAGTCAAAAAGAAAAGACAACAATAATATAATAGATGTTCATGTTATATAGGTTCGGCTAACAAAACATTATCATGTATTAAACTAAACAAAGTGAAAGTAACCCAAATATCAATAAAAAGTGACAAAGAAAAGGAGACTTTGATTCATTATAAAAAAGATGGGTACTTGATATATTTATTTATTTCAACTTTGCGTAAAAAGATGGGAGAAAGCAATGCAAAAGATGGTATAATTCTCTCCTTTTTTACTGTTTTATCGTGGAAAACCAGTCAAGAACCCCCTTTTTTTTCCCTTCTAATTAAAGGTAAGAAGTTGGTGCGTAGTTTCTTGAATTTTTGTTATCTAAATTTATAGGAACGGATTTCGTTTATGCAATTTAATTTCATGACTATTTCTTTCTTCTTCTTCTTTTTTAAGTAAGCAAGTTTTCATTGAAAAGATAATTAGTGTGGAGGGAGTGGAGTTTCCCAACAAATGACATAGTACAATAACCACAGTGTAAATGTAAAAGGAAAAAAGAGAAAAAAAAAAGTTTTGAGATCAATTTTATGGTCTTTACCCATGTCCTACAAAGATGACACCTTCTTAAAAGACAGTTTTTAACAATTCACATTGCCATGCAAACCGTGGAACTACCATTGAAGGCGATGGAAGCTGTGAGTGCATTGTAGTTTGTTGTATTGGGATATTTGTTGGAGAAATCTGTAGTCTCTTTTTCAAGATCATTGGTTAGGGAAAACAATAAAATAGTAGAAAACACAGTATCAAATGACTTGATCTGCGATGAAGCATCTGTCTTCCTGCGCACTTGTGGTGTTGCGTGGAGACCACGCACCAATAGTTGGGAGATGAGGTGGGGCAGGTTTGAAAGATCTTGATGTGGAGGATCTACTGGATGATGCATGTAGCCGACGGGCTCATTGCGGCGTGGCGACACGTGAAGACCACTCGTAGAAGCAAGCTGCGCGGAGCGTCACTCACCAGGATTTTTGCTACAGTTTCGTGTCGTTCCAATATATCAACGATTGTTGGGTTGCGTGGTGGGACGCATGTTAACTGTTGATCGCCAAAGTGCGATAGATATGATCAAAATTGAACTGGTAGAGGGGAGAGAATAAAAACACTACCATGAAAGCAAAAGTATATACACAGCTCTCACCCCCTCCTCTAGAGAGGAAACACTAGAAGATATTTGAGTTTTCTAGAGATAAGAGAGGGTTTCTATTTCTAAAATCCACAAAAGGCAACTCTCATGACTATTTCTTTCACTAACAAGAATGGTATTTGTTTTTTATTTTTTTATTTTTTTGCCATTCATATAGAACCAATAACAAAGTGAATTCCAAACAACTACAAAGTGGAATCAAGCATGACTCGTGAATGAATAAAATATGGGCATTGATGCCACAATGGTATCATCCACATAGCGAGCTTGCAAGTAAGTGAGTTGCTTCATTTGTTAAGCCGGTGAAAGTAACACTAGAGACAAAAGGCTATAAATGTGTTAAATCCTAATTAATCTTATGATCTCCACCATGTAAAGAAAAAGAAAAAGACTCCTGTGAATACATTTTTTACTCAAGAAGATTTATCATGTTTACTGAGTTTTACGCATGAAATGTTACTGTTCATTTTTACCTTATTTTTCTTTTAAACTTCGATGAGTACAGGTCGAACTGTTTTTTTGCCCCTTCATAGGCACAATTTTAATGGGGTTTTGAATCTTTAATCACCTACCGAACGCCATTTTTTTTTCTTTTTCTTTTTTCATCTCGTTTCCTTTTAAAAATTATTGATATACAAGATCAGGTATTCTCCAAAGTTATGACTGACCCATGATCACTCCCACGAGTCAAAATGAATTTTCGGTTAGAGTTGCTCACTTAATAGGATTGAATGTGAAATTGAACCATAATATCCACACTTACAAAATACAAATAACTTCATTTCTCTCCTGTAGAGATGAAGAAAAAAATGAGAAATTGATAGCCCACCAAAGAAGACACGCTTCAATGATAGTCAGGTTCTTTGTTTTTTTGAAGAAGGAGGGTAACATTTTCGAAACTTTATTGAATAATCCTCACTTTTAGTGGATGAAAACTATAATTACAACATAAACCAACTTATTAAAAAATTAATACAATAAACATGACCATCAAACTTCAAATAAAACTTTACATATTACTAAACTAATTCCGAAGCTAAGGAAGATTTAATTTTTTAATTTTCAAATATCCTCTTAATAGATTAGGAATATTCTCATAAACCTCCCAACGAGCCGACAAACCTCCCGCACCTATTTTTGCAAGATAATCCACTGAAGAGTTCCATTCCTAATATATATGTACTGCACATTCATCCCACTCCTTATTTACATACACACATACATGCTTTTAAAAATAATTCATATATTTTTAATGTAATTATGTAATCCTTTTTATATAAATATGGATAACGTTCTCATTTAATCATATAATTTACTCTTCAATCCTTTTTTTTGGGGGAGGGGGGCAGATTTCCTAACAAAATATTGATTTAGCATTGTTTGGATTGAGAAATAATCTTAACTCATCAAATCTTTACAATTTTTTTAAATTTCTAACAAAACATAATAATAAATCAACTTTTTCAAATATCAAAATAATAATAATATTAAAAAATAATATTTTAATAATATTTTATTTAATTTTTAATTTTTATCTTAATTTATCTCATTTTATTTCTAAACCCAAACCGGGCCTGTCGATTTGACACAAACTATATCTGGATGTGTATTCTTTATTTTTGTAGTTTCCCATCCTTCTTGATTGCAAAAATGGGATGAAAATCACTGATTGAAAAAATGGGAAAAAACACATGATGACTGTAGCAAAGAATTGAAAAATCTTAAAAAATGTGACAGCACATGGTTACATCAACGATTTTAGAATCAAAATATAGGACAAAGCACAAGATGGTTTCTTGATATTCACCCATAAATTTGAACGATTGATTGCAAAAACGACAGCAGAGAAGTTTATTGAAAATAAAAAATTAGTAAAACCAGAAGCATAGCAGTTAGCAGAACAATTGGAAAACAGATAGCAGTAAAAACAAAGATCTGTGAAATTATTTACAACGAATATGTTGTGTTAATCAGTGGGAGAGGAGTCAGGCCGTACGAGCACACGGATCATACAGAGACACAGGTGTGGGAGGTAATGCTAATAATCTGGTCATTTTGGTTTCTTTAAGTTCGGTCCGTTTGAAAAAAGCAAGAACTGTAGCCAAAAGGAAAAATATAAGGAAAGTAGAAACATCTTTCACAAACAGACGATGCAGATTCTGGTTTTCCCCCAAAGCCCGAGAGTGAGAGAGAAAGCAAATCACCAAGACCAAGACCGAGCATGTTGTTTAATGTTTTGAGGGACTTCCCACCAGGGCCACCCATCCACACGAGCGGTTCTCGAAGTGCATGCACAGCACAGGCTTTACTAAGAGAGAGATAGAGAGAGAGAGAGAGAGTACATATTTCCCCAAGAGAGTGAGAGAGAAATCAGTCTCAAAATAATAACCCTGACCTCATTTTCTTTTTCCAGGAAAGAGAGTGGGAGTGGCAGTGGGGAGTGAGAACCGTGTGCGTTCTTCTCTTCTATTTTATTTATGCTTTCCCTCTTTTTCCAGTGTAACCTATTGATTGCTGTTCCCATCTTCTTTAAAGTAAGCGTTCTTGTTTCCTCCGGTTTTTCTCAGTCCCACCTAGAACGCCGTCCCTTCCCCTTTCATTCATTTGTTTCTCTGCCTTTCTCTTCTGCTGCTAAGCGCCAGCTCTTCTTGTGAGTAAAAGAGAGGGAGTAGAAAAATGCAGTTTATCCCCTTTAGTTTCTGATCTTCGTCTCACTTGCCCTCTTTCTCTAGCAAGAATCGAAGAGAAAACGCCCAGCTTTTCATTATTTCAAACGCTCTTTTCCTCTTTGTGGCATTGTACTTGGAGAAAGATCTATTTTTGTTTTTGAAGTTTTCCTTTTCTGCATTTTCTCTCATATATTTCTACACTTATCTGGGATTTCAGTGAGAATGAGTGGGTATCAGAATATGAACTTTATGCCCCCTCCTCCTGCTTCTCAACTTTCCCTCTACGACACTGTAGAGGCCATGGATCATCCTGGAGAGAGAAGTTCTAGGACCTCTGGATCGGGGTTTCAGATTTTGGGCCCCTCGTTAGAGAATGGTAAGAACCCATGGGGTTTTCAGCCAATAGAAAACGTGGGAACAGAGACAGCCGATGATAGGAGTAATGGGTATTTTGGGGTTGAGAGAAAAGGGTTGCCATTGAAATTTGGTGAGGAAATGGAAAATAAAAGTTCTGTTGCTGGGAAAAGTGGGCACACTAAGCTTTGTGCCAGAGGCCATTGGAGACCAGCCGAAGATGCCAAGCTCAAAGAGCTTGTGGCACAATTTGGTCCTCAAAACTGGAACTTGATTGCCGAGAATCTCGAAGGAAGATCAGGTAACTCAAAGGCTCTATCAAGAAACGTTTCCAGCGACTAATATGGGTGGAAATGTCCACTAAGCTATAGCTATGTGGATTGATCATTTCAAAGGGAGAATAAAAAGTGATCAGCTTTTCTTTTTCTGGATTGGGTATTTTGGAAAACTATCAGATCCTAATACAACTTTAAAATGTCTACAGGGACATTTGGTTTTAATCTTTTTATTTCGCTTGGTATGATGAGAAGACCCATCAAAGATAGCAATTAATTTTTCATTTTTTCTGTCTAAGATCTTAAAACTATATATTTTTGTTCAGGGAAAAGTTGCAGATTGAGGTGGTTTAATCAGCTAGACCCAAGGATCAACAGGAGGGCTTTCACTGAGGAAGAAGAGGAAAGACTCTTAGCTGCACATAGGCTCTATGGAAACAAATGGGCAATGATTGCTAGACTCTTCCCGGGCCGAACAGATAATGCAGTCAAGAATCATTGGCATGTGATCATGGCTAGAAAACACAGAGAACAGTCTAGTGTTTACAGGAGGAGAAAGCCCTCTTCTTCTCAGATCCTTACCAAAGGTTTTGAAATGTCTTTCCAAAACAATGCTTGCAGTGAATCAGCCAACTCAAGCACCGTGGATGAATCTGCTTCAACCTGCACTGATCTTTCTCTCACCCCTTCATCTGAGAAAGTGACCCCCAGTTTTTTCCCCCATTTTAGTCCAGTTCAGCGGTACCAACCCTATGGATCACATATGGGTATGTTTTTTCTTCTCTATTTCTTTCCAAAGAATGTTAAAATATGTTTTTATTTTTTATTTTTTAAATTTCTTTGGCCTTTCTATCTCGTTTGGTTCATTTCTTTTTTTACTGTACTTGTTTTTCATATTCTCTTTTGGGCTGCAGGATTCTCTGGAGATCAGATGGTGACGATTGGGGATGAGTGTTTGGACAAGTTCTACTGCACTGGTAATGGGTTCTCCAAGGCTGGGCCTATTGGAATAGCTATGGGGATGGACCATTTCGGCCATGCAGATTCAAATTCGGAAGTCTCTGCAGCAGAGTCAGTTGCCACCAATAAACCCAATATACCAGTGTCTGCTGGTAAAATTCAAAACAGGAATGAAAAAATCAAAATGCCCTTCATTGATTTCCTTGGGGTGGGAGCTTAAAGATCTGGGTGGATTTTGGCTTGAGCGCTTAGAGAGTCTGAGAACAGGGAAACAGAGTAATGAGTTTGTGGGACATGAGGATCAGGCCTTTGATGCACAAAAAAAAAAAAGTGGGTCTACGGCAGGTTATTACTGTTTCTTGTACAGTTCGCCCTAGATAAGGAAAAAAAATATGGCGTATTACAGTAAAAAGGAAAAAGAATAGGAGGGAGGGAGGGAGGGAGGAGAGCGAGCGAGCGAGATATATGAGTTTCAAAATAATTATTAAAGACTGTTTTTGGACTTGTCCAGTTACAGAATTGTTCTCTGAATCTATAATGTTTTGGCATTTGCGTATGTGAGCCAAAAGCTGAAAGGGCTTTTTCTCTTCGATTTTGAATACTGACTCAATTAATGAATGTGCCCATCTTTCATGACCTTTCAGTTTCTTTTGACCATGTTTTCCACGCCCTGTCAATTTTTTTTTTTTGTTTTTTTTTTGGCGCAGAGCAATTAGTACTTATTTGCCGTTTACTTCGAAACTGCACCCTTGCAACCAAATAAAAGCTTTGAATAATTCTGCTTCTAGTTTACGTTTGGTGGATGAGATGAGTTAAATTAAGTGGTTAATAGTAGTATTTAATAATCACATTGAGTTGGATTTAATTTTGATAGATTGAGACGAGTAATAGAGTATTTGCAGAATAGTTATTATTATTTATTATTTATTATTATTATTTAATATTTTTTCATTACAGAATATTTGAGATCACCTCATTATCTAAACGCAATCCAAAATGTATGAAATAAGTTTAGATAGTTTAAATTTTGTATGAAAAGTTGAAAAAGTAGTAGGTTTCATCAATGATTGATTTGAGAAGAGTTAAGTTTGGATTAATAACAAAAACACAACCTAAGTTTATTTAGTGACATATCAAATATGCATATGTAAAATTTAATTAAATCTCATTAATTAACATAAGAAAATATTGATGACTTAAATGAATCTGTGGTGTGTTAACTGTTAATTACAAAACTTGCAAATACCTTAATTAATTGGCGGTACTTTGATCTATTTTAAGTACCCTTTAGTCTTTATTGAAAATTTCTATTTGCAATTATGTTTTTTGACACTAGAAACACAACTAAATCGGGTTCTACAATAATTAAAAAAAATATTGGTAAAAAAACTAGAACGATTCCCACAATTGTTTTGACACCGACTTTTAAATTACTAAAATTCATCTTTATTTACTTCTTTTTTAGAAAAATAAATTAAATGAAAAACAGTATATGTTCCAAAATATTGGGATCTAAGTTATAAATGCTGAATAAGTATTAAAAAAGAAGAAGAAGAAGAAGATAATATAGGGAAGATGAGTTTTTTTTTTTTTTTTGAAATAGGGAAGATGAGTTGAGATTATGTAGTCCCGATCCCGTGTTTTCCTACTCAATAGACCATTAATTAAACAAAAAGTATTGATTGATTTAGTATAAAATATTGGGTATTTTAATAATTTCAAATTATGTTGACAAACAAAATAATAAAAATACCTAATATTTTTAAATTTTTTAAAAAATCTCATATTTTAAGGTAAATATGTTTTCTATATTGATTGAAAAATATTATTTCAATATGATAAATAATAAGAGATGATAGCATGTGCGAAAATGTATCATACGTACCAGTACCGTATTGGCAATTCGGTGCCTTAGATGTGTTGGGAAAGGCAACATCTGAGTGGGGTCTATACTTCCAAAAGAAAAAAAAGGTGGGGTCTATGGATCTTGCATGAGTCTTTTATTATAGTCCTATAAACGTGAAATTAGAGTACTTTTTATGATTGTTTTGTGGCCAATCATCTGTCAACATAGAATTTTATGCTTGGTGATGTCAATTCATTACAAAGATAGGACCCCTAACTGATTAAATTATTGTTATTATTGGACTGAATGATGCATCGGCTCAAAAATCATTAGCCACGTTTTTCGGTGCTGGGGTTTTGGCATCGTGTGAATAATTTTCTACCCTTTTTTATCTTCTCACAATTTATAAAGAGAATGTAGCGGATTTATAAAGAAAGTTTTGTAAAAGTAAGTCCGGTTTTGGTATTGAAATTGTTTTTTTTTTTTTTTCATCTCATTTTATTATTATATATATATTTTAAAATTTTCACATAAAATATAATAAATAATTCAACTTTTTAAAATTTTTAAATAATAATAATATTAAAAAATAATATTATAATAATATTTTATTTAACTTTTAATTTTAATATAAACTCATTCCATTTTACCATACTATCAAGACTGCACCTAAATAGTCATATACACGCGCACGCACGCACATACATATATATATTTATTTATAATGAGAATGTTACTATGCCGCTTAAAGTATATTGTTGGAGTTGCTCCATTGATGTGTCACCATCATATAGTGTCACGTGCCTTATTAAAAAAAGAAATTAAAAACATAATATTATAAAAGGGTAGAGGAATTTTAAAATTTTACATTTTCTTTTCTCTCTCTCTCTCACTCTCCTTTTTTTATTAAAAAAATTTTTTGGACTCCATTTTGTTTTTGGATATATATATTTTTATTTTTTTTAATAAAGCCATGTGGGATGCCATATCAATGTGACAACTCCAATAATATACTTTACAGCAGAATAGCAAGACTCATATATAATTATAGAAAAATGATATTTATAATCATAAAATGTGCAAGCACTACATATTCATTTTAAAAAAATAGTAAATATGACTCACATTAAAAAGTTAATTATTTAATAGTGGATCTTTTTTTTTTCAAAAGCAGTGCACAACTCATGTATCTAATATTTTTCATAAGAGCTGTGCTATGCCTCAACCCCTGTTCACGGGCTGATGCATAGCACACCTGATGTGTCTTTATGTGAATGGTTTGGATATAAGTGATTTGGATGATGTGAGTGGTTTAAATGATGACACATAAGGTGTATTATGGCTACTCCTCAATAGTAGGTTGATGTAAAGAATTTTCCTTTTCATAATTACATATATATGAGACTTCAGATTCAGTCTTTTTTCGCCAGAAAGAAAGGATTGGTATTTTCTTACCATAGGAAAGGAAGTAGTTAGCTTTATTAAAAGTAACATTATATTATTTAAACACTCATATAGTTAATAACCTTTTTTCAGGGACTGTTTTAATTTTATTAGTTTGAATTGTGATTTGCTTAAGATTTGTAAAACCCACGTTGAAAAGTAGGAAAGTAAGGTAATTCAATAGTTTATATAGGGTTGGTGAGACTATGTTGGCAAAAATAGATTGACCAATTACATATTTCGGCTAATGACTTGGTGGTTTCGGCCCAAATACGGGGTTTAGGTCCAAACAAGAGTTTTGATACAAGAGAGGGCTTTTGCTTAAGAGCATGTCCAGTAGCGTCCTTAAATTCAATTAGTGTAATAAAAAACTTACATTATCTATTTTAGCTACTAACATTTTAAATATTTTCCACGTTTTTCAAAGTTCATTTACTTTTTTTAGCAGTATATTTCCAACAATCATATTGATTCCACTTCAACCAAAACTAATTTTTCATTATTTCTTGGTTTTCTCAAAATGAGTTGCATTTATGTATACAAATACTCCCTAATGCCTTTGTCTTGGCTAATTGACCTCAATTTCATTCCACATCATCCTCTGTCCTTTTGGCTATTTGGTCAAAAAATATATAGGTTCTCGTTTTTCTTCCCAAAAATTTTGTTTCTTCTTGTGTTTTGATGAACATGTATATATAATGAGAAACGCTTCTGACCGGTGTCTCCTATGAAGTGGTTTTATCGGAGACTAATAAAAAACTGCCACGTAAGCTTCCTCAATTCTCACTTTGGGAATGCATAGCAGGGGATGATTACTCTGGATTCTTCTCCTTCCAGCTCGAATCTCTCTCTCCTGAAATCCTCCCGATGTCCCTTGAAGCGCTCTCTCTCTCCTTCGATCTGGAAATCCCTCCCGAAACTGAAATCTCTAATTATCTCTCTCACTCCTTCTCTCTCTCTTCTTCAATCTTCAAGAAAGCAAATTGAGGCCAAAAAGCAAACTGAGACCAAGACAATACAAACCACGTGACTTGCAATTTCTAGTATCTGCCATGGAAGACATCCCCTTGCTGTCGCTGTTCAGTCCCGCCCCTGCGTCCTTTCAGTCTTTACTTTATGCAATATTTTTTCTCTCTACTTTTCTTTTTTCAGCAAGCAATCCAAACACATTTGCAGTTTTTCATTGCCTCTTTGTTTTTTAAAAGTAAAAAAACAAAAACAGAGAGAAATTTTCTTTATTAGAGGTTTGCTACATCTGTATCTATATCTATGTCCACTTTGGCCTTTGCGTGTTTGGTTCTATCCGCGTGAGTCATTTTCATTGATATTTAATTTGTTCTTGTCAAAAAAAAAAAAAAAAAAAAGAAGATAATGGTATAGGAGTCATAGTGACAGGCAGAGCAGTGTTGGTAGAGAACAACTGCATACTCACAGGGTCTCCATCTTTCAGATCGAGAGACAGAGAGAGTGAGAAAGGCAGAGTGAGGGTTTGGGTTTTCTCGAAAGGCTCAGGAGAAAGAGAGAGTGAGAAAGCAAAGAGAGAGGAAGACTCGAGAGACAGAGAGAGTGAGAGAGCTTTGGATTGAGAGAACAGAGAGAGAGAGGAAGGCTCGAGAGAGCTTCGGATCAAGAGAGCTGAGAGAGAGAGCTTCAGATCGAGAGAACAAAGCAAGAGAGGGAGCGAGAGAGACAGAGAGAGTGAGAGAGCTTATTCTCTACTTACGTGGATGGCATTTCACTCGTGATCTCCTGACGTGGCAAGCTGGCATTGGTCTCCGATATATAAGGTTGATAGGAGACACCGGTTATAAGTTATTCTCATATATAATTTGTGTCAAGCTTTTTCTATTTATTTTTGGTATATAAATTGTAGATTGTTTGGGCATTGTGGGTAGAATAAAGAATGCTATTAGAAGAAATGGGAGTGAGAAATTATCATGATAAACAATGCAAACTCCAAATGTGTTGTGTGGATCAGGTATTAAAGGCTGGAATGAAAATATGTTGTAACAACCAGTTCCTTTAGGGTTAATAATAATGCCAATCTCGAAAAATAAGAGGAAACGAGATGCTAATAACTTCCCTATTAAAATGACCAAGGAGCCATTATACTTATAATTATAAGGAATGAAGATCAAGCTACCATAGATCAAGCACATAATCAAAATAGTCTAGCAATCATAGCAAGCAATCAAGCATGATTTCAGCAACTTACCTTAAGCTGCACCACGATAACTGATGCATAATTTTAGAAAGATAGAATCTATCCAGCTGTGTATAATCATTATGTAATTTATTTAATTTAGCATTCTTTCTATATTGTACAAATTCCTAGTATAGAAACAGATTGTACATGATCAATATATATATGAATGAAAGCACACTCTCTCACTCAACTCGTGAGATTGTTTTTCTCAAAACTTCTTTATGGTATTAAGAGCCAATACAGGTTTCTAGAGAGTTGTGTTCCCCCCCCCCTTCAATGGCTTCCTCTAGTTCCAATGTTTCTTCCACATCCTTTACTTCAGATCCTTATCCATATCCTGTCTCACAGAATGTGTCAAATTATGTGTCTCTCAAACTCACTTCCAGCAATTTCCTGCTCTGGAAAACTCAGATGCTAAATATCCTTGAAAGCTATGACCTTCAAGGTTTTATCACTAGTGATATACTCACTCCATCACAGTTTATTCTTGATGAGACTAATACCTCTTATTCTAATCCACTTTATCACAAGTGGCGCAGGTCTGATAGGCTTGTTAAAGGATGGCTTACAACCACCTTGAGTGAGGAAGTTTTAGGCCTTGTGGTTGGTCTAAACACTGCATCAGAAGTCTGGAGTGCCCTTGTTCATGCTTTTGCAAGGGTGTCCTCTGATCGTAGTCTTGCACTTAAGCAAAGACTCACCTCAATCAATAAAGGATCTGATTCCTTGAGTGAGTACCTGATGAGGTTTAAAACAATTTGTGATGAACTTGCTGCTATTGACAAACCTGTTTCTGACCACAAGAAGTCTTGGTGACTTCTTAATGGTCTTGGTAAGGATTTTGAAGTTTTTACAGCTACTATGCTAAGGCCACCTATTCCAGCCTTTTCAGAACTAGTTACTTTATTGGAAAGCTATACTGATCGATACAAGGTTGATGTTTCTCCTTCTCCTATGGTTTTTTATGGCCAAAAATCATTCAAACAAAGGAAACCAAACTCTACCACTGGTTCCTTTAACTCCAAAGGTCGTGGGTTTGTCCAAGGCGAATCCACTGGCTCAAGATCAAGCTCATCCAACAAATCAGTCTCAGTCTCGTGGTCCTTCTTCAAATTCAAATTCCAAAACAGCAGGCAAATAAGAAGTTGTGTGTCAGATATGTCTCAAAAGAAATCATACTGCTCTTAAATGTTTCAATAGGTTCAATCATTCTTTCACAAATGACAACCTTCCATATAGTTTTGTAGCCATTAAAATGGATGAGGCTCCTGACACAACTTCATGGCATCGTGACACAGGTGCAACTGATCACATGACTGCTAATGAAGGTACTCTTCACTCACTACTTCCATATAATGGTCATGATGGTATTATGGTTGGTAATGGTAAAGTTTTACCTATCACTCATGTTGGACAAGCAATGGCTGGTTCAACTCAATCTCCAATACAATTGAATGATGTGCTAGTGGTACCTGAAATAAAGAAGGATTTATTATCTGTTAGAAAGGTAAGCTTACATCGGATTATCCACTGAAATTTGAGTTTGATGGTCATGGTTTTGTGATAAAGGACAAAACAACAATGAGGACAGTGGCCACAGGAAGGAAATAGAAGGGACGATACATTTTTGATGATGCTGGTTCAACCTCTCAGAATAAATGGAGTTTTTTCTCCTCCAGATTTAGATCCACAGATAAAGAGAAGAGAATCAGCATCTCAGGCTTGGACATCCAAATTTGAGAATTCTAGACTATCTTTGTAATAAGAAATTTCTTACTTTTGATTCAAAATAGTCTTCTTCTGAAATCTATACAAGCTGTCAAATAGGAAAAGCTTGTAAATTGCCGTTTCTTTCAAGAGACAATATAGTCAATGTTCCTTTTGAAAAAGTTCATTGTGATCTATGGGGACCTGCGATCACTCCTTCTAGAGAAAAATATAGATTCTATGCTATCTTTGTTAATAAAGCTATTAATTTCAGTTGGTTAATTCCCCTCAAACACAAGTCTGATTTTAACTATGCTTTTATACAGTTTCATATGTTTGTCATGTACCATTTTAATGCCAAAATTCGAGTTTTCCAAACTGATGAAGGAGGTGAGTTTAATAACAAGAACCTCCCTAACTATTTTCAGAAATTTGGCATTCTTCATCAATCAGCTTGTCCAAAAACACCAGAACAAAATGGCAAAGCTGAGAGAAAGCATAGAAGCATAACCAATCTAGGTTTAACCATGATGTTCCATGCAAAACTTCGACCTAGATTCTGGTTAGATTGCTTCTCTGCTACTATGTTTTTGCTTAACAAATTGCCTTCTCCTCTTCTTAATATGGACTCTTGTTTCTTTAGACTCTATGCCAAACATCCTGATTATAGCATTCTTAGAACTCTTGGGTCTAGATGCTTTCCTTAACTTGGTGATTTTAGGTCCAATAAACTTGAACCAAAGTCACTACCATGTGTCTTTATTGGTTACAACACCAAACACAAAGGCTATAAATGCCTTTATCCACCCACTGGTCGAATTTATACCTCAAGGCATGTTGTATTTGATGAGTTTGTTCTTCCATATTCTAAGCCAACTCTGTTATATGATTCTCCTTCTGTTGAGGGAGATTTTTTCAGCTTCATTGAATGTCAAGATAGTTCCTCAAACGCATCTGTGTTGCCTTCTGCATTTGCTCCTCCTTTCCTTTCATCAATTCAAGCTGCCATCATTGATTCACAACCTGTCCAGCAACATACAGATTCAACCATTCCTTCCTTACCTACATAATCAAATTCTTTCCAAAATACACTTCCTGTTGAAACTGCAGTGTAGCCACCATCATAGCATCATATGCAAACCAGGTCTAGGTGTGGCATTCACAAACCTAATCCTAGATATGCAAACTTGCACAATTTGGTCTCTATTCCTCCTGAGCCAAAATCTATCAAAACTGCCAAAAACCACCTTGGATGGTCTGCTGCAATGGAAGAGGAACTAGCTGCACTTGCAGTTAATCAAACCTGGAAATTAGTTCCAAGAACTATTGACATGAATGTCATTGGATCCAAGTGGGTTTACAAGGCAAAACTAAAGGCAGATGGCACACTAGAAAGGCTCAAAGCAAGGGGTTGCTAAAGGCTTCAGTCAAGTAGATGGGGTTAATTTCTCAGAAAATTTCTCTCCAATTGTGAAGCCTACTACTATCAGAATGGTCCTCACAATTGCTACTGTGAAAACTGGGCATTTCATCAATTAGATGTTAAGAATGCGTTTCTACATGGTTGTCTCACCAGTCCTGTCTACATGCATCAGCCACCAGGCTATACAGATGAGCAGTATCCTCAGCATGTGTGCAAGCTCAACAGAGCTTTATATGGCCTCAAACAGGCTCCTCGAGCCTGGTTTGATAGACTTAGTGACTTTCTCCTTTAGCATGGTTTTATTCAAGCTCATCTGATCCAAGTATGTTTATTTGTCACTCTAACTATGGGATACTAATTCTTCTTTTATATGTAGATGACATGGTGGTAACAGGTGACAATCCCAACAGAATTAAGTGGTTGATTTCTCAACTCAGTTCTCAATTTTCCATCAAGGATCTTGGCTTTCTTCACCATTTTCTAGGCATAGAAGTCCACAAGATTGATTTAGATCTTCTCCTATCTCAGCATAGGTATATTATATAGCTGTTAACTCAAGCCAATATGCATGACTGTAAACCTTTGTCTACACCTATGCCATCCAAAGGTCAATAGCTCAAAGCCTTTGAGGAGCCTTTCCAGGATCCAACTACTTACAGGAGCATAGTTGGAGGCTTGCAGTACCTGACATTTACCAGACCAGATCTTTCTTTTTCTGTCAACCAGGTTTGTCAATTTATGCAAACACCAATAGTCTAGCACTTTCAGCTCGTTAAGAGAATCCTAAGGTACTTACAGGGCACAACAAAACTTGGTGTACATATAACCTCAAGTAGCACGCTCGACTTGTATGGGTTTTCTGATGCAGATTGGGTAGGTTGCCCAACCATAAGAAGATCTATCTTAGGGTATTGTACCTTCCTTGGCAGCAATTGCATTTCATGGAGTGCTAAGAAGCAACCTACAGTGTCTAGGTCAAGTGTTGAGGCTGAGTATAGAGCCATGGCCTCAACTGCAGCTGAGTTGACTTGGCTTTCAAAACTACTCAGAGATCTTGGAGTACCTCAATCAAAAGGACCAACCTTATACTGTGACAACATGAATGCTTTATATCTCACTGTTAATCCAATCCTCCATGCTCGAACAAAGCATATAGAACTAGATTATCACTACATTCGAGAAAGAGTAGCACTTAGGGCTTTAGAAACTCAATTTGTTAAATCACTAGATTAGCTAGTTGATATTTTTACCAAGCCATTGCTCAAGGGTCCATTCAAGTAGCTACGAGACAAACTTGGCCTTTGTTACCATACACAGCCAAGCTTGAAGGGGAGTATAAGGAATGAAGATCAAGTTGCCATAGATCAAGCACAAAATCAAAACAATCCAGCAATCACAACAAGTAATCAACCATGATTTCAGCAACTTACCTTAAGCTGCACCACGATAATTGATGCATAATTGTAGAAAGATAGAATTTGTCCAACTGTCTATAATCATTATGTAATTCATTTAATTTAGCATTCTTTCTATATTGTACATATTCCTAGTATAGAAACAGATTGTACATGATCAATATATATATGAATGAAAGCACACTCTCTCACTCAACTCGTGAGATTGTTTTTCTCAAAACTTCTTTAATAATAACGTAGGCAAAATTATGCATCTTAAATGCCATACATTCAATGTGATCATGCTTGCATGCTTTCTTATCATATATATAGTCTTATCATATCTAATAATCATGCAGGTAAAACACTTACAATTTTGGCACATAACATATCGTGATGCATGTGCAGCACATAATATCATAAAACATATACATATATAAAACCATAGCACTTATCAATTCATTATGGCATTCAAATTCACTTCCATCTTAACTTGAGTATGTATAAAAGGGTTTTCAATAAAAGGTTGATGGGCCCCAAGATGGACTTAGTTTTAAAGATCATTTGCAAGTTCGATTTGGGCTAGTTACAAGATCAAGAACTAAGAAAATTAAGGAATCAATGCAAGGATTGGTGCAGTCCACTTGGGACGAGTCAAGCAAGAGCCCAACATTCAAAATGAGCTTGAAGGATGAAGATCCAATTTTGATTCATTTGATACAAGTTATGGAAGAGGGCAATAACATAACTTAAAGGCCTTGGGCACTTGAAGGCTTTCAAATTCTTTAAATCATTTAAAGGACCTATTTTATTAGTTTAGAATAATTGGGTTTTAGGATACTTGGCCCACATATGTCTTATTTATTATGAATTAGGATTTTTGGGAAGGCCTTGTATTTTGAGTCAATGGCTTATTTAGAAAGTTACTTTTTAGGAACTAGAGTTTAAAGAGGTACGGTAGCCGCAACACTGTTCACGTGGCACTATTCACTGGGGACATCTTTGGAAGTTGGGGATTTATTTTGGTTAGGGTTTTAATTAGGTTTTGCTTTAAATACTCTTTGTAGCTGCATTTTAAGAAGTTTATGAAATTTGATGAATTTATTAATTGTGAGTTGAGTTTATCTCCTCTTGTTCTTGATTGAACTTTTGAACTTATCAAAGGTAAATCACAACGTTTGTGGTATTCCTCCTAGTAATCTGGGTTCTTGAGATGGGTTCTTCAACAGGTCTAGATTTTAATATAATCTAGGTTCTTGAAACGAGTTCTCATCGGGTCTAAATTCTCCATCCATTGACTTGAGTTTGGCTTTCTTGGGTAAGTTTTCATATTGATTATTGGTTCAAGGGATTCATTTTCCCACGGGTTTATATCAAAGGTTATACATACATAATATTTTGAAAACATTGTTTAGCATATACACATGTATGCACGTAAGGGCATAATCATGCTAGTTCAAAGTTTAAAGCAAAAAGTAACTTTATGCAAATTAATCACAAACACGTCAATAAGCACCTATACATATAAGCATGTGACTACATTAATATCTTAAACAACTAAGGAAATAATATGGATGGAAAGTGTTATCTCAACCTTAACTCAAGGAGAGAGCTATATTTATAGATATGTTTATAATTGGAGAGGCTCTTTTATCTTGAGTTACTAGCAGTATGAATGATGCTTTGCTGAAACCTTTTGTTAGAGAAGATGTGGAGATAGCTTTGAAGTAGATGGGGCCTTATAAGTCTCCTGGTCCTGATAGTTATAGTGCTTGCTTTTATCAAGCTTGTTGGAACATAGTAGGAGCTGATGTATGTGAAGCAGCCCTGGATTTCCTGAATGGGGGTAAGATGGTCCCTGAACTAAACTTTACTTATGTTACTTTAATTCAAAAGTGTGTTGAGCCAAAAAAGGTAGGGGATTATAGGCCCATAAGCCTGTGTAACATGCTTTACAAAATAATGGCAAAAGCTCTTGCAAACAGACTGAAGTTGGTGCTTGATAATGATATGAACCCGCGGGAAAAGGAATCCCTTGAACCCACAATCAAATTGAAAACGCACCCAAGAAAGCCAAACTCAAGTCAATGGGTGGAGAATCTAGACCCAATGAGAAGTCGTTTCAAGAATTTAGATTATATTAAAATCTAGACCCGTTGAAAAACCCGTCTCAAGAATCCAGATTGCAAGGAGGAATGCCGCAAAGGTTATGATTTACCTTTGATAAGTTCAAAAGTTCAATCAAGAACAAAAGGAGTAAAACTCAACTCACAATGAATAATTCATCAAATTTCATAAACTTATCCTCAAAATGAGGCTACAAGAGTATTTAATGCAAAACCTAATTGAAACCCTAGCCCAAAATAAACCTCTTTCTTCCTAAAATAGCCCTGGATGAATAGTGTCGTGTGAATAGTACCACGGCTACAGTATCACTACAGTACCTCTCATCAAAACCCTAGTTCCTAAAATGTAACTTTTCAAGTAAGCCCTCTGCCAAAATACAAGGCCTTCCCAAAAATCTTAGTTCATAAAAATAAGACATATGTGGGCCAAACATCTAAAGCCCAATTATTCTAAGCAAATAAAATAGGTCCTTTAAATGATTTAAACAATTTGAAAGCCATCAAGTGCCCAAGGCCTTTAAGTCATGTTATTGCCCTCTTCCATAGCTTGTATCGAATGATTCAAAATTGGATCTTCATCCTTCAAGCCCATTTTAAATGTTGGGCTCTTGCTTGACTCGTCCTAAGTGGATTGCATCTATTCTTGCATTACTTCCTTGATCTTCTTAGCTCTTGCTCTTGTAATATGCCCATATGGAAATTGCAAGGGATCTTTAAAACTAGGTTCATCTTGGTTCCCATCATTCCCCCTCTCCTCAAAAGGATTCGACCTCGAATCTCCACTTGGATCAAAGGGAAATAGATTAGTAATATTGAAAATAGCAGAAACACTATACTTGGAAGGTCCACTTGATATGCATTATTATTAATTTGTTCAAGAATTTGGAAAAGTCCATCCCCGCTACTCCTGTGATCAATAGGTAGATGCATTAAATCTAAAGGAGTAAATGGATTAAGTCTATAAACAATTTCAAAATGTGAAACTTTTAGTAGTAGCATGAACACTCCAATTATATGTAAACTCAATAAACGGCAAACAAAACTTTCTCAAATGTTCATTAAACACATCTAAAGTCTTCCTTACTTCAAAATGACCACCCCAATTATATGTGAACTCAATGAATACCAAGCAATACTCCCACAAACTTTTATGCAACACATTAATGAATGCCAAATGATACTCCCACAAACGTTCATGTAACATGTCAATGAATGGCAAATAATACTCCCACAAACATTCATACAATACGTCTAAAGTCTTCTTTACACCAAAATAATCACTCCAATGATATGCAAATTCAATGAATGACAAACAATACTCCCACAAACGTTCATGCAACATGGTAATGTATAACGAATGACACTCCCATAAAAGTTCATGCAACATGTCAATGAATGGCAAATGATACTCCCACAAACGTTCCTGAAACATATTTAAAGTCTTCCTTGCACCAAAATGACCACTCAAATGATATGTAAACTCAATGAATGACATGCAATATTTCCACCCATGGTCATGCCACACGTTTAAAATCATTTTCATACCAAAATGACCCAACAAACCACATCCATGCACTAGCATCTCACGCATAAGACTAGTAGGCTCACAAAGTTTATTCTCTTTAAACAAATGCCAATCTAATCTATAGCACTTACCAAACGATGCCTTCACACACGCTCCATACACACTAGCAAAGTCATCATCATTAGCATGCAATTCCTTATCATATTCAAATCTCAATAATTTTGCATCTAAAATGAAGACAAGGACATACCTTCTTGCTAAAGCATCAACCACAAAGTTTTCCTCACCTTGTGTGTATTTAATTATATGAGGAAAAGTCTCAATACAGTCATTCCACTTAGCATGCATTCTAGTCAACAACTTACCTTGTCCCTTCAAGTGTGTCAAGGATTCATGTTCTTCAAAGAAAGGTCAAGTAGGGATTGTCGTACCTGGCACAAAATCAATATAATGCTCTATCTCTCTAATAGGTGGCAATCCACTAAACATAACGCTAGGAATCATGACCTCATATCCCTGCAACAAAGAAACAACAACACTAGGCAAAGAGTTGTTAAATTCATTAGTATAAAGGCCTGCCTTAGCACAAAAACTCACTTTTGTTTCTTTTTCCTCACATGACTCATCTCTTTTTTCTTGACTTTCAGCCATCTCTCTATTTTCTTTTTCACTCTCTCTTTCTTTTGATGTGTTTCAACCTCATTTTCTTTTTCCCTCTCACTCTCTTTTTCCTTTTCACTCTCTTTTTTCTTTTCACTCTCTTTCTTTTTGTCACTTACTTTTTCTTCATATTTTTTTGAACTCTCAATCTCACAATTATTTTTCAACTTATTCTCTCTTTTTCTTGAGGTTTCAGACTCACCCTTATCTTTCCCCTTTCTTTTTTGAGCAATTTCACTTTTCAGTTTCAGTTGGTCCCCATGGACCTGTGTTGGAGTTAAAGGAGCAAGTTTGATTGTTTTTCCATCCTTCTCAAAACAGTACATGTTCCTTAACTTATCATGGCTCACCTTCCTATCATACTGCTACAGCTTCCCCAACAAAATATGGCCAGCATGCATAGGCACTACATCACAAAGCACCACATCCTTGTATTTTCCAATTGAAAAGGAAACTAGCACTTGCTTATTTACCCTAACCTCCCCACAATCACTTAACCACTGCAACTTGTATGGTCTAGGGTGTTTCAAGGTAGGTAAACTCAAATTTTCAACTAAAGTAGTGCTAGCCAAATTAAAACAACTCTTCCCATCAATGATTATACTACATACCTTGTTGTTGATGTGGCATCTAGTATGAAAAATGTTCTCGCTCTGCTGCTTTGTATCATCTATCTTAATTTGTGTATTGAGAACACGCCTGGCAACAAGAGACTCACCATACTCTTCATTCTCATACTTATTTTCAACACTAGGCTCACGTCGCCTTCTACCTCTCCCACCTTGCAGATTTCTAATCAGGTCTTCTCGTTAATCCATCCTATCCCTCACTTTACCCAACACCAAGTTCAACTGCTCAAACTGTTGTTGCATGGTTTGCAACACAAAAGACGAGTTATCTGCTATCCACTTTGGTGACTATTCACTCCTATGAGACATCATAATGTGCTGCATAAAAAGAATGTTAGTGAAAAACCTCACACACTCCCTTACGTGTTTACACTCGAATAATGGCACTCCACTCATATTTCACACTTAATTGGCTTTTTTCTCGATAATAGTCTCACATTCTCTTGCCTTTTACCTCAATAGTTTTCTCGCTCAAGTTCTTTAAGAACTAGTTGAACTAAATCAAGACAATACAACCTTGTATTATTCCAACCAGTAATATATATCCAAGACATAATAACAAGAAACAAGGAATGAATAAAATGACACGAGACACAAGGAATTTATATGAGTGAAAGAGTAATGATAAAACAAGATACCCACTAGAAAGATGTTTTCAGCCCCTTTGATGATAAAGCTCAATCAACAAATATCCTTCTTTCTCTTTGTTGTAACAATGTAGCAACCTATGAGTATGCTACCTTTTTTTTTTTCGAATTTTTTTTTCTTTTCCTTTCTTTTTTTTTTTCTTTTCTTTTCCATCCTTTCTTTTCATTTCCTTTCTCTAATTCAATCACAAACAGTAATCTACAATTGAAAATCAAGCAATTGGATTCAAACACACAAGAATTGACAATGAAATAGAAGATAATCAATGGAACGACACTCCAAGCAATTGACAAACTTAGAGATGCAAGAAACCCTAGAATTTTGAAACCCTAGGTAATGCAAATTTCAGCCAAACCCAAAACCCTAAGAATTTCGGCAGCGTACTTTTTGTTTCTTTTTTTTTTCTAACCCTAGAACAATGAAGCCCTAGAATTAAAGATAAAATAAATAAAAGATAGAATTAGACTTGATTGGAAACCGAGCTCTGAATACTAAATGATATGAACCCGCGGGAAAAGGAATCCCTTGAACCCACAATCAAATTGAAAATGTACCCAAGAAAGCCAAACTCAAGCCAAAACGTACAGTATCGCTACAGTACCTCTAATCAAAACCCTAGTTCCTAAAATGCAACTTTCCAAGTAAGCCCTCTGCCAAAATATAAGGCCTTCCCAAAAATCCTAATTCATAAAAATAAGACATATGTGGGCCAAACATTTAAAACCCAATTATTCTAAGCAAATAAAATAAATCCTTTAAATGATTTAAACAATTTGAAAGCCATTAAGTGCCCAAGGCCTTTAAATCAAGTTATTGCCCTCTTCCATAGCTTGTATCGAATGATTCGAAGTTGGATCTTCATCCTTCAAGCCCATTTTGAATGTTGGCCTCTTGCTTGACTCGTCCCAAGTGGATTGCATCTATCCTTGCATTGCTTCCTTGATCTTCTTAGCTCTTTCTCTTATAATATATGCCCATATGAAACTTGCAAAGGATATTTAAAACTAGGTCCATCTTGGTTCCCATTAGTGCTTGATGACGTTATATCAACAAATCAGAGTGCCTTCATTCCTGAGAGGCTGATTTCCGTTAACATCATAGCTGCTTATGAGGCCTTGCATTCAATGAGGAATAGAATGAAGGGGAAGGTGGGAAGCATGGCTGTAAAACTGGACATTTCAAAGGCCTATGATAGGGTTGAGTGGCCTTTTCTGGAGGCAGTGATGAAGAAGCTTGGATTTGGTACTAGATGGGTTGAGATGATAATGTCATGCATAAAATTTGTTTATATGTTGTTCTAGTTAATGGCAGCCCTGGAAGTGTGATTAAGCCTACAAGGGGCTTAAGGCAAGGGGACCCTTTATCTCCATATCTTTTTCTATTGTGTGCTGAAGGGCTAAGCAATCTCATAAATACGGCTGAGATAAGGAGGGAAATAAGGGGTGTGGTTGTGGCTAGGGTTGGACTTAGGCTGACACATTACTTTTTGCAGATGACTGCATCATCTTTGGGAGGGCGAACTGGGTTGAATGGTAGAAGATCAGCTCCCTCTTGAAATTATATGAACAAGCATCGGGGCAATGCTTGAACAAGCAGAAGTCTACAATCCTTTTTAGCAAAAATGGAAGGAAGGAGGAGTGAGACCAGATTTCACAAGACTTGGGAGCAAGGGTGTAGAACAACTATGAGAGGTATTTAGGCTTGCCTACAATGGTGGGTAGGTCAAAATACAACACTTTTAGAGGTACAAAAGACCAGATATGGTTGAAGATCAGGAATTGGAAGAACCAATTTTTATCACCAGTTGGGAAGGAAGTCCTCTTAAAATATGTTATCCAAGCAATACCGACCTATCATATTGATTAAGTGGAAATAATATGATAATTAAGCATGAAAATTAAGGGTTTTTGTTCTGAAAATGAGTACATATGCTTATTTAGACACTAAGTTCACAACAAAGGCAATACAAGGTCAATATGGGAAATTCATGCACAGAATAAACATTTGCACTAACCTCACACACCCACTCGACACTTGGAAAAAAAAGATTGCTGGTTCCTCTCAAACTCGTAACATCCTTGCTGCTTTGCATCTCAAGCTTCACACCGTAGACTCACATGGAATTGGAGAGAGAAACCAGCAAGAGCACTGGAGAGGATGAGAAAGGGGAGCTTAAAAGGGAAAAATAGGCATGCAAGAAGGGGACGCCGGGATTGTTGGCAGAGTCCAAAAAATCTCTCTGAACTTTCAGTTTCTAATTCTAGGGATTTTGGTTTTTTCCTTTCTCTGGATGATGAATGGATGTTTTAATTTGGTTAATAGTTTTTTTTCTTACTTGATGGAAGAGTAATTTCGTGACCTAGGTCAAAGGGAACCTTTGAACAGTTGGATTTTAGTTGGGGGTTTTGATTTCCTCTCAGTTTTAACTTGTATTCTCTATAAATTTCTGTCATTCTCATAGACATTGGGATTAGGGTTTCTCTACATCTTCTTTGATCCATCGTTGATTGAAGGCTTGATGAATGCTTAAGGGATATAGACCCTAGACCTGAGTTGTATGTTGATTTTCAATTTGATATGAAATCTTGTTGAGTTTATTCAATAGATGCTTTGCTAGTGTTTTAATCATACATATCATCCGAATACTTTTGCTATGACTAGAGAAGCATTTGATAGTAATTAAGGAATGCCAAACTTCTCTAAAATCCCTCTGTGCAAAGGGAAGCCGAAACCTAGGTACTTTTTCCCTAAAGTTTTTCTTTTCAGAAGGTTGGTTTGGAATTTTAAAACTTGTTTTCTTTTCTTGTTCTTTATCACTATGGAAAGTCCAGTTTCTTAGTTGTTTGTAAAACCCTTACAAACTATTTCCTTAGTTTTAAACTATTTTTAAAACTCTTGAGTTTTCTGGTATGAACAATCTCGCCTGACTTACAACCTACCCAGTGACTGAAAGATCTTTGCCCATCTCATGTTTTACTTTCTTACCTCCTGTTAATCCAATAAGCATTTGCATAGTATTGAATTTATCTTAATTCCTGTGAAATCGACCTTGGGACTCTCATTATACACAAACAAGACACCTTCTACACTTGGGAGGTAATTTAAAAGTGGAACCAAGTTTTTGGCGCCATTGCCGAGAATTAAAGGCAAATTGAAGAGCTGTTGGAACACTACAGAAACAATGGGGGATTGAGTGTGAACCTCTTCACACTCTGGTGATCTCTAACCCTTACTTTCTCTGTTTTCCCTTTGCTTATTGTGAATAACATTCTCTGTAAAGATTTCTATCATCATTACTTTTTTTTTTACTGCTATCACAAACACCAAAGCTTGGTGTTGGTTGTGTATTGTGGTTGAGCATTTGCATGTTTTTTTGGAGTAGAGACCATTCTTCTAGATTGATCAGATCAGATTCTGTGACACACTCTGATTGTGATCACATTCATTTGAGTCATCTTCTGAGAGTCTTAGTACCATGGCTGAAGAAGAACAAGATGAGAGGAGAGTGGGGAATCATAACAGGATTCTCAAAGATTATTTGCAACCTGCTAGGACTAGCTCACCCCCATGCATTATACAACCTCTTAATGCAAATGATTTCAGTTTTAAACCTGGCATGATACCCCTTATACCTCATTTCTATGGGATGGAGTCTGAGGACCCATATTTGCACATCAAAGAATTTGAGGAAATTTGTTCAACTTTTATGGATCGAACTTGTACTGAAGAAGTAATCAGGCTCAAGTTATTTCCCTTTTCATTAAAAGACAAAGCCAAGACCTGGCTAAATTCTTTGAGGCTTAGATCCATAGGAACATGGCAAGAGATGCAGACTGAGTTTTTTAAAAAATTCTTTCCTATGCACAGAACCAATGCACTAAAGAGGCAGATCATGAATTTTGCCAAAAAAGACACTGAAACCTTTTATCAATGCTAGGAGAGGTTCAAAGACTTACTCAATGCTTGCCCTCATCATGGGTATGAAAACTAGAGGATAATGAGTTTTTTCTATGAGGGTTTACAACCTAAGATGAGGCAATTTGTAGAGACAATGTGTAATGGAGAGTTCTTTAATTAACAACTAGAAGAGGCCTTCGAGTACTTTGATAACTTGTCTGAAAATGCCAAGTCATGGATGTTTCAGATGCGTATGATAGAATTGAATCTTTAAAAATAACTAGAGGGGGGAAATACAACTTGAGAGAGGTGGATGATTTGCATGCTAGAGTGTTTATACTTTCTAAGAGATTGAAACCATAGATACAAACAAAGTAAAGTTCAAGTCATTCAGAAAATCCCAGAAAAATGCAATATCTGTGAAGAAATAAGGCATGTCACTGGTGACTGCCCTACAATTCCAGCTTTTAAGGAAGTTCTTCTAGATCAATCCAACTCTGTTAATTTTATTTCTAAATCTTTTCCAGGGCCATTTTCCAACACGCACAATCCCAATTGGAGGAACCACCCAAATTTTAGCTGGAGGAATGAGTAATCAGCTCAACCCCCAATTCATGCACCTGGTCCTTCCCAATACACAGCCAATCCAAATCCAGCATCATTGGGACCACCTCAATATCCTGCTACAACACATTTTGATTAAAGGAGGAGCCTTGAGGAGACTGTCCAGCAAATGGGAACAATCCTCCAGTAGTTCATGCAAGGCCAGGCAGCAATAAATACACAAAATCTTCAAACCTTTAATGACATCAAGGGGACCTTGACCAAAATTTCTGCAACCTTGAGAATCCAGGACAAAGGGAAATTCCCTACCCAGCCCCAACCCAATCCTCAAGGTCAGATCCATCAAGTGATAGAAATGAGGGAGGACTCTAGCGTGAAGCAAGTAAAAGCTGTCACCACCTTAAGAAGTGGTAAATTTTTTGAAAACCTTACTCCTAAGAACACATGTGGTAAGGTCTCTAATTCAATACTCATTCAAACTGAGGAAGCTACTCATCAAGTACCAGCACCCTTCCCTACTAGGCTAACAGTTTCTCATAAAGAAAAAAATCAAGCTGAGATCTTAG
Source organism: Cyclocarya paliurus (assembly GCA_029856935.1). Lineage (NCBI taxonomy): Eukaryota > Viridiplantae > Streptophyta > Magnoliopsida > Fagales > Juglandaceae > Cyclocarya > Cyclocarya paliurus. The sequence continues at coordinate 12,119,550 of CM056951.1, forward strand.
AAGTGTTCAAACAAGTAAGGATCAATATACCCTTACTCAATGCCATTCAACAAATTCCCACTTATGCCAAGTTTTTAAAGGACCTGTGTACAATTAAGAGGAAGTTGAGTGGGAAGAAAAAGAAATTTCTGACTGATCAAGTTAGTGCCATAATTTAACATAACACACCTCCTAAATTTAAAGACCCTCGGTCCCCTACTATTGCTTGTATCATTGGGAGTTCAAAAATTGGCCATGCCTTACTCGACTTAGGATCTAGTGTCAATTTGTTGCCCTACACTGTATATGAGAAACTAGGGCTGAGAGAATTAAATTCAACCTCAATAACCTTGCAATTAGCTAATAGGTCGATTAAAATACCAAGAGGAGTGTGGTAGAGGATGTTCTAGTTCAAGTTGATAAATTCTATTATCCTATAGATTTTGTTGTCCTTAACATGAATTTGTCTGTGAATTCAGTTTTTCTAGCCTTTATAATTTTGGGAAGACCATTTTTGACTGCCTCTAATGCTTTGATAAACTGTAGAAGTTGGGTTCTAAAACTCAGTTTTGACAATATGACCCTGAAACTTAATATATTTAATCTGTGCAGACAACCCTAAGAGGTGGAGGAGCCTCAAGAAGTGAATCTGTTGGAGAGCATCATTTTAGAATCTTTCCCTCTAATTACTAAAAATTTTGAAGAAGATTTTGAAACACTAGAATTTGCTGACCAACCACTGCCTGTGTTTCATGTAGGACAATCAGCAGCATGGATGTCGAAGGCTAAGCAGCTAGGCCCAACACAACCAACAAAGTAGGTAGCCTAGGACCAGGTCCCAACTTTGGACCTTAAGCCCCTCCCACAGAACTCAAGTATGTTTTTCTAGGACCTAATAGCACTTTACCTATGGTTATATCTTCTTGTCTAACTAATAGATAAGAAGAAGAGCTACTGAAGGTCCTTATAAAACATAAAAATGCCATGGGTTGGACCTTGGCTGACATTAAGGGCATAAACCCTTTTATTTGCACTCATAAGATTTACTTGGAGGAGGATTCCATGCCTTCTAGAGAAATGCAAAGAAGGCACAATTCTTCAATGAAAGAAGTAGTTAAAAAGGAGGTCCTTAAAATGTTAGATGTGGATATTATTCACCCAATCTCTGATAGTAGGTGGGTTAGCCCCATGCAAGTGGTTCCAAAAAAATCTGGGCTAACTGTAATAAAAAATGAAGAAAATGAATTAGTCCCCACAAGGGTAACTACAGGTTGGAGAATGTGTATTGACTATAGAAAGCTTAATGCCTCCACTAGGAAAGACCATTTTCCTTTACCATTTCTTAACCAAGTCTTGGAGAAGGTAGCTGGACATGCATTTTATTGTTTCCTAGATGGGTTCTCAAGCTATTATCAGAATGAAATAGCACCTGAGGACCAAGAAAAAACTACCTTTACATGCCCATTTGGAACCTTTGCATTTAGAAGGATGCATTTTGGGTTGTGTAATGCCGCAACAACTTTTCAAAGGTGCATGCTCAACATATTTAGTGATTTAATTGAAAATGGTCTAGAAGTTTTCATGGATGATTTCTTTGTTTTTGGGAACACTTTTGAGAAATGTTTGACTAATTTGTAAGTTGTTTTGGCTAGGTGTGAGGAGAAAAACTTGTTGCTCAATTGAGAAAAGTGCCATTTTATGGCACAACAGGGTATAGTATTAGGACACATAGTGTCCTCAAAGGGTATTGAAGTGGATAAATAAAAAATAGACCTAATCTCTAGGCTACCCACACCGAAAACTGTGAAGGACATTAGATCATTTTTAGGACATGCTGGATTTTATAGACGATTCATACAAGGGTTTAGCTCCATCTCTAAACCCTTGTGTAAATTACTTATGCATGACATTGAGTTTGAGTGGACAATAGAGCATCAAAAAGCATTTGACCAGCTCAAATACATACTCACTACAACCCCTATCATGCAACCCCTAGACTGGTCCCTCCCCTTTGAAATCATGTGTGATGCCATTGACTTTGCCATAGGGGTTGTCTTAGGCTAGCGTAGGGACAAACTACCATATGCAATTTACTATGCCAGTAAAATATTAACTGGGGCTCAGAAAAAATACCCCACAACAGAAAAAGAATTATTGACCATCGTATTTGCTCTAGAGAAATTCAGGACTTATATTATAGGGTCACCTGTAGTTGTCTTTATATTATGAATATGATGCTCTTGCACCCAATCTTGGTTTTGGAAATTTTTGATTACTGGGGTTTGGAGTTCATGGGCCCATTTCCCCCATCCTTTGAATATGTTTATATTTTGGTGGCCGTAGATTATGTGTCTAAGTGGGTGGAAGCCATCCCTTGTAAAAAGAATGATCACCAAGTGGTGTTCAAATTCATAAATGACAACATAGTGTCCATATTTGGTATGCCCCTGGCCATAATAAGTGATAATGGAACACACTTCTGTAACAAACCACTAGAATCACTTTTAAAGAAGTATGGGATCCATCACAAAGTGTCCCCCCTTATCACACACAAACTAATGGCCAAGTGGAATTAGCAAATAGGGAAATTAAATATGTTCTTGAAAAAACTGTTAATCCCTCAAGAAAAGATTGGTCTTTGAGGTTGATTGATGCCTTGTGGGCATATAGAACTACTTATAAGACCATACTTGGTATGACTCCTTATAGGCTAGTCTATGGCAAAGCATGCCACCTCCCTGTTGAACTTGAGCACAAAGCTTACTGGGCAGTGAAAAAAATTTAATTTTGACATGAAAAAAATTGGGTCTTTGAGAAGGTTGCAATTATCTGAGTTAGAGGAGCTTAGGAGGGATACATATGACAATTCTAAGCTAGCCAAGGAACACATGAAGGTCTTACATGATCGAAGCTTCCTTAGAAAGAATTTTGAACCTATTTAGCAAGTCTTGCTTTACAATTCTAAGCTTCATCTGTTCCCTGGAAAATTAAGATCTCGGTGGAGTGGGCCATACCTAGTAAAGTCAGTTTCTCCTCATGGTGCCATAGAAATAACAAACCCACAAAATGGTAACACTTTCAAGGTGAATGGCCAGAGATTGAAGCCATTCTTAGGGACTTGTGCACCAGAAATCTCATCCATCCCATTACAGGACCCAATTGTCAACTAACCAAAATTCCTACACAAACTGCAGGTTCCAAAAGCTTTGTTTAGTTTTATTGTTTTCTGTTTCTTTTTTTCTTTTCTTTGCTCATTTCCTTTTAGTGGAGTTTTTTTTCATAACTATTGGCATCATGATCTAACCAGATTGCACTGTAGGACATACTCAATTTTTTTTTCTCTCTTGTTTAAATCTTCCAAATGTTAAGTTATGCTGCCCAGGTAACATCTCTTCATTTACTCTTCTTCATTCACACATTGAGGCCAATGTTTCATTTTAGTTGGGGGAGGGGTATTTGACGTTTGAAGTTTTAATTTGAAGTCCATGAATTGTCCCAAGAAGAACAATTCTGGTGCTAGGATGAAGCACTTCTTAGGTATGACTAGAAGAGAACTGTCTGAATCATGAGTTCATAGATACACAAGAACTTTGAAGTAGCTCTATTGAGAAGATCATATAATAAAGTCACACTTGAACAAAAGAAATAGTGAACACTTTGCCCACTTCCAAACTATTTCCTTTGCAAACTAGGACATTTGAGAGATCACACTCCTTCTGCTAGGGGTACAAAAAGTGCAGTTGGGCATACCTTAATGGACCACATCTTAATGGTTTATTAAAAAAAAAAAAACAAGAAAAGGGACAAACTAGAGATCTGAGTGTTGTTGTAAAAGGTTGCCTATCACCGAGGTTTTAATCGAAAAAGAAAAGGAAAGCCTTTCAAAGTGTGATAGCGTGAAAGCCAACAAATCAGTGGTTTTGAATTAAGGATAAGGGTCACTCTTAATGATAGCTGTTATGGTGAAATAACATGGTAGAAGATGGTGTACAAATATAATGGCCTAGGAACATCATTGATCATAGTTTGGGATATACAACTACATTATTGGTTTCCTTTGACTAAGTATTTTTATATTACATGAAGTTTTGAATGCAGAACAAATTTGAACTATGGAATCAATGACTTATGTTTTTGACAAGTTCTTAGTTGGGAAAATCTTTCAAGGGAGAATTCTTCATCCATTGTTTATCGCTCCTTTGCTAAGGGTCTAGCAAAAAGCTAGTTGGGAGTTGTGATTAAGTGGAAATAATATGAAAATTAAGCATGAAAATTAAGGGTTTTTGTTCTGAAAATGAGTACATATGCTTATTTAGACACTAAGTTCACAACAAAGGCAATACAAGGTCAATATGGGAAATTCATGCGCAGAATAAACTTCTGCACTAACCTCACACACCCACTCGACACTTAGAGAAAAAAGATTGCTGGTTCCTCTCAAACCCGTAACCTCCTTGCTGCTCTGCATGTCAAGCTTTACACCGTAGACTCACATGAAATTGGAGAGAGCAACAACCTGGAGAAAGAAACCAGCAAGAGCACTGGAGAGGATGAGCAAGGGGAGCTTAAAAGGGATAAAGAGGTGTGCTAGAAGGGGACGCCGGGATTGTTGGCAGAGTCCAAAAAATCTCTCTAAACTTTCAGTTTCTAATTCTAGGGATTTTGGTTTTTTCCTTTCTCTAGATGATGAATGGATGTTTTCATTTGGTTAATAGTTTATTTTCTTACTTGATGGAAGAGTAATTTCATGACCTAGGTCAAAGGGAACCTTTGAACAGTTGGATTTTAGTTGGGGGTTTTGATTTCCTCTCGGTTTTAACTTGCATTCTCCATAAATTTCTGTCATTCTCATAAACACTGGGATTAGGGTTTCTCTGCATCTTTTTTGATCCATTGTTGATTGAAGGCAAGATGAATGCTTAAGGGATACAGACCCTAGACCCGAGTTGTATGTTGATTTTCAGTTTGATATGAAACTTGTTGAGTTTATTCAATAGATGCTCTGCTAGTGCTTTAATCATACATATCATCCGAATGCTTTTGCCATGACTGGAGAAGCATTTGATTGTAATTAATGAATGCCAAACTTCTCTAAAATCCCTCTGTGCAACGGGAACCCGAAGCCTAGGTATTTTTTCCCCAAAAGTTTTCTTTTCAGAACGTTGTTTGGAATTTTAAAACTTGTTTCTTTTCTTCTTCTTTATCACTACTGAAAGTCCAGTTTCTTAGTTGTTTGTAAAACCCTTACAAACTATTTCCTTAGTTTTAAACTATTTTTAAAACCCTTGAGTTTTCTGGTATGATTAATCTCGCCTAACTTACAAACCTACCTAGTAAATGAAAGATCTTTGCCCATCTCATGTTTTACTTTCTTACTTCCTGTTAATCCAATAAGCATTTGCATAGTATTGAATTTATCTTAATCCCTGTGAAATCGACCTTGGGACTCTCATTATACACAAACAAGACACCTTCTACACTTTGGAGGTTATTTAAAAGTGGAACCACATGAGTGTTTTTGCTCTTCCTAAGAGGCTATGGAAAGAAATAGCTGCTTTAATGGCAAGGTTTTGGTGGAGTCATGGGGAGAATGAAAAGAAGATACAATGGAGGAGTTGCAAGAAGATGGGGTTGGCAAAAACTAGTGGTGGGTTGGGCTTTAGAGAGATGGAGAGCTTCAATAGAGCTCTCTTAGCAAAGCATTGTTGGAGAATTCTCACAAATCCCAATTCTCTTGCAGCTAGAGTTTTAAAAGATAAGTACTATAGAAAAACTGAGGTGCTGGAGGCAAGTTTAGGCAGAGGACCTTCTCTGATTTGGTGAAGTCTGATGGGATCTATGGAGCTGTTAAAGGAGAGGCTAGTTTGGAGGGTTGGTAATGGGCAAAATATTCAGATATGGGGAGACAAGTGGGTACTCAAGCAGTCCTCTTATATGATTCAATCACCAAGTCAGATTATGGAAAAGTAAGTAAAAGTGGCAGAGTTAATTGATGAAGGTAAAATGAGATGGAATGAGGATTTGGTTAGAAAAATTCTTTGTGAAGAAGAAGTAGATTTGGTTTCTAGTATCCCAATTAGCCAATCAGGCTTACTTGACAAACGGATTTGGGCTCTATCCAAGAAAGGGTTTTTTAGTGTAAAGTCTGCTTACCACTTGAAACTTAGTAGAAGGAGAAAGCTGGTTGGGGAAACTTCTTATGGAATAAAAGGTATAGAGAGTTGGAAATCTCTATGGGAGCTAACAGTGCCAGGGTTAGTAAAAGTCTTTATGTGGAAAGCCTTGAATAATTTCCTTCCTACAAATAGGAATCTGTTTCAGAGAAGAGTGCTTCAAAAGCCTTGCTGCCCAATATGTGAGAGGGAAGAAAAAACCATAAGCCATGCAATGTGGTGTTGTCCAGCTACTGCAGATGTATGGGCTGAGATAGGATGCCTTGTAAAAAAATTGAACTATGGTGAAGAAGACATGTTTTTAGTTTGGATCAAGATGGTGGAAAGACTAAAGAAAGAAGATTTGGAGTTATGAGATCTCTCTGGTTGAGGAGAAACAAGTTTGTCTTTGAAAATGTTTTCCTCAGCCCAGGGAAGGTTTTCAATCAGGCAAAGTCCAACTTGGAGGAGTTTAGACAAGCACAAACTATACCACAGGTCCACCCAGCAAGAGAACAACTTGACAGAGGTCGGGTGAGGTGGATTGCACCTAGGGAAGGTGAAATGAAGATAAATTGGGATGCAGCTTTTGATCCAAAAGAGATAAGAATGGGGTTTGGGGTGATAATTCGAGATGGTGAACGGGAAGTCCTTGCAGCTTTGAGCATGCCAAAATCAAATATATCTTCTCCAAGTTTGGTTGAAGTTAATGCATTGTGGAGAGCCTTGAAGTTGGGTGCTAAGTTAGGAATAGAGCATGCTATTTTCGAAGGGGATGCTTTGGAAATAACAAGGGCAGTAAATAGTAAAGATGAGAACTGGGAATGGAATGGCCAGAAGGTGGAGGACATCAAAACAGTCCTTGCTAACAGATCTTTTTGGAAGGTTCAACACACTTATAGGGAAGGAAACAAGGAAGCTGATTTTTTAGCAAAATTTACTTTTACTATAAATGAAGAAAAGGTTTGGATAGAAGATGGCCTTGAAGGCCTTTACAACTTTGTGATACATGACAAAATTTTAATGTCTGAGTTGGAATGAAATACAGATACTGAAGTTGATTTTGGAAAAATAAAAAATAAAAATAAAAGGTCATACATTCATAATATTTTGAAAACATTGTTTATCATATACACATGTATGCACATAAGGGCATAATCATGCTAATTCAAAGTTTAAAGCAAAAAGTAACTTTATGCAAATTAATCACAAACACGTCAATAAGCACCTATACATATAAGCATGTGACTACATTAATATCTTAAACAACTAATGAAATAATATGGATGGAAAGTGTTACCTCAACCTTAACTCAAGGAGAGAAGTAATGCTATATTTATAGATATGTTTATAATTGGAGAGACTCTTTTATCTCCACTAGACGGGCCAACTATAACGAGTAAGAGGCCCATATAAGGGGCACAACAAGTTTGAAAGCTGTGGGCACACCATACACTTGCCACCATGAGATCGCACCACCCAATGGGATTAATGTGGTCACTGTTGCCAATAAAAAATTCTATCCCTAAGGAAACAACGAGATATTCAAGATGTTTATCCTCGATATTCTAATCCTTTCATTCTTAAATGATATCCTTGGAATTTGATAATCAAGTCCTCGAGATTTAGGGAAAGGATTGAATTATTCTTATCAGCAATAATCAGCACCTATATTGAGGGCTAACGTTAGCAGTCCAAGGTAACTTTCTGATCCCTCATTGCAACAATACATATAGATATCTAATTTAGGCATCAGAGATGCACCGAGCACACTGAGCCACCACCTTTTCTTGTCATAGGTTAGCAGTTGAGATTAGTTGACGGTGAAACACGTCACAAATAGTGGTGGTGTCTGTGGGATTCGAGCAGAACTCCTAAAGACATTTCATCGTGGTTCTTACATGCTTGCTACGACATGCTCTCGCACAACTGGAGACCAGGAAACCACTTCCACAAATATGGAAGCGTGACTTTTGGAGATGGAGGAACAGTTAAGGAAGATGAGTGTAGCAATGGAGGCTCTCCAGCAAGAAAACAAGAGCCTGATACGGAAAAATCAAGACTATAGCAAGGGTGCCAAGCCAAACCACAACGAACAACCAGAAAGAGAAGGACACACAGTGTAGGTGGAATGAATACCAAGGAGGCGGAAAAGAAAAAGCTGCACAAAAATTGCGTAGTCTTGTTGATAAATATGAAGAGATTGCCAGGAAGATGGGCAAGGTCATCCTCATTTGATAAGTTGCTTAACTACACAGATTTACTTTATAGCATGAAGGTAATGGCTGTGCCGCTCCCACCAATGTTCAAAGTCCCTTAGATAGAGTTGTATGATGGGTCTCGAGATCCAATAGACCATCTAGAGAACTTCAAAGCACATATGACCCTTCACGAATTCCCTAGGGAGGTAGCATGTCGGGCTTTCCCATTGATGTTGAAAGGCGTGGCGAGAGGCTGGTTTGGAGCGTTGCAGCCAGGATCGATTGATAGCTTCAAAGAATTGGCCAAGAAATTCCTGATGCAACTCATGGCCAGTAGGAGGCGAAGATGACCCGCAGCGTACCTCCTGACCATCAAGTAGAAAGAAGAAGAGAGCTTAAAGGCATACCTCACCCGATTAAAAAAGGAGTGATTAATCACTGATGATTAAGATGAGAAAATTACATTGGTAGCCCTTCTGGGAAGATATGGCCTCGAAGCCCATTCATGGCAGAGTTAGCACAGAAAACTCCATCAACATTGAGAGAATTCATGTACAAGGCCAACGATTTTTTCAATGCCAAAGACACACTACAAGCCTTAATTGTGCTACAGAAAGCAAAGATGAAGGAAGAAGGTAAAGACCTTTAGAGGTTGAGTGAACGAAGGACCTCAGAGAAAGTTGGACAAAGACATCCTGACAAAAGGTGAGAAAGGTGAGTGCCCCCTTGCGAATGTGGTATGAGATTCATTCACAATAGTCTGAATGTGCATTCGGAATAGGGTTCACTGGACCAAGGGGGAGGAAGTTCTACATGGAAAAGAAGAGCCGATGAGTTGCGGGAAAGCAACAAACTGGAACGACGGGTGGCGAAATGTTACAAAGCTTGTGAAACAACCACTTGGGCAGAGAATGGAGCGAGATTGAGATGCTCCTCGCTAGAATCCATATGGCGCTCTCGACCCCCACGTGTGATTTGGTGGAAGTCATGACACCGGGATGATGACCACAGATCACACACCCCCATCGCCATGTGCAAGTGTGTGCAAACATGTGTAAATATGGGCAGTCAAAACTAAGTACCAGAAAGTTTTAAACTCTACAACCCATAATAAAAACCACCAATGGATTATACAGTCATCCAGCTGAAATAAAGGAATTGAAACAAGCTCCAACAACAAATACAAGTATGATCCCAAGCCTTCACTCCTTAGGTGGGGCTGGTCTTTCTGCTAATACCCATTATCTGCAACAAAGCCTACCATAGGTAGGAATACCACAGTGAGACTTTGCAATCTCAACAAGTAATCAAGACGCAACAACCAAGAGTTTAAAACAAACATTTATACAACCAACAAAGTAAAGACAACAATACAAGCAAAAGACATCAATATCCATTTTTCCACCCTATCCCAAAAATAACACATTTAAACAGAACACTCACCCCAAAAATCCTTTGGTCCAAAATACATCCATTTATTACGCATGCACCATGGTCTCCCCTATGGACCATGTGCACACCCTGGCTCTCTTCGTCATACCACGGGTAATGTCCGTACATGTGACTTCGTAACGAGCGATGCTCAGCTCTACGCCTGGTGCAGAAGTGACCAGGCATCCTCTAGTCCATTCCAACAGAGGGGCTACAGAGTTGTGCCAAGAGCGTTGCCGTCTCGGTTGAGCCAACTATTGCCTGACGACAGCCCAAGAGTTATCACTCACTTATTACGCTCTCGAGTGGCCAGAGGTGATCCACCGAGATAATATCTCATCTCGGCTTGGGGTCATGATACACATAAAATCCATACATCATTTTATTTACACATACACTGTGGTTTTCCCTAGGGGCCATGCGCACACCCAGGCTCCCTTTGTCACACTACAGATAACATTCATGCATGTGATTTCGTAACGAGCAATACCCAGCTCCGTGCCATGCATAGAGGCTACGGAGTCATGCCAAGAGCGTTACCATCTTGGCCTAGCCAACTGTCGTCCAATGACAACCTTGGGATGTCACTCAGTTTTACACTCTCCCAAGTGATCAGAGGAGCTCCACCAAAATAATACCCAATCTTGACTAGGGGTTGTGATATGCATGCACCCACAAAAATCTTACCAAGATATGAAAGCCCAGTCTTCAAATCACGCCATATGGCAGAACATAACATAGTTAAATAATCAAGGCAGATATTAATAAAGGCAAATATGCAGATGCATAAAAGACAATATATTGGATGACATGGCATAACACACATCAGACAATATACATTATCACAACATTCATAAAGTGCATAGTTTAACAAACGCAACTACACACGTAATCCTACCCTCCATCTGGCCTATGACCCAATTTCCACAACCACACACAATTATCAATCCCAACACTTCGCGGGGTCCAACACCCATCTCAACACAACCAGACTACAAACAATGTTAGTTATAAATGGATGTCATAATCCCAAGAGTTGAGTTGGAGAGGTACTTACAACGCAGTTAGGAAATTTGGATGATGAATTACGCATTGGTCTACGGGTCCCGCGATTGGACAAGCCCTTGCCTTGCTAGGAGAAGCCAAAATGATATGAACCCTCGGGAAAAGGAATCCCTTGAACCCACAACCAAATTGAAAACTCACCCAAGAAAGCCAAACTGAAGTCAATTAATGGAGAATCTAGACCCGATGAGAACTCGTTTCAAGAACCTAGATTATATTAAAATCTAGACCCAATGAAGAACCCGTCTCAAGAACCTAGATTATAAGGAGGAACGCCACAAAGGTTGTGATTTACCTTTGATAAGTTCAAAATTTCAATTAAGAACAAGAGGAATAAAACTCAATTCACAATGAATAAATCATCAAATTTCATAAATTTCATAAACTGAGGCTACAAAGAGTATTTAAAGGAAAACCTAATTAACCCTAGATAAGTACATCCCCATCTTCCAAAAATGCCCCTGAGTGAACAGTATCACGGCGTGAACAGTACCGCGCTACAGTAGCTCGGCTACAGTACTTTTAAACCCTAGTTCCAAAAAATGTAACTTTCCAAATAAGCCCTTGGCCAAAATACAAGGCCTTCCCAAAAACCCTAATTCATAATAAATAAGACATATGTGAGCCAAATATCTAAAGTCTAATTATTCTAAACTAATAAAATAAGTCCTTTAAATGATTTAAACAATTTGAAAGCCTTGAAGTGCCCAAGGCCTTTAAGTCATGTTATTGCCATCTTCCATAGCTTGTATCAAATGAATCAAAAATTGGATCTCCATCTATTAAGCCACTCTTGAATGTTGGGCTCGCTAGACTCGTCCCAAGTGTATTGCATCAATCTTTGCGTTGCTTCCTTGATCTTCTTAGATCTTGATCTTGTAGTTGGCCCATATGGAACTTGCAAATGATCTTTAAAACTAGGTCCTTCTTGGGGCCCATCACCAAAAGTGACAGAGCAGTGGCGGGGCAGCAGTGATGCAAGGTGGCAACGGTGGATATGGGCTCAAACTCACGGGTTGGGTGGTTTTGTGAGATAGGGATGACAAGTAAGGGAATGTGGGTGCTCAGGGATGGTCGTGCGGCCTTGAGAAGGCAGCTGGGGGTGGCGCATGGGTTTCACTAGATCTAGGCTTCGAGATGGAGAGAAGAGGAGATGGGATGGGTTTCGAAGGGTGGAGATCCAATGTATTTGTGGGCCATGGAGTTAGGGCATGATGGATGCAACCCTGGCTACGATAGGAGGCACGGGATGGTGGGGGAGGTGGTGCTTGACACAAATGGCTTGATGTGGTAGTGGGTGGCTATCGGCATCATCGAAGAGGGAGAAAAAACTAGAGTGGGGAGGTGGGGTTTCACAGACGAGGACGCAATGCAAAGCTGGACTGGCGATGGTGGGTGGTGCTACAAGGGTCATGGGTGTGGGAAGGGAGGAAGAAGAAAGAAAAGAAAGGAGAAAAAAGAAAGGAGGGTTGCGGCGTATGGAGAAAATAATGAAGCCCTAAGGGTTGTGCCAAAATGGCGTCGTTTCAAGGGGGTGAGGCTGGGCTGCACACACACACGAGCTAGGCCCACTCACACACCTCATTCAGCCCACAGAACACAACACACAAAATAAACTCCTTCACTTAACCCACTGCACAAAAAGGGCTCAAACTAAAAAAAGAAAAAACTAAAATAAAAAAAATACATTAATAAAAAAAGAAAAATAAAACAACCAATAATAATACTTATAAATAATTAAGATACTCTAAACTTCGGATCTCACATTCTCCCCCCCTTAAAAAAAATTTTCTCGAAATTGACAAGCTAACTACAGCTAATACTAAAGGGCTCACCAAGCTAATAATCTTAGCCTCTACTTCACAAGTTCTAGCATTAGCACGACTAGTTCCTTCAATAGCACATGATGTCTAAAACCCCATGCCAAGTCATGCAGTTCAAAAATCTCCACTCAACAAGAAACTACTATACAACACCCATGGATCCTAATGCTACTTACCTCATAAATCTGGTTATGATATCCACTGCTGATGCCTATGCTTCCACTTCTGATGGGAACCAAGGTGGGCCTAGTCTTAAAGATCATTTGCAAGTTTTAGATAGACTAATTAGAAGATCAAGAGCTAAGAAGATCAGGGAAGTAAGACAATGAATTACTCCAGAATAATTGGGCTTGGCCCACACGTCTTATTTTTATGAACTAGGGTTTTTGGGAAGGCTTTGTATTTTGGCCAAGGGCTTGATTGGCAAGTTACATTTTTAGGAACTAGGGTTTTGAAGAGAAGTACTGTAGCGATATTGTAGCCACTGTATTGTTCACACGGCACTATTCATCTAGGGTTATTTTTGGAAGAAAGGGGGTTTATTTTGGGCTAGGGTTTCAATTAGGTTTTACTTTAAATACACCTTGTAGCCACAGTTTATGGAGTTTATGAAATTTGATGATTTATTCATTGTAAGTTGAGTTTTACTCATCTTGTTCTTGATTGGACTTTTAAACTTATCAAAGATAAATCACAACCTTTGTGGCGTTACTCCTTGTAATCTGGATTCTTGAGACGGGTTCTTCAACGAGTCTAGATTTTAATATAATCTAGGTTCTTGAAACGAGTTCTCATCGAGTCTAGATTCTCCATCCATTGACTTGAGTTTGGCTTTCTTGGGTGAGTTTTCAATTTGGTTGTGGGTTCAAGGGATTCCTTTTCCCGAGGGTTCATATCATTTTGGCTTCTCCTAGCAATGCAAGGGCTTGTCCAATCGCGGGCTGGGCCCATTCACACACCTCATTTAGCCCATTCACACACCTCATTTAGCCCATTCACACGCCAAGCCCTCACCTCATCGTTTCAAGGGGTGAGGGCTTGGCGTCACACACACACGGGCTGGGCCCATTCATACACCTCATTTATCCTACAGAACATAAGGCAAAAAAGAAACTTCACTTAACCCACTACACAAAGAGGGCTCAAGCTAAAAAAAAGAAGACTAAAATAAATAAAAATAAAATACATTAATAAAAAAATAAAAATAAAACAACTAATAATAATAATACATATAAATAATTAAAGCACACTAAACTTGGGATCTCACAATCCAAAGCACAGCGAAGCGCCTTTGGGTGAGATTTGTACAATAGCAAAAGGGTTTGCCGGAGGAGGAACCTTTGCATCTAGTAGAAAACTGCATGCTTGCAGGGCGAGATACAGGAAGTATACATGACAGACACCTCACCGAAGCAACCAAGGCGAAAGAGCCCGGAGAGCATCTCCACTAGGGAAGAAGATTGCGAAGGAGTCCTATATCCACATAATGATACATTGGTGGTAATGTTGTTAGTCGCCAACTACACCACCACAATGGGAGCTCAACGGATATCCTTTTTTAGGAGTTGTTTACCCAAATGGGCATTGATCTTAGAATACTGCAACCATCGCCCACACCATTGAAGGGATTCTCCGGAGACGCAATACAACCCCTGGGCGGGATAACCCTACCTTGCTTGACTGGGGTACCCACCCTTTAACAACCACAAAATTGTCACTTCTATCTACCATTTCAAGATGAAGTTTCTGATGGAGGCGGGAGTAGGAGAGATCTGAGGTGAGCACATCCTAGCTTGGGATTGCTATGTTCAAGAGGTCAAGACAGGGGGAGTAGATGTCTATATAGCAGAAAACTAGAGTTAGGGCAAAGTCCCATGGTCCTCCTCGACCGTGACGTGGAAATGGATCGTGGTGTGGAAATGTAGGATGAAGAAAACTTGCATCTAGTAGAAGCAAATGAGCCACTAGAACTAGTAATGCTACACCCAAAATGACTGGAGACTACAACATAGATCCGGACTAGGCTCTAGGCCACTACTAAAATTTACATGAGGAATGCAAATTTTGGTGAGTTTTGAAATTAGGATGTAAAATCTTTAAGTTATGGGTAAAATGATAATTTTTCTTTAAGTTAGTATTTTTATGTTTCTAAACTGTTAGTGAGAAGTTTTTGACATTTAGAAAATATCTTCTTACAGTTTCACATTTTTTATGCATTTTAATACGCCATGCAACGATCACTGTAAGTTAGCTCATAACTTATTATTAGAGTATTGTGTATGTGTTGGTAAGGGTACCATTGTCTATGTTCTTATGTTATCATATATGTCATGTTATGCCATGCCATTACATGTATGTCTATTACATATTATATTCTGTCATGCACTGTTCATTTGTTACACATTATGTTCTGTCATGCAATATTTATCTGTTACACGTTAGGCCATGTCAGGAAACGATTATCTGTTTCATGTTATGTCATGTCATGTCATTCATCTCACACACATGTCATGTTATGTTACATTAGGTTATCTGTCCTTTCATTTCATGTCTCGAGTACATAGTGTTTCAAAAATAGTATTTTGAAGTTCGTTAAGTCTGTTTAAGTTTTTCATGACCCTAAGTTCTTCAAAAGGGTAATATCCTAATAGAACTCCTTTATTCATATTGGAGTGTCTAAATTAGTGTGAAATCCCCATGGTAGTCCCAACTACCATTTATCCCGGAATGGTAGATGATGTGTCAAGACTAGGAGATGCAACAAACGTTGATCAATTGGAGAGGGTCGATTAGGCAGCGTAGGCACGATGCAGAGCTTGTAGCCTTTATGATCCATTCCTGACTGAGTTGGGTGAGCTACTCAACGGATTAGCCCAATAAATGTTTTAGTTTATGCATATACTTATGGAGCTCCGTCTCGCGTACTTTTGTGGATACATACTTTTGGGACATATGCTATAATTGTGAACGTCTATCACTTTAATGTTTATGTATTATGTTTCAAAGTTTTTTGGATATATCTCATTTGATGCATAGTATTGCTCAAGAAAAAAGTATTTGCTATGAATATTGCATATTGTTAGATGCATGCTATATGCATTGCATCTTTAATTGTCATGAACAGGGGTAGGTAACCTTCTGTTGCATGTCTGGATGCTTTAGAGTCCGTCCGATCCCAAGCAAAATTTGGGGGAGCCATAGGTAATGTTAGAATAGGGGCCATAGTCAATCTCCTCTTTAGTTCCTCAAAACTCTGTTCACATTTTTCTGTCCAAGTGAACTTAACGTTCTTCCTAGTCAATGCTGTGAGTGGACTCGACAATCTAGAGAATCCTTTCACAAACCTCCACTAGTAACTAACAAACCTAAGTAAAGTTCTCACTTCTTGCATAAAGGTTTGTCACTGCCACTCTACTGTCCCCTATGTGAGGGTCCTACCTAACGTAAAAGGGGACAAACCATTCATGGGGTTGAAGGAAAGGCAAAGAAGATGAGGAATACTCCAATGGTCTTAGGAACCAACAGTAGGAGACATTGAGTGCAACTAGGCCAACATCTAGGTGAGCAGGCACCACGTGGGTTCAGTTGACATGTCCTAGAGCGAGGTAGAGATAAGGAACTCAACCAGTACAAATGAGCTAGAAAATTTGTCCCCCTTAAGGATGAGAACAAGGACCTAGAGGGATGGCTGGGCTAGGGTGAGTTACACACTAACTGCCCAAGGCGAGAAAGGATCACTCGCCAAAGTGGAACTATGAACAACGACTAACACAACCGGTCATGGAAACTTTTCGGGATATGTAACATCCCCAGTCCTCACCTGGGATTGGACAGTAATTGAAGTGTCGAAACATGTAACTCAAAGTTACATACTCCCATACATGACAGTTAAGATGCAATGCACCTATTGTAATTCTAGTAGTATGTAATAAATCATAGCAGAATTTCATGTAAATCTAAGTAAGATTTAGAGCAGTTTTGCATATTATCATGGTACCATAAAAACTAAATATCCCAAAAGATCTCATTGTCTGAATATGCCAAAATACAAGAGGGTTAAAGTAACAACTCAAAACTAAGCCCTTTTTACACTACAAATTCTTTTAGGGTCCATCTCAAAATCCTACAAGGCCTTCTCTACTTTGCCTTGTCCCTGTTGATTATCTTCCTTAACTCCTCAAAGAGCTGTAGCACTTAAATTTTGAATTGATCAGCGGCTTTTAGCCTCTTCACTAAGGATGGCTCCTCCGAGCTTAGGGCCCTCCGGGGCCTCCTTGATTATCCGGGGTGCTGGCCTCTTGTGCTTCCCCATACCTGGTCTCTTGTCCTATAACAACTTCTACTATTCTGGATTGGGAATGACAGTGGAAAATATAATGGTAAGATTCGAGAAATCTCAGTAAGTAAACAAACAACATACAACAGATAAAATAGGTGTATAAAGGCAAATCATTAAATGAATGCATGGACATATGTACTTGACACAAAACTTAGTTCATGCAATCTGACTTTATTGAAAACATGTAACTTTGATCTTTTGACCTTTCAATAGAACATCTTTTTCATTATCACATTTATAGTTACATGTACCACATCTTTAACTCATTGCCTTGTTCACTTCTTCTAACACGTAATTTGGATACCTCACTACTCCCTTATACATAGTTGGTTCCTTGCTAGTTGCTACATCATCCAATGGCCCACTTGATCTTGGTGACTACGTCATAGTCCTTACAATGTGGCAGTTCACCATTTTGTCTTCACCGCATATAACACATGTGATACCAGATTCAAATGGAGGCAAAGGAAACTCAACAATCAAACAAAGAAATGAAAGATAGGAGTTCACCACCCAAGAAATAACACCAAAGGGATATAGAATATCACCACCCAAAGGATTAAAACAAGGGATACAGAACAATAGAAATTCACCACTCTAAGGATTGTACCAAAGAGATACAGAATTACAAGAAGAAGAATTCTCTCTTCTCACAGAGCCAAAGGCTGGTTTAATTCATAAAACACTCTATCCTCTTACACTTACAAACACAAATACTTATAGAAGCTTAGAACAACTCTCTAAGCATAGAATTGAGAATAATCTAAAGACAAACATGCTAAATTAGTGGGAAAGTAGTCAAGGGGACAAACATGCTCTCAAAAGTGGGAAGGAAACACGGATCCTGAATTTCAGAAAGTCCCGACCACTCCACTTAAAATGGTCATATCTCCATGTGCGCGCCTCCAAATCCACTAAAACTTGTCTAGTTGGAAAGCTAACATCTTGAGCTTCAATTTAAACCTAAGAAGGTCAGAAATCATATAAGTATTATGCTGATTATGATGGGCTCAAAACCCAATTGGTTGTTGCATCAGGATCACTTCCATTTGGGCTTCAACCTTGCTTATTTGACATGATATTATGTGGCTCTTGTTGGACATACCCATGTCAGGCTCTCCCGGTTGTTGAGGACTTGCCCTCAAGTCCATGATTTCTTCATTTTCTTCATAGGGAGATAAGTCACTCACATTGAAAGTTGCAGAAACTCCATAATTGCTAGGGAGTTCAATTTTGTAAGCATTTTCCCCAATGCATTGAAGTACCTTAAATGGACCATCAGCTCATGGTAGAAGTTTAGACCGATGTTTCGAGGGAAAATGCTCCTTTCGAAGATGTATGCATACCAGATCTCCTTCTTTGAAAGCTACTGGCTTTCTATGCTTATTTGCTTGTGTGCGGTACTTCTCATTTTGCTTCTCAATATGACCCCTAATATGCTCATGTAACTTCTTGATCTCATTTGTTCATTTATCGGCATCTCCATTCAATTGAGTAGTGCTGGGAAGTAGAGCCAAATCAAGAGGGCTAATGGGTTTTAGACCATAGACAGCTTCAAATGGGCTACAACTAGTGATTTGGCTTGTAGACCTATTTTAGGCAAATTCAGCTTGAGCTAGGAAAAGATCCCATTCATGGATGTTCTTCCCTACAAAGCTTCTCAAGAGATTTCCCAAACTCCGATTAACAACTTCAGTTTGGCCATCTGTTTGGGGGTGATAAGCAGAGCTGAATTGAAGGATAGTGCCAAGTTTCTGCCAAAGAGTATGCCAAAAATGTCCTACAAACTTGGAATCACGATCAGAGGTGATCGTCTTAGGAATGCCATGAAGCTTGACTATTTCTCTGAAGTAGAAGTCAGCAACATGAGATGCATCCAGAGTTTTGTTGCAAGGAACAAAATGAGAATCGATCCACCACCACCATAATGGAGTCTTTGTTTCTTTGAGTTCTTGGCAAACTTACAACAAAATCAAGACTAACATCCTCCCAGGGAGCATTAGGAACAGGTAATGGGATGTATAGCCTGGTGTTTTGTTTGCGACTCTTTGCAAGGTGGCAAATTCGACATTGTTTCATGTGTCGCACATTATCTCACACCATTTTGGGCCAAAAAAACTGTTCCTGCACAAGAGTTAAAGTTTTATCTCTACCAAAATGACCAGCAAGACCTCCTCCATGGGCTTCTTTGATAATGACTTCTCGCAACGAACATTGAGGAATGCACAAGTGATTATCTTAGAAGAGAAAACCATCTTGTAACAAATGGTTATGAGGACCCTTAGAGCATTGCTTCCATGTATCGCCAAAATCAAGGTCATCTTTATAAAGTTCCTTTACAATTTCAAAACCCAAAACCTGCACTTGCATGGTATTAAGTAAAGAGTGTCTTCGACTCAAGGCATCAGCAACTTGATTGAGTTTACCTGACTTGTGCTTGATGGAGAATGAATAAGCTTGCAAAAATTCACTCCACTTTGCATGTCGCTTGTTGAGTTTTTATTGACTGTTTAAGTACTTCAAAGCTTCATGATCTGAATGAAGTATAAACTCCCTAAAGAGTAAGTAATGACTCCAATGTCCCAATGCACGAACAAGAGCATAGAATTCTTTGTCATAGGTGGAATACTTTTTTCGAGATTCATTGAGCTTTTCCCTAAAGAAGGCAATTGGTTTACCTTCTTGACTGAGAACACCACCAATCCCTAAATTAGAGGCATCGCAATCAACTTCAAATACCTTGGAGAAATCTAGGAGTGTAAGGATTGGGGCCTCTGTTACTTTCTGTTTGAGAAGCTCAAAGCTCCTTTGGGCTTCCTCCGTCCACTTGAACGTCCCTCCTTTAAGGCATTCCGTGATAGGAGCAATAATGGTGCTAAGCCTTTGATGAATCATCTATAGAATGATGCAAGTCCATGAAAGCTTCTTATGTCATGAAGGGACTTGGGAATAGGCCAGTGGTAATTGCCTCTATCTTACTCGGATCCATCATGATTCCTTCTTTGCAAACAACATAGCCTAAGAACACAAGGCTATTGGTGAAGAAATGACACTTCTTTAAGTTGACATACAGCTTTTGTTCTTGCAGGATTTGGAAAACTTGATGAAGATGTTCCATATGTTGCTCTTGGGACTTGCTATAAACTAAGATATCATCAAAGTAAACAACAAAAAATTGACCCATAAATGGTTTGAAAATATGATTCATAAGACGCATAAAAGTACTTGGAGCATTAGATAGTTCAAATGGCATGACCATCCATTCATAAAGACCATCTTTCATTTTGAACGCTGTCTTCCATCCATCACCATCTCTCATGCGAATTTGATGATATCCGCTGCGAAGATCGATGTTTGAGAAGATTGTGGCACCATGAAGCTAATCTAGGAGATCATCCAACCGCGGGATGGGAAAGCGGTACCGGATGGTGATTTTATTAACAACCCTTCTATCAATGCACATACGTCATGAGCCATCCTTCTGATGAGAACAAAGGTGGGCTTGGTCTTAAAGATCCTTTGCAAGTTCCGTATGGACTAATTACAAGATCAAGAAACCAATGCAAGGATTGATGCAATCCACTTGGGAAGAGTCTAGCAAGAGCCTGATGGGAACCAAAGTGAACCTAGTCTTTAAGATCATTTGCAAGTTCCAGATGGGCCAATTACAAGATCAAGAGCCCAGAAGATCAAGGAAGTAATGCAAGGATTGGTGCAATCCACCTGGGATGAAACTAGCAAGAGCCAAACACTCAAGATGGGCTTGAAAGAAGGAGAACCAGTTATGATCCACTTGATTCAAGCTATGGAAGACAAGACATAGAGATATGGCCTATTGTTATTAGAGGCTTTCAATTTGGTTAAGTGATTTATTTTATTAGTTTAGAATAAGTGGGCTTGAGGATGTTTGGCCCATATAGGTCTTATTTACTATGAATTAGGGTTTTTGGAAAGGCTTTGTATTTTGGCCAAGGGCTTATGTGGAAAGTTAAATTTTTGAAACTAGGGTTTACAAGAGGTACTGTAGCGAGTTACTATAGCACGTACTGTAGCCGCGGCACTGTTCATCTGAGGGTATTTTTGGAAGCAAGGTTTTATTTTGGTCTAGGGTTTCAATTAGGTTTTGGTTTTAAAAACACTTTGTAGCCTCATTTGAAAGGTTAGACAATATTGAATGTTATTTATGAGTGAGTTTACTCCTCTTGTTTTTTATTGAACTTTTGAACTTATCAAAGGCAAATCACAACTTTTTTGGCGTTCCTCCATGTAATCTGGGTTCTTGAGATGGGTTATTCATCGGGTCTAGATTTTAATTTAATCTAGGTTCTTGATACGAGTTCTCATCAGGTCTAAATTCTCCATCCATTGACTTGATTTTGGTTTTCTTGGGTGCATTTTTCAAATTGATTGTGGGTTCAAGGGATTCCTTTCCTGTGGGTTCATATCATTTGGTATTCAGAACTCGGTTTTCAATCAGGTCTGATTCTATCTTTTATTTCTTGCATATTGAATTTTAGGGCTTCATTGTTCTAAGGTTTAAAAAAAAAATTCAAAAAAAAAATTGAAAAATATCCTTCATCCTAGGGCGGCTGAATTTCTCATTGTTTTCTAGGGTTTCCTTATTCTTTGGTTAGGGTTACCTTGTTATTTGATTAGCCTTGCCTTGTTCTTTGTTAAGGTTTTTTTCAATTGCTTATTCCTTAGATTGTGATCATTTCAGTTGATGAAAAGAAAAAAAAAAAGGAAAAGAAAAAAAAAATCGTCTAGAAAAAAAAAATCGTCCCAAAAAAAAAGAAACCGAAAATTTTCTTGAGCCTTATCATGAAAGGTGCTGCATACGTCATTATAGTTGGGATAAAACAAGTTTTGCATTCTCTTGATTGAGTTCAATTAGTTTTTAAAGAACTTGAGTGGGAAAACTCTTGAGGTAAAAGGCAAGAGAGTGTGAGACTATTATTGGGAAAAAGCCAATTAAGAGTGAAACACGGGTGGAGTGCCATTTTTTGAGTTTAAACACGTAAGGGAGTGTGTGAGGTTTTCCACTAACATTCTTTTTGTGCAGCACATTACGATGTCTCATAGGAGTGACTCATCATCAAAGGGGATGACAGATAACACATCCTTTGTGTTGCAAGCAATGCAAAAACAGTTTGAGCAGTTGAACTTTGTGTTAGGTGAAGTTGGAGATAGGATGTGATATGAACCCACGGGAAAAGAATCCCTTGAACCCACAATCAATTTGAAAACGCACCCAAGAAAGCCAAAATCAAGTCAATGGATGGAGAATTTAAACCCGATGAGAACTCGTTTCCAGAACCTATATTATATTAAAATCTAGACCCGATAAATAACCCATCTCAAAAACCCAGATTACAAGGAGGAATGCCACAAAGATTGTGGTTTGCCTTTGATAAGTTCAAAAGTTCAATGAAGAACAAGAGGAGTAAACTCACTCACAAATGACATTCAATATTGTCTAACCTTTCAAATGAGGCTACAAAGTGTTTTTAAACCAAAAACCTAGTTGAAACCGTAGCCCAAAATAAACCCCTGCTTCCAAAAATACCCTCGGATGAACAGTACTTGTGGCTACAGTATGGAGCTACAGTAACTCCCTACAGTACCTCTTGTAAACCCTAGTTCATAAAAATATAACTTTTCAAATAATCCCTTGGCCAGAGTACAAGGCCTTCCTAAAAACCCTAATTCATAATGAATAAGACATATGTGGGTCAAGTATCCTCAAGCCCACTTATTCTAAAGTAATGAAATAAATCTTTTAACCCAATTAAAAGCTTCTAATAACAATAGGGCCTATCTCTATGTCTTGTCTTCCACAGCTTGAATCAAGTGGATCATAACTTGATCTCCTTCTTTCAAGCCCATATTGAGTGTTGGGTTGTTGCTAGTGTCATTCCAAGTGGATTGCACCAATCCTTGCATTGTTTCCTTCATCTTCTTGGCTCTTGATCTTGTAATTGGCTCATCTAGAACTTGCAAATGATCTTGAAGACTAGGCCCACCTTGGTTCCCATTAGGATGAATCATCAAGAAGCAGCGATTAGAAATTTGTAAGGTGGGAGAGATAGGAGGTGACGTGAGCCTAGGGTTGAAAATGAGTATGAGCATAAAGTAGATGGTGAGGATGAGGAAGATTTAGAATCTGAAGTTGGGTCGGGTAGACATAGAAGAGTTAGGCATGAAAAACAACTTGAGGGGAACCTAGGGGGTTGGGATGGTATAGATAGAGACATTGGGAGCTTCCAAATGAAAATACCATCTTTCCAAGGTAGAACTGATCCGGAGGTTTATCTAGAGTGGGAGAAAAAAATAGATTTGGTGTTTGATTATCATAATTACTCTGAGGAGAAGAAAGTGAAGTTGGCGGTAATTGAGTTCACTGACTATGCTATTATTTGGTGGGATCAATTAGTAACCAATAGAATGAGGAATTATGAGAGGCCTGTAGAGACGTGGGGAGAGTTGAAAGCTCTCATGAGGTGGAGATTTGTACGTAGCCACTACTATAGGGACCTTTACCAAAAGCTCCAAAATCTTACACAAGGGTCTAGGAGTGTGGAGGATTACCATAAAGAGATGGAGGTGGCGATGATACTGGCTAATGTAGAGGAGGACCGGGAGGCCACCATGGCTAGATTTTTGAGTGGTTTGAATAGGGATATAGCCAATGTAATTGAATTGCAACATTATGTAGAGATAGAGGACATGGTGCACATGGCTATGAAGGTGGAGAGGCAGTTAAAGAAAAAGGGACAGCAAGGTACACTTCAGTTTCTAGCAATACTTGGAAATCAAAGAGGGATAGGAATGATCCAGCTGAAGTAAAGAGAAAGGCCAAACCACCGAAAGGAAAAGATGAGGGAACTTGCAACAAACCCAAGGTAGAATCTCAACCTTCACGGAATAGAGATATTAAATGCTTTAAGTGTTTGGGTTCAGGGCACATCGCTTCTCAATGTCCAAACAGGCGGGTGATGATTATGCGTGACAATGGAGAGGTGATGACTGAGAGTGAGGATGATAGTGATGGGGTGCCCAAGTTGGTTGATGCTAGTGATGATGATGGAGTGGTATACCCCATGACAGGTGAGTCTCTTGTTGCCAGGCGTGCTCTCAATACACACATTAAGGTGGATGATGCAGAGCAACGGAGAGAACATTTTCCATACTAGATGCCACGTCAACAATAAGGTATGTAGTATGATCATTGATGGGGGAGTTGTACTAATGTGGCTAGTACTACTTTGGTTGAGAAATTGAATTTACCAACTTTAAAACACACTAGACCATACAAATTGCATTGGTTGAATGATTGTGGAGAGGTTAGGGTGGATAGACAAGTGTTGGTTACTTTTTCAATTGAAAAATATCAGAATAAGGTGCTTTGTGTTGTTGTGCCTATGCATGCTAGCCATATTTGTTTAGGGAGGCCGTGGCAGTATGATAGGAGGGTGACACATGATGGGTTCAAGAACATGCACAACTTTGTAAAGGAGGGCAAAACAATCAAGCTTGCTCCTTTAACTCCAAGCCAGCTCTATGAGGACCAATTGAAACTGAAAAGTGAGGTTGCTCAAAAAAGCAAGAGTGAAAATGAGAGTGATTAGAAAAGAAAGAGTGAAAATGACATTGATAAAAAAGGAAGGAGTGAAAAAGAGATTGAGCAAAAAAGAAAGAGTGAGAGTGAAAATGAGACCAAAAGAAAGTGTGAAAAAGAAAGTAGAGAGGTGGCTGAGAGTAAAGAAAAAAGAGTATAGCCACGAGAGAAAAAGGAAAGAGAGTCTGCTGAGAGAAAAGGAAAGACAAAAGTGAGTTTTTATGCAAGAGAGAGTGAGGTTAAGAGGGCTTTCTTCGCAGATCGCCCTATGATTATTCTTGTCTATAAAGAGTCTTATCTTAATGTTGATGAAACTAACCAATATCTTCCTAGTTTGGCTGTTTCTATGTTGCAGGAGTTTGAGGATGTATTCCTAGAGGAGATGCCTAATGAGTTGTCACTCATCAGAGGCATTAAGCACCAGATTGATTTAGTGTCCGGAGCTGCTATTCCAAACCGACCAGCCTATAGGAGTAATCTAGAGGAGACAAAGGAGCTTCAGAGGCAAGTTGAGGATTTTATGAGCAAGGGGTACGTGAGGGAGAGCATGAGCCCATGTGCAGTACCAGTGCTACTAGTGCCAAAGAAGGATGGGATGTGGAGGATGTGCGTTGATTGCAGGGCGGTCAACAATATCACAGTAAAATATCGCCATCCCAGTCCTAGATCAAATGATATGCTTAATGAATTGCATGGCTCATATATTTTCAGGAAAATTGATCTTAAAAGTGGGTACCATCAAATTAGAATGAAAGAGGGTGATGAATGAAAAACTATTTTTAAGACTAAGTATGGGCTTTATGAACGGTTGGTTATGCCATTTGGACTTACAAATGCGCCCAGTACTTTCATGAGATTAATGGACCATGTCCTAAGTGCGTTCATAGGAAAGTTTGTGGTTGTGTACTTTGATGATATCCCAGCGTACAACAAGGAGTTAAATGAACATATTGAGGATTTGAGATACGTGTTTGATGTGTTAAAATGTGAAAAGTTGTATGCTAATTTCAAGAAATGTACCTTTTGCATGGAAAAAGTTATTTTTCTTGGTTATGTTGTTAGTACAAAAGGTATTGAGGTGGATGAAGAGAAAGTCAAGACCATCAAGGAGTGGCCAACGCCAAAAAGCATCACTGAGGTAAGAAGCTTTTATGGCTTAGCTAGCTTTTATCGGCGTTTTGTTAAAGACTTTAGCACCATTACTGCACCACTTACTGAAGTAATTAAAAGAATGTTGGATTTCATTGGGGGTTGATCAAGAGAATGCTTTTGCCACTATTAAAGAAATTTTGTGCTCTGTACCTGTGTTAGCATTACCTGATTTTAACAAAGCTTTAGAAATTGAATGTGATACCTCAGGAATAGGGATTGGAGCCATTTTGATGCAGGATAGGCAGCCCATAGCATTCTTCAGTGAGAAGCTAAGTGGGGCATCCCTGAAGTACCCTACTTATGACAAGGAACTTTATGCTCTTGTTTGTGCATTAGAGACTTGGCAGCATTACCTGTGGCCTAGGGAATTTGTGATCCACACTAATCATGAATCATTAAAGCAACTCAAGGGTCAAGGTAAGTTGAATAAAAGGCATGCTTGATGGATGGAATATATTGAGACATTTCATATGTCATCCATTACAGGCAAGGTAAGGAGAACATTGTTGCTGATGTTTTATCCCGAAGGTATGTACTTCTTACGTCTATGAGTGCTAAAATGCTTGGGTTTGAATATGTGAAAGACATGTATGCTGATGATGCTGACTTTTCTGAGGTGTATAAGGCATGTGATAAGGCGGTATTCGGTAAGTTTTACAAGCATGATGGTTATTTGTTTAAAGAAAGCAAACTTTGTGTGCCAAGTTGTTCTATGCGTGAGTTGTTGGTGCGTTTATTATTTGATTATAGTCTTAATAAAAAAACAGAAAGTTGTTTAAAAAAAAAAGACATTCTTATGATAAAAAATATGTATTCTAATACAATATATATAATCTGATATGATATATTACAATATATATAATCTGATATGATATATATAATAGGTATGTTCTGGGACGGAAGGATTCGAACCTCCGAATACCGGGACCAAAACCCGTTGCCTTACCACTTAGCCGGTGGCTCACTTTTTCTAAGTAATGGGAAAGAGGACCGAAACATGCCACTGAAAGACTCTACTGAGACAAAGATGGGCTGTTAAGAACAAACATAATATAAGATCTTTAATTTAATCCAAATTAATGATTCCTTGAAACTAATTTTTTAAGTTTAAAACTTGTTTTTGGAATTTTCTGAACACTCGTTTTAATGGTGGAGGATTAATGGGACACTTTGGTGTCAAGAAAACTTTATATATTTTGCATGAATATTTCTTTCAGCCTAAGATGACGAGAGATGTCAAATGCATTTGTGGTAGGTGCATTACATGTAGAAAGGCCAAATCTAAGTTTATGCCACATGGGTTGTATACATCCTTACCCGTTCCTAGTGAGCCATGGGTAGACATATATCTATGGACTTTGTTTTGGGGTTGCCTAGGACAAAAAGGGGAAAAGATTCTATTTTTGTGGTTGTGGATAGATTTAGTAAGATGGCATATTTCATTCCATGCCATAAAACAGATGATGCCACAAACATAGCTGACTTGTTTTTTAGGGAGATAGTGCGACTCCATGGTGTACCTAGGAGTATTGTTTCTGATAGGGATGTTAAATTCCTTAGCTACTTTTGGAAGGTGTTGTGGGGAAAATTGGGTACTAAGCTCTTATTTTTCACTACTTGTCATCTGCAGATTGATGGTCAGACTGAAATAGTTAATATGACTTTAACTCAGCTTATACACACTATTGTTCATAAGAATTTAAAAACTTGGGAGGATTGTTTGCCATTTATAGAGTTTGCATATAATAGGACCATGCATACTACTACTTCATATTCTCCTTTTGAAATTATTTATGGTTTTAATCCACTTACTTTAGATTTGATGCCTTTACTTGTTGATGGTAGGAGTAGTTTGGATGGACAAAAGAAGGCGGAGTTGGTGAAGTCACTTCATGAGAGGGTTCGGCTTCAAATTTCCCAAAAGAATGAAAGGGTTGCTTTCCAAGCCAATAAAGGGTGAAGGCATGTCATCTTTGAACCAGGAGATTGAGTTTGGGTTCACATGCGCAAAGAAATATTTTCCGCCCATAGAAGGACCAAGTTGCATCCTCGAGGAGATGGACCTTTCCAAATTCTTGAGAAAATTAATGACAATGCATATAAAGTGGACTTTCCAGATGAGTATAATGTTTCTACTACTTTCAATATTTCTGATCTTTTTCCTTTTGATGTAAGTGAAGATTTGAGGTCGAATCCTTTTGAGGAAAGGGAGAATGATGGGAACCAAAGTGGACCTAGTCTTTAAGATCATTTGCAAGTTTCAGATGAGCCAATTACAAGATCAAGAGCCCAGAAGATCAAGGAAGTAATGCAAGGATTGGTGCAATCCACTTGGGATGAAACTAGCAAGAGCCCAACACTCAAGATGGGCTTGAAAGAAGGAGAACCAGTTATGATCCACTTGATTCAAGCTGTGGAAGACAAGACATAGAGATATGGCCTATTGTTATTCGAGGCTTTCAATTTGGTTAGTGATTTATTTTATTAGTTT
Organism: Cyclocarya paliurus; assembly: GCA_029856935.1. Taxonomy (NCBI): domain Eukaryota; kingdom Viridiplantae; phylum Streptophyta; class Magnoliopsida; order Fagales; family Juglandaceae; genus Cyclocarya; species Cyclocarya paliurus. Next base: position 12,147,801 of record CM056951.1, read on the forward strand.
AGAATAAGTGGGCTTGAGGATGCTTGGCCCACATATGTCTTATTTATTACAAATTAGGGTTTTTGGAAAGGCCTTGTATTTTGACCAAGGGCTTATGTGGAAAGTTACATTTTTGGAACTAGGGTTTACAAGAGGTACTGTAGCGAGTTACTATAGCACGTATTGTAGCTGCGACACTGTTCATCCGAGGGTATTTTTGGAAGCAAGGGTTTATTTTGGTCTAGGGTTTCAATTAGGTTTTGGTTTTAAAAACACTTTGTAGCCTCATTTGAAAGGTTAGACAATATTGAATGTTATTTGTGATTGAGTTTACTCCTCTTGTTCTTGATTGAACTTTTGAACTTATCAAAAGCAAATCACAACCTTTCTGGCGTTCCTCCTTATCATCTGGGTTCTTAAGATGGGTTATTCACCAAATCTAGATTTTAATATAATCTAGATTCTTGAAACGAGTTCTTATCGGGTCTAGATTCTCCATCCATTGACTTGATTTTGGCTTTCTTGGGTGCGTTTTTCAAATTGATTGTGGGTTCAAGGGATTCCTTTCCCACGGGTTCGTATCATTTGGTATTCAGAGCTCGGTTTCCAATCAACTCTGATTCTATATTTTATTTCTTGCATATTGAATTCTAGGACTTCATTGTTCTAGGGTTTAAAAAAAAATTAAAAAAAAATTGGAAAAAAAAAGTGCAGAAATATCCTTCATCCTAGGGCCGCTGAATTTCTCATTGTTTTCTAGGGTTTCCTTATTCTTTGGTTTGGGTTACCTTGTTATTTGATTAGTCTTGCCTTGTTCTTTGTCACGGTTTTTTTCAATTGCTTATTCCTTTGATTGCGATCATTTCAGTTGATGAAAAGAAAAGAAAAGAAAAGAAAAGAAAGGAAAAGAAAAAAAAAATTAAGATGGGTCATACAGAGCAGCAGAGCGAGAACATTTTTCATATTAGATGCCACATCAACAAGAAGGTTTGTAGTATGATCATTGATGGGAAGAGTTTTATTAATTTGGCTAGCACTACTTTAGTTGAGAAATTGAATTTACCTACCTTGAAACACCCTAGACCATACAAGTTGAAGTGGTTGAGTGATTGTTGGGAGGTTAGGGTAAGTTAGCAAATGCTAGTTTCTTTTTCAGTTGGAAAATACAAGGATGTGGTGCTTTGTGATGTAGTGCCTATGTATGCTTGCCATATTTTATTGGGGAAGCTGTGGCAGTATGATAGGAAGGTGATCCATGATGAGTTTAGGAAAATGTAGAGTTTTGAAAATGATGCAAAAACAATCAAACCTGTTCCTTTAACTCCAACACAGGTCCATGGGGACCAACTGAAAATGAAAAGTGAGGTTGCTCAAAAAAGAAAGAGTGAAAGTGAGATAGAGCATAATAGCAAGAGTGAAGGTGGGATTGAGAAGAAAAGAAATAGTGAGACTTCAAGAAAAAAGGAGAATGAGTTGAAAAACAATTGTGAAGTCGAGAGTTCAAAAAAAGATGAAGAAAAAGAGAGTGACAAAAAGAAAGAGAGTGACAAGAAAAAAGAGTGAAAAAGAAAAAGAGAGTGAAAGAAAAAAATAGAGTGAAAAGGAAAAAGAGAGTGAAAGCAAAAAAGAGAGTGAGATCGAAATATCAAGAGAAAGAGAGAGTGAAAAAGAAAATAGAGAGGTGGCTGAGAGTCAAGAAAAAAGAGATGAGCCACAAGAGGAAAAAGAAAGAGAGATTGTAGAGAGAAACGGAAAAATAAAAGTGAGATTTTATGCTAAGGCAAGCTTTTATACAAACGAATTTAACGACTCTTTGCCTAGTGTTGTTGTTTCTTTGTTGCAGGGATATGAGGTCATGATTTCTAGGGGTGTGTTTAGTGGATTGCCACCTATTAAAGGGATAGAGCATTACATAGATTTTAGATGCAAAGTTATTGAGATTTGAATATGATAAGGAATTGCATGGTAATGATAATGACTTTGCTAGTGTGTATGGAGGGTGTGAGAAGGCATCGTTTGGTAAGTCCTATAGACTAGATTGGTATTTGTTTAAAGAGAATAAATTTTTTGAGCCAATTAGGCTTATGCGTGAGTTGCTTGTGCATGGATTTAGTTTGATGGATCATTTGGTGTAAAGAAGATTTTAGACATGTTGCATGAAAGATTATGGGAGTATCATTTGCCATTCACTGACTTGTTGCATGAACGTTTGCGGGAGTATCATTTGCCTTTCATTGAGTTTGTATATAATTCAAGTAGTCATTTTGGGGTAAAGAAGATTTTAGACGTGTTGCATGAATGTTTGTGTGAGTATCATTTTTCATTTATTGACTTATTGCATGAACGTTTGTGGGAGCATCATTTGCCATTTATTGAGTTTGCATATCATTGGAGTGGTCATTTTGGTGCAAAGAGGACTTTAGACGTGTTGCATGAATGTTTATGGGAGTATCATTTGCCATGCATTGACATGTTGAAAAGTTTGTTGGAGTATTGCTCAACATTCATTGAGTTCACATATAATTGGGGTGATCATTTTGAAGTAAGGAAGACTTTAGATGTGTTTCATGAACATTTGAGGGAGTTTTGTTTTCCATTTATTGAGTTTACATATAATTGGAGTGTTCATACTACCACTAAAGTTTGACCATTTGAAATTGTTTATATACTTAATCCACTTACTCCATTAGATTTAATGCATCTACTTATTGATGACAGGAGTAGCTTGGAAGGACTTTTCCAAATTCTTGAACAAATTAATGAGAATACATATCAAGTAGACCTTCCAAGTAAATATAGTGTTTTTTCTATTTTCAATGTTACTAACCTTTTTCCCTTTGATCTAGTTGGGGATTCGAGGTCGAATCCTTTTGAAGAGATGGGGAATGATGAGAACAAAGGTGGGCTTAGTCTTAAAAATCATTTGCAAGTTCCATATGGACTAATTACAAGATCAAGGAAGCAATGCAAGGATTGATGCAATCCACTTGGGAAGAGTCTAGCAAGAGCCAAATATTCAAGATAGAGTAGAGAGAAGAAGATTCAGCGATCATCCACGTGATACAAGCAATGAAAGAATGCAATATAAATTAGGGCCTTTTATTTTGGTTATGTGACTGAAAGCCTTGGACTTGTTTAATTAATTGGGCCTAAAGATGTTTGGCCCACATATGTCTTATTTTTATGAACTAGAGTTTTTGGGAAGGCATTGTATTTTGGCCAATGGCTTATTTGGAAAGTTACATTTTTAGGAACTAGGGTTTAAAGGAGGGACTGTAGCAAGTACTGTAGCGCCGTACTGTATCCACGGCACTGTTCATCCCAGGATATTTTTGGAAGAAAGAGATTATTTTGGGGTAGGGTTTCAATTAGGTTTTTGTTTAAATACTCTTTATAGCCTCATTTGAAGAAGTTTATGAAATTTGATGATGTATTTATTGTGAGTTGAGTTTTACTCCTCTTGTTCTTAATTGAACTTTTGAACTTATCAATGGTAAAGCACAACCGTTGTGGCGTTCCTCCTTGTAATCTGGGTTCTTGAGATGGGTTTTTCAACAGATCTAGATTTTAATATAATCTAGGTTCTTGAAACAAGTTCTCATCGGGTCTAGATTCTCCATCCATTGACTTGAGTTTGGCTTTCTTGGGTAAGTTTTCAATTTGATTGTGGGTTCAAGAGATTCCTTTCCCACGTGTTCATATCACCTTCTTTGGTACTAGAAGTGCTGGAACGGCGCAAGGGCTCATGCTTTCTCGCACAAGGCCTTTGGTGATTAGCTCATCAACTTGCCTTTGCAACTCCTCGTGTTCCCTTGGATTCATCCTATAGGTTGCTTTGTTAGGTAAAATAGAACCTGGAATAAGATCAATATGGTGCTGCATACTCCTCTTGGGTGGAAGCACCGGTGGAACTTTTTTGGGAATAACATCAGGAAATTCCTCAAGAAGTGGTTGTATTATAAGTGGAACTTCAATGGGGTCTTTTTTTTCAACTACCACAAGAGCATATCCTTCCCCACATTCAGTTAAAATTCTCTCAACTTCACCTATAGATAGTAAACTACAACCCTCCCCTTTAGAAGGTTTAGGAGTAATTTCTCTTTTCAATGGGGCTAAAGTCACTTTAACTCCATCTTTTAGAAAAGAATAGGTATTTTTGAGACCATTATGGACTGTTTTCCTATCATACTGCCATGGTCTACCAAGTAATATATGGCACTATTCCATAGGAACAACATCACACATAACTTCATCCTTATAATTTTTTCCAATAGAGAATCGAACTAAGCATTTCTTAGTTACCTGGATGTCATTGCCCTTTTGAACCATTGAAGTTTTAAGGATGGGAATGAGCTTCTATTTTCAGATTTAACTTCTCCACCATGGTTGTAGACACCACATTCTCACGACTTCCCCCATCAATGATGACATTACACACCTTGCCATTGGAAGTGCATTTGGTGTGAAAAATGTTGTTCCGAAGCCAATCATCTTCTACATAAGTTAACTTCAAGGTTCTACGAATGACAAGAGACTCTCCTTGATCCGCATATGTCAACTCCTCCTTGGATTCTTCCTCATCTTGGTCTCTCTCAGCATTATCTTCCAATTCTTCCTCAACAAGGGAGATTATCTTGCGATTTGGACAATCAGAAGCAATATGTCCAAAACCATGACATTTAAAGCATTTTCTACTTGAATTAGAAGTATTGAAGCGATTAGAACCTGATGGAGCATCATTCTTAGTAGGTGGTTTGACAACTGCTGTTTTGGTTGATGGAGTGACCTTGGAAGTAGAATTACTCCTCCGGTTTGTGTTTCCATCACAATTGAAAGGCCGATAGTTGCTCTTACCCCTTTCCTTTAATTGTTTCTCCATCTTGATAGCTAGCTTGCAAACATCATTGTAAGTTCAGTAAGGTTGTAATTGTACAACATTACTGATTTCAAGACGTAACCCTCTAAGATAGTTGGCTACCATTTGCTCTTCGGGTTCTACAATGTCAAAATGCATCATAGAATTATTGAACTCTGCTGTATATTCTTCCACAGTAAGATCATTTTGTCAAAAATTGTGGAACTTAAGAAAAGCATCTTGTTTATAATGATCTGGCAAATACTTCTTCTTAAGAGCCTTCTTCATCTTTGCCCATGTCACAATGTGACTCTTCCTTTCACGTTCTTGCTGCCTCTTAAGGTGTTCCCACCAAATAGAAGCATGTTTTCGTAGCTTGATGGCAACAAGCTTCACCTTGTTGTGATCTGGAACATCTTTGTAATCAAAGATTCGCTCAATGGTGTTAAGCCAATCAATGAATTTATCGGGTTGCATTCTTCCTTCAAATTCTGGAATGTCCAGCTTGACATCATAATGATGTTGGAAAATATGATTTCCTAGGTCACGTGGGTGAGGTGGAGTGCTGTCACTTGAGGGGTGACTACAAGCACTGTGGAAAGGATTAACATTGTCTCCATCGTTGCTGGAAACTTCAACATCCGAACCATGATGAGAGGCACCATGTTCAGAAGCTTCATAATGCTCTAGGCGTTGCTGGAGCTATTCTATTTGTCTCCTCAAGGGATCCATTTCGATATCTCACGTGTCTCGTTGGGGTGGTGCTGCTGGAGGTGCTTCTGGATTAGTTCGAGCATGACGACCACGACTAGCCATAATAACAAGAACTATGGAAACCAAGGCATTAGAAATCACCTATAAGAAACCAAAGCTCTGATACCAATTTGATACCAGATTCAAATGGAGGCAAAGGAAACTCAACAATCAAACAAAGAAATGAAAGATAGGAGTTCATCACACAAGAAATAACACCAAAGGGATATAGAATATCACTATCCAAAGGATTAAAACAAGGGATACAGAACAATAGAAATTCACCACTCTAAGGATTATACCAAAGAGATACAGAATTACAAGAAGAAGAATTCTCTCTTCTCACAAAGCCAAAGGCTGGTTTAATTCATAAAACACTCTATCCTCTTACACTTACAAACACAAATACTTATAGAAGCTTAGAACAACCCTCTAAGCATAGAATTGAGAAAAATCTAAAGACAAACATTATAAATTCATGGAAAAGTAGTCAAGGGGACAAACATGCTCTCAAAAGTGGGAAGGAAACAAGGATCCTGAATTTCGGAATGTCTCGACCACTCCACTTAAAACGGTCATAACTCCATGTGCGCGCCTCCAAATCCACTGAAACTTGTCTAGTTGGAAAGCTAACATCTTGAGCTTCAATTTAGACCTAAGAAGGTCGGAAATCAGATAAGTATTAGGCCGATTATGATGGGCTCAAAACCCAATTGGTTGTTGCATCAGGATCACTTCCATTTGGGCTTCAACCTTCCTTATTTGACATGATATTATGTGGCTCTTGTTGGCATACCCATGTCAACATGTGGCACCACTAGCTTTAGGTGCTACCCCACTCATGTATCCTTTCTACAAGGATATATTCGAGGTCTGTCGATAGTACTTTGTTGACCCAAAAGCTACCACTCCAATTTACTCACTCTAGAATGGACATATGAGCTTCACCAGAAAACTCCCTTGTTCTAAGATTTGTGGTCGTGATAAAACATGTAAATACTCTTTTCTTTGAAAACAATACTCAACTCAAATGCATGTGACATGACCTTGTGACACTTTTCTTTTCATGCATAATGTGAACATGTAAATGCCGAGAATCATGTAGCCATATAACAACATTGAACATCTCATGTTACAGCTTGAAAATATTAGAACAGTCGCATATTTAGTTCACAAACGTAGGCAATAGCATTCGAGGCACATCAAAGTAGAAGAGCAATATCTTAAACCCGAAAGCATATGCATGGCCGAATCATTTGAGACTTACACAAACATGTTATATCAAAAAACTTGAACTAATACTTCTAAGCATACCTAAAAACATCATGAACAAGTAAACATGGCAAGAACAACATGCAAATCTGATTACAAAGCTTCACATAGCTAGAGATTATCATCAATCAACTAGTTCATAAGAGTGTAAAGTTCCCTCGACGTATACTAATATTATCCAAAGTAGGTTGAGATTCTAATTACAAATATCCAAACAATACAAGTTTCACGATAAAGCAAGCTAAAAATATAATTTGAACTATTAGACGTAGTAATCAAAACAAACCCTAGTTTGAGTAGGTGTAGTTGTGTGTGTCATGTCTAGGGTTTACTCCCTCATGGTTTGTGAAACCTAATCCACAGCTAGAATGGCTCTCCATGTATTTGGTCTTTACTCTAAAGGCTGAAACTGTATATAGAATGGAACCCTAGTTTGAACTCAAAAATGGTGGCTGTGGTCCCTTTTCCTTTCAAAGGTCTCATGCTCACATGTATATGCTAGAGGTGGTTTAGTCATCCTCTTGAGGAAAACCCTAGTTCTTCATGGTTTTTGACACAACCAAGCTAAATCCTCCAATCTACTTCAACCCTTGGGATGGAGTGTCTTCCTTCACCCAAACCGAACCCTTTCTTTTCCAAGAGAATCCCCGTGAATATGTGTTTCAATAAAAAGGAACGTGCAAAGACTTAGCGGATGTTACTGAGTGGGTCTTCTCCCAACTTGGGTTCCTTGCTCGTCTTTTCCTCAGTGTGGTTGGATTGGTGGAGATGGTAGAGTGTAGATGGCATTTGGATGGAGAGCAATGGTGAGAAAGTGGAGAGGTGAGCTTCTATCCAAGGTGGCCAAGGGAGCGAGAGAGAGGGAAAATCTAAAAATGAAATGGACAAAGTGTCCCCCTGGTGTGTGTCTCATTTTGCCCTTGAGCTACCTCTTATATAGACCACCGAGTTCCCACCTTCCTATGACATAGGGAATCTCAAAAGTTGGATGCATGTATGCGATGTGCGACAAGTCCCTAAGCCTCTACCGAAATCCTTCCTTTTCTTTTCAGGATTGTTCTTCCTTGGGAAGTCCAAGTGACTTCTGTAGCTTGATTGACAAGTGGCTTCCCTTCTAAGATATCTGAATTTCCTAAGTGCCCTTAGGAATGTGACACAAAGTGTTCTAGGTTCATTGAACCATTTGGGGTGTGTTGGTCATTCAACACAACCCTAATCCTAGACTCTTGCTTCTTCGGCGTATGTATGCTTACCAAGTGGCAAGTGGTGTGTAGGGATGTGTGTGTCTGTGCCTCTTTGACATCCATCTCTTGCTCTTTCCCAGAGGGATTCTTCTAGAACCTCGATGAGTGTGTGTGTTTTCTATGCGTCCTTTCCTTGTTTCCATGCACCCTTCCTTTTCCCCAATCATCATTTCTTTCTAGTAGGCCCCACAACCTAGTGCATGCATGATACTTGGCTAAGTGTGGGTTGGTCTCCCCTAGGTAGGGGTGAAACCCCTTTGGCCGAAACCTTAAGGCCCTTGAGAACTTGTGTTGATGACTTTTGACATCTCCCATGCACCTCTCCCCCTACTTCAACTTTTGAGTCTAGGTTCAATGCATCTGAGGGATTTGTGGACTACATGTGAGTGGGTGAGTGGGGCGTGTGCCCTAGGTGTGGCGACTCCTCCATGCCCTTCTCTCCCTTTGGCTTCTTCTAGAAGCCCTCATGCATGGTTGCCAAGTGGCAACGAAGTACTAACTGATGGGCCCGAATATTGACCTAATTTTAAAGATCATTTGCAAGTTCTATATGGGTATATTACAAGATCAAGAGCTAAGAAGATCAAGGAAGCAATGCAAGGACAGATGCAATCCACTTGGGACGAGTCAAGCAAGAGCCCAACATTCAAAATGGGCTTGAAGGATGAAAATCCAATTTTGAATCATTTGATACAAGCTATGGAAGAGGGCAATAATATGACTTAAAGGCCTTGGGCACTTGAAGGCTTTCAAATTGTTTAAATCATTTAAATGACTTATTTGATTAGTTTAGAATAATTGGGCTTTAGATATTTGGCTCACATATGTCTAATTTTTATAAACTACGATTTTTTGGAAGGCCTTGTATTTTGGCCAATGGCTTATTTGGAAAGTTACATTTAGGAACTAGGGTTTTGAAGAGAGGTACTGTAGTGATACTATAGTCGAGGTACTGTTCATGTGGCACTATTCATCCAGGGCTATTTTTGGAAGACATGAGGTTATTTTGGGCTAGGGTTTCAATTAGGTTTAGCTTTAAATACACTTCGTAGCCTCATTTTAATCAGTTTATGAAATTTGATGAATTATTCATTATGAGTTAAGTTTTACTCCTGATGGGAACCAAGGTGGGCCTAGATTTAAAGATCTTTGGCAAGTTCCAGATAGGCCATATTACAAGATCAAGAGCTAAGAAGATTTAGTTTTGAGTCATTTGGGCACATGAAGGCTTTCAACTTGTTCAATTTAGTTAAAGGACTTATTTTATTAGTTTAGAATAATTGAGTTTGGGGATGTTTGGCCCACATGTCTTTTTATTATGAACTAGGGTTTTTTGGAAGGTTTTGTATTTTGGCCAAGAGCGTATTTGGAAAGTTATTTTTAGGAACTAGGGTTTAAAAGTACTATAGCCGAGTTCCTGGAGCGAGGTACTGTTCACGCCGCGACACTATTCATGCAGGGGCACTTTTGGAAGATGGGGATTTATTTATCTAGGGTTAATTAGGTTTTCCTTTAAATACTCTTTGTAGCCTCAGTTTATGAAGTTTATGAAATTTGATGAATTTATTCATTGTGAGTTGAGTTTTACTCCTCTTGTTCTTGATTGAACTTTGAACTTATCAAAAGTAAATCACAACTTTTGTGGCGTCCCTCCTTGTAATCTGGGTTCTTGAGACGGGTTTTTCAACGGGTCTAGATTTTAATATAATCTAGGTTCTTGAAATGAGTTCTCATTGGGTCTAAATTCTCCATCCATTGACTTGAGTTTGGCTTTCTTGGATGAGTTTTCAATTTGATTGTGGGTTCAAGGGATTCCTTTCCCACGGGTTCATATCATTTGATATTCAGAGCTCGGTTTCCAATCAGATATGATTCTATCTTTTATTTATTGCATTTTTAATTCTAGGGCTTCATTGTTTTAGGGTTACCAAAAAAAAAAAAAAGAAACAATTAGTACGCTGCCGAAATTCTTAGGGTTTTGGGTTTGGCTGAAATTTGCATCACCTAGGGTTTAAAAATTCTAGGGTTTCTTACATCTCTAAGTTTGTCAATTGCTTGGAGTGTCATTCCATTGATTATCTTCTATTTCATTGTCAATTCTTGTGTGTTTGAATTCAATTGCTTGATTTTGAATTGAATATTACTGTTTGTGATGGAATTAGAGAAAAGAGAAGAAAAGAAAGGGAAGGAAAAGAAAAGAAAGGAAAAGAAAACAAAAGAAAACAAAAGAAAGGAAAAGAAAAAAAAATAAAAAAAAAGGGGTAGCATACTCATAGGTTGGTACATAGTTACAACAAAGAGAAATAAAGACATTTGTTGATTGAGCTTTATCATCAAAAGGGCTGAAAACATCTTTCTTGTGGGTATCTTGTTTTATCATTACTCTTTCCCTCGTATAAATTTCTTGGGTCTCGTGTCATTTTTTTCATTACTTGTTTCTTGTTCTTGTGTGTTGGATCTATATTACTGGTTGGAATAATACAAGGTTGTATTGTCTTGATTTAGTTCAACTAGTTCTTAAAGAACTTGAGCAAGAAAACTATTGAGGTAAAAGGCAAGAGAGTGTGAGACTATTATCGGAAGAAAAAAACCAATTAAGTGTAAAACACGAGTGGAATGCCATTATTCGAGTGTAAACACGTAAGGGAGTGTGTGAGGTTTTCTACTAACATTCTTTTTGTGCAGCATGTTATGATGTCTCATAGGAGTGACTCATCGGCAAAGGAGATGGTAGATGACTCATCCTATATGTTGCAAGCCATGCAACAATAGTTTGAGCAATTGAACTTAGTGTTGGATGAAGTGAAGGATAGGATGGATCAACGAGAAGTCCTGATTAGAAATCTGCATGGTGGGAGAGATAGGAGGAGGCCTGAGCCTAGTGTTGAACATAAGTGTAAGAATGAAGAGTATAGGGGAGTCTCTTATTGCCCAGGCGTGATCTCAATACAGAAATTAAGATGGATGATACAAGGCAGCAGGGTGAGAACATTTTTCGTACTAGATGCCACATCAACAACAAGGTATGTAGTATGATTATTAATGTGAGGAGTTGTATTAATTTGGCTAGTACTACTTTAGTTGAGAAATTGAATTTACCTACCTTGAAACACACTAGACCATACAAATCTCAGTGGTTGAGTGATTGTGGGGAGGTTAGGGTAAATAGGCAAGTGCTAGTCTCTTTTTCAATTGGGAAATACTAGGATGTGGTGCTTTGTGATGTAGTGCCTATGCATGCTAGCCATATTTTGTTGGGGAGGCCGTGGCAGTATGATAGGAAGGCGATCCATGATGAGTTAAGGAACATGTACAGTTTTGAAAATGATGGAAAAACAATCAAACTTGCTCCTTTAACTCCAACACAGGTCCTTGGAGACCAACTGAAACTGAAAAGTGAGGTTGCTCAAAAAAGAAAGAGTGAAAGTGAAAGTGATCTAAAAAGCAAGAGTGAAACTGAGATTGAGCTAAATAGCAAAAGTGAATATGAGATTGAGAAAAAAAGAAATAGTGAAATCTCAAGAAAAAGAGAGAATGAGTTGAAAAAAAATTGTAAGGCCGAGAGTTTAAAAAAAGAGGAGAGTGAAAGATAAAAAGATAGTGAAAAGGAAAAAGAGAGTGAGAGGAAAAAAGAAAATGAGATCGAAACATCAAAAGAAAGAGAGAATGAAAAAGAAAATAGAGAGGTGGCTGAGAGTCAAGAAAAAAGAGATGAGCCACAAGAGGAAAAAGAAAGAGAGATTGCAGAGAGAAACAAATAAACAAAAGTGATCTTTTATACTAACGAATTTAATGACTCTTTGCCTAGTGTTGTTGTTTCTTTGTTGCAGGGATATGAGGTCATGATTCCTAGCAGTGTATTTAGTGGATTGCCACCTATTAGGGAGATAAAGCCCTATATTGATTTTGTGCTAGGTGCGAGAATTCCTACTCGACCTCTCTTTGAAGAGCATGAGTCATTGAGGCACATGAAGGGATAAGGTAATTTGAATAGAATGCATGCCAAGGGGGTGCAATTCATTGAGACCTTTCCTCATGTAATCAAGTATACACAAGGTAAGGAAAGTTTCGTGGTTGATGTTTTAGGAAGAAGGTATGTCCTTGTCATCATTTTAGATACAAATTTATTGAGACTTGAATATGATAAGCAATTGCATGCTAATGATGATGACTTTGCTACTGTGTATGGAGCGTATGAGAAGGCATCGTTTGGTAAGTGCTACAGATTAGATTGGTATTTGTTTAGAGAAAATAAACTTTGTGAGCCTACTAGTCTTTTGCGTGAGATGCTAGTGCATAGATGTGGTTTATTGGGTCATTTTGGTATGAAAAGGATTTTAAATGTGTGGCGTGACCATGGGTGGAAGTATTGCTTGCCATTCATTGAGTTTGCATATCATTGGAGTGGTCATTTCGGTGCAACGAAAACTTTAGACGTGTTCCATGAATGTTTGTGGAAGTATCATTTGTCATTCATTAACATGTTGCATGAACGTTTGTAGGAGTATCATTTGCCATTCATTAATGTATTGCATAAAATTTTGTGGGAGTATTGCTTGACATTCATTGAGTTCATAGATAATTGGGGTGATCATTTTGAAGGAAGGAAGACTTTAGATGTGTTTCATGAACATTTGAGCGAGTTTTGTTTGCCATTTATTGAGTTTACACATAATTGGAGCGTTCATGCTACTACTAAAGTTTCACTTTTTGAAATTGTTTATAGACTCAATCTATTTACTCCTTTAGATTTAATGCATTTACCTGTTGATGAGAGAAGTAGCTTGGATGGACTTCTCCAAATTCTTGAACAAATTAATGATAATGCATATCAAGCGAACTATGACGCCCCTAATCCCCGCTTTGGATGGAACGGAGACCTAGAGCGTCGGAACATGCAACACAAGGTTACACACCCCCGTTCATGACAGTTAATATGCAATGCATCCTAGTATACAATTAGCAGTATGCAATAATCGCAGCGGAACTAAAAGGTTAAAATGTAAGATATGCCAGAATAACTAAAAACATCCCAAATTCATTAGAAAATCATCAAGTTCAAAATACCAATGTAGCATAAACTTATATACAAAGTCATATTATTCTCTTCATGCGATCTATAGCATGAAGGACTCGGGCTATAACTCATTAGCATTAAATCTAGCTTCTTCACAAAATCTGCCTCCTTCTCAAACATGTGAATCCAGTGCTCCATCAATCTCGTCCTTGTCGATTCCTGACACAACTTCTATCATTCTGAGCGGAATGATAGTGGTCCCATAAAAGGGTGAGATTTACTCGAAATCTCAGTAAGTTAAACAACTAACTGACACAAAGATAAATTAATCATGAAAAATGATAAATATGCAATGCATGAGATGTTGAAAATCAGTATGCATGTCTCCCATCCAGATTCCTTAACATTTTTTAAAAAAAAATATGGAGACATGGGTTTTACTCAATAAATAATTTCATCATCATTTTTGAGAAAAACATAACTGCTTCATAAAAATTTCATCATAAACTTTCATCATCATAGATTTACATTATTATCTTAATTAATAACATAACGTGTGGTAACATCACAGTTCCCTATATGCACTGTGCGTACCTACCGATGACCATAGTACAACCCATGTTGAAACTACGTTGTCTATAGACTCGTTCTCAATGCATTGGTAAATATAACATAACATCATAAAATTCATAACGTGTATACCTACTAGCGTTAGGTGTCATAACATGTTGACTTCGCTTTGGCGTTTTTTAAAAAGAACCCATTCGAAGCCTGTTGACTGTTCTTTGTCAACCCAGGGGTTACCACTCTATTATTAAACACTCCAGAGTGGATATAAGAGTTTCACCAGGATAATTTCCCTTCTTGGCCTTTGGGGTCGTGACAAAATGATTTTCATGCTATGCTTTGAAAAATGTTTCTCATGACATGTGCTTATGTAGTAAATTTCATGTAAAAATGACATTTATAAATGTAATATGCAAAAATGATAAAAATGTCACATGTCATGTAGGTATGCACTGAATGAATCATGTAAAATGATAATTTATGCTAAAATGATAATTGAAGTATGAAATGAGCATTTATCAATAATTCATAAATAATCTATCAAGGTGTAAGTTAGAGGCCAACTTACAAACTTTCAGAGAAATTTGAAATTAGCGTCGTAGCTGCATAAATCATGTTTATACTAAGTTAGGGTTAATACTTTCATGGATAGGTTCAAAATCAAAGGCTCCAAAAATTGAGTATTTACAAATATCCCTAGACTTTCAAAAATTTGCCATTAAAGCCCTAAATTTTCACTAATTACAAACGAATCCCAAATTCAACCAAATTTCATGGATTTCATATTTTTGGTATTCTAAAACCATCTATGCCCTTGGATTTTCACAATTCAAAGTGGAACTTGTCCAATTAGTTCCAACCCGTGGCATGCATCCTAGTTGATGCCTATGTGTATTTTCAACTAATGATCCCTATGAATGCATGCATATGAGATTTTATTTAACCACTAATGATCACTAAAATCTTTAGGAACATTATTAAGCCTAATCCTTGAGTAATGAAGTTCATCCCAACACTTAATCAAAGCTAAGAAATCCTTAATCACCAATATGCTTAAAACCGATCCATGCTTGAAGATCAAAACAAGATAGATTTAAAACCTATCATGGCATGCTTCTAACCACAAATTTAACCTTCCATAATAATTTTAGGATAAATATAGATCATATAAAATCATGCTTAGTACATGCCATAACTAAATTTCTATTTAAAACATTCAATCATCCAAACCTTCCTTTAATTGACCCGGTTTTGCATTAAGTATCATAACCTTCTCAAAACTCAACCAAATTTCGAACCAACACTTGGAAACAAAGCTTGAAATGCTATCTAGGACCAAAAGAAAGAAAATTTACAAATTTCGTGGCCTTCCAAGCACTCTAGACTGCCTTACACAAGAACACTCAAGAACTCACCAAAACTCACTTGGTTTGCACTCGTTTGATCTCTAAGAGGGGGAAATTCTCTCAAGGCTCAAGAGGATGCTTGGAGCTGTGGTGTGAGTGAAATTAGAAGGGGAGGGAAGTATTTATAAGAGGCCAAGGGGTGAGGGGCGTTGGCTTGGGTGCTTGGTGATTGGGTGAAGTGGGAGGTGCTCAAATCTGGAAAATTTTCAGATTTGCTTGCATGAGCTTAGGTCAGCTTGTGCAGGGGGAATAGTGGCCTAAAACCACCATAATTTCATCTCCACAGTAGCTGCAAGGGTCCTGTAGATGAATCAAGGTCGTGGGGCATCATTTGGGTGGCAGAAAAACCATCAAACAACCCTTGAAAACAGGTGGATGGAGGTGGTTTTGTGGTGGCAGAAAATCAATTCGGTTTTGGATGTTTTTGGGCAACAAAAATGAGTCAAAATCCTTCATGATGGTCATGGGACTTCTTTTTTATTGGGTTGAGAAGGAGGTGGCGTGGGGTGGTGGTGCAAACCATGCCAGGAGGCTGGTTCAAACTTGACTCAATCGGTTAGAGCACAAACTAAACCAAGGTGCACCCGGTTTGGTTCAAGGAATTGATTTGTGCAAGTAATTTCGTCCAAGGCTCAAACTGAATTTGGGGGGGTCTCATGAGGTTTTTGAGTACCATATTAATCTTGAGGAAAAATCACAAAAATGTTGGGCCCAAGGGCAAAACAGTTCAAGCATTACAAAGGGCAATGCACAAAACCGATTGAAGCATGGTTTGGGCTTGTTAAGTAATTTTTCATAATGACATGTGGGTTGGTTTAGATAGGTCATTAATAGGGTCTTAATCAAGGTTCAAGGGAGTATTAATTCAAGAAAATTTGAATTAAAAGTTTAAGAAAAGATTAAGCAAGATTAAGTTTCAAAGCATGGCTTAAAGTGCACTAACCTCATGTATGATGGTTAATGGCCTTAGCCAATTTTCAAAACTTAATTTGGGTACTTTGAGTGTGATTTGGGCTTAAGGAAACCAATGATATGGTGTAATGGGCTTTTGGTCTTGAATAGTGAAATGAGCCCAAACATGGTTTTGGGTCATGTGGGCTTAAAAGGGCCAAATGTATGGGCTCATGGTTTAGGGGCTCTTGGACTATGAATGAGATAGCCTCATTTTACAGATTTGTAAGGTTAAAAAGAAACCTAAAGATCCACTAAATTGGGCTTGAAAAGATTTGACTTGGCCTAATTGGGCCATGGGTCCATTCTATACCAAGTTTGGCCCAAAGGCCTTATGCCTACCTATAGTTGGGCCATAACTAGTCTTGAACTCCTAAAGGCTTGGTTCAAGGTTTTCTTGGGCTTGCACCATGAATGTTCTAAAGTCCTAAAAAGCCTCACCAAAATGACTAATAGGCTTGCCTCTCTAATTCTTAACTCATTAACACTAAGTATCATGATTGACGCTAATCCCACTATCAACCTTTATGTAAGTAATTAACCCATAATTAAGAGCCTAATACCTCCACTCTTACTAAGTTAGGCCCAATAGCCTTATGTCCTTTTATTGAGCCTATTTTCTAGAGTCCTCCAAGAAAGGCTTAAAACTTTATATCTCCCAAGTTGGGCTTATGGTCTTTTTAACATCTTAACCTTCACTCATCGCATCCTTAGTGCATTAGAGGCCTAAAGTCTTATATCCATCAAGTTAGGCCTAGTGTCCACCAAGTTGGGCCTAATGCCTTAGTGTCTCTCTAAGCCTTTATCCCCAAAGACCATGGGCCCTTAATAAACCAATCTCTTAGGCCCTCCTAAGTCCATCAAGAATTTTACCCAAATTGCTTAGCTCATTGTGTGGCAACCATCCAATGTGCCATGTGTCATTTCCTTATGGGCCTCTTGGCTTCTTATCCCCAAAATTAATAAATCACTAAAAATTGTCAAATTAACCTCCAAGAATTTCATTTTCCTCAAAAAAATCAATATTGCACTAGAATCTCCTAATAATTCTTCTAAACCCGAAGTATACTTCTTTCTTTTTTTTTGCCAAATCAAATATCCAAAATGTTCTTATTCTCAAATAGCTCAACTCCTAATTAACTAAGATTAAGATTACTAAGGTCAAGGCCTAAGGGCCCATTTTGGCGGGGTGTTACATGAACATTCCAGGTAAGTATAATTTTGTGCTATTTTCAATGTTATTAACCCTTTTCCCTTTGATCCAAGTGGGGATTCGAGGTTGAATCCTTTTGAGGAGTGGGGGAATGATGAGAACCAAGGTGGGCCTAGATTTAAAGATCTTTGGCAAGTTCCAGATAGGCCATATTACAAGATCAAGAGCTAAGAAGATCCAGTTTTGAGTCATTTAGGCACATGAAGGCTTTCAACTTGTTCAATTCATTTAAAGGACTTATTTTATTATTTTAGAATAATTGAGCTTGAGGATGTTTGGCCCACATGTCTTTTTATTATGAACTAGGGTTTTTTGGAAGGCTTTGTATTTTGGCCAAGGGCGTATTTGGAAAGTTATTTTTAGGAACTAGGGTTTAAAAGTACTGTAGCTGAGTTCCTGTAGCGTGGCACTGTTCATGCTGCGATACTGTTCACGCAGGGGCATTTTTGGAAGATGGGGATTTATTTATCAAGGGTTAATTAGGTTTTCCTTTAAATACTCTTTGTAGCCTTAGTTTATGAAATTTATGAAATTTGATGAATTTATTCATTATGAGTTGAGTTTTACTCCACTTGTTCTTGATTAAACTTTGAACTTATCAAAGGTAAATCACAACCTTTGTGGCGTTCCTCCTTGTAATCTGGGTTCTTCAAATGGGTTCTTCAACGGATCTAGATTTTAATATAATCTAGGTTCTTGAAACGAGTTCTCATCGGGTCTAGATTCTCCATCCATTGACTTGAGTTTGGCTTTCTTGGATGAGTTTTCAATTTGATTATGGGTTCAAGGGATTCCTTTCCTGCTGGTTCATATCAACTCCTCTTGTTCTTAATTGAACTTTTGAACTTATCAAAAGTAAATCACAACCTTTGTGACGTTCCTCCTTGTAATCTGGGTTCTTGAGACGGGTTCTTCAATGGGTCTAGATTTTAATATAATTTAGGTTCTTGAAATGAGTTCTCATCGGGTCTATCTTCTTTATCCATTGACTTGAGTTTGGCTTTCTTGAGTGAGTTTTTAATTTGATTGTGGGTTCAAAGGATTCCTTTTCCTGCGGGTTCATATCACTAACCAAGAAAGCTTCTTCCCTAGGTTTCAAATGATGAGATTCCTAGGGAAAGAGCAAAATAACTATTCATCTTCTAAGTTGGCACCACCATGCCCTAGCCCCAGTTAGGTTTTTCACCTATTTCCCCTAATTACCCTTTCCTTCGCCAAACACTACATGGTCCTTTGGGCCCTCAAATGAATTCAGACAAATAGGCTATTAGGCCCAAGTAAAATCCTAGTTACTCAACCATTGGGCCAAATATTCTAATCAAACCAAAGTTAAAAATAAAATAACAAGTGAAGGTTTTTGGCAAAAATATCGGGTCGCCACATCCTCCCCCCTTAAGAAAAGATTTTGCCCTCGAAATCGGCATTGTAACCATCAACTGAGAACAACTTGCTACAAGAACATATTGGATTAGTACCTCTAGTACTAGCTGCTTTGGAATCCTTAGATGATGATAGGGATGGTACTTCACTGTCTTCTCCAGTCACTGAATCTTGCAACATGTAGAATATTGCATCAAAATCGTAGTCGAAATACATATTCCCCCATATCTTGTTCAACTTATGTTCTATTTCAAATTCATTACCTGGCCTTCCTCATGGACACAAATACAATTCGTAGAATTATCCGAGGTCTCGAAAGGCATACACCTACTAGCACAAGCTTCCAGAGCGCAGCTAGTTTCTTCCTCTTGATTGAGTTTGAGTAAATGCATTCTCTTGCCATCCTTCCATACTAACAAGTTGTGGGGGGAGGGGGGGGGGTTGCTGCTCTTCATGTGGTAACACTCGTCGTAGAAAAATCTTTTCTTGAGAATCTGAATCCATCACATGAGTGTGAGAATAAAATGTAACACCCCATATTTTAGTATATTTTTAATGAAGGATTATTTTAACTAAATTGTGGATTTTTACCTTGTTTTAAGATTTAGAGGTTTTATCATATTATTTTATGATATTTTAAGTTGTGAAATTATTTTATCGTGCTTTCAGAATTTTAATTTGAGATTTGCAATTTATTTATTTATTTTTTTTTATTTTTAAAGGATGTTTTAATCAGAGTTTAATAATTTACTTTAGTTAGTTTTGAGTTTAAATAGATTTATTTATTTTACTATTTTTAAAATAGTTATTTTGAGGATCAGTTGTGACCCAAAAGTTGTGAGGGTTGGACCTCATTTCTTTTCCTCATCTTTTCTTTTCTTTTCTTTTCTTTTTTTTCTTTCTTTTCCTCTGGATTTCCCTTTTCTCCCGTGTTCCCTCTCTCCTCGCCCGACTCCCTCTCTCCCTTCTCTCTCGCGTGATTCGGTCTCCTCTACGCAGCGCCGCCGCCGGCCATCCGTGGTCGACACTGCCGGTGCCGTTCGGTCCCTCAGCCACCGGCGACCTTGCCCCATCAATTTCCGGCTGAACCTCGCCGCCGTTAGCCGCCAGTTGTCGTTTGAACCCGCGGTGGTTTTCTTGCCGTTCTGCCGCCGTCCGGCCACCAGCTCCTAGCCACTTGACCACCGGCCTCTTGCCGACCTAATCGACCCATTCCTGGCTCTGATCGGTCGCCGGAGCCGCCCCATCGACACCCTCTCCGATTCGGCATTCTCGGCCTTAAAACCGCCGTTTGGGCCGCCACCCACGGCCAACCACCACTTCCATTAGCTTCACCACCTCTTATAGGCCCTATCCTACCGTTCCCAAGTTTTCGTTTGACCCCTGGTGAAATTTGAATTTCACTGTGTTTCGGCCACAGTAATTTTACACGACAGTTGCTTTTTTGGTGCTTCTAGTTCCTCCGTGATCCTCCATAAATTATTTTAAAACACTGTAAGTATTTCTCCAAAAGACTTTTAAGATTTAAATATATTTTTGCAATAACCTGTTTTATAAATTATGTTTTGGTTATCTAGATAACTGTTGGTTGTTGGTAATTGGTCTATTTCATGGCATTGTGCACGCATGCGTGGGTGTGTAATTTGAAAAGGCTTTTCGGGTGTGTGCGTATCACCCCCAAGCCGAGATGGTTATTATCTCGGTGGAGCTCCTCTGGGCACTCGGGAGCGGAATATACTGAGTGTCGTCCCCTGGAGCTGTTGCTCGGGACTTGGACGGGATGGTAGCGCTCTCGATCCGACTCCGTGATCTCTCGGGCTAGCAGAGATCAGAGGATGCTTGGCTATGTACGCGGTGGGCGCGAAACTGGGCATCGCTCATGTTTATTACTCGCACGGCCGTTACCTGTGGAGTGAATAAAGAAGCCAAGGTATGTGGATGGTCCCTAGGGGAGGCCATGGTACATACGGATTAAAATTGGAATTAATGTATTTATTCCTGTGTTTTAAATTGTGCCAAATGGTGATTTTTTGGCGTGCGTGGAAAACTGTGATTTTCGAGAAATGGTGTTTTTCTCGAGTTGGTGTTTTGGTCATCATGTGCATGCATAGTGGATGTTGTATTTATATATTTGTTATCTTGGAGTATTTTTGGGTTTTACTTACCTGTGGTACCATTGATTGGTACTGCAGATTTTGATGCAAGTTTTGAGGAGGTTGAGCCCGAGGATGCGGCTCCGCTTGAGGAGTAGGGACATTTGGCTATGTTTTATGTGATATTTGTATTTTATTTGATGTCGTTTTATGAACAACAAAATTGTATTATGTTGACTTGTGGATTTCAGTACTATTTTTGTATTGTATTAAATTCTGGTACTTAGTTATCTGACTTAACCATTTTGCTGCGTATTATTTTTGTACACGTGTTGCATTTCACACATTCGGCACGTGTCGTTGGGGTGCATGACCGTTTTGTCATCATCCCGGGTGTCTCGATTTTTGTGCATGTCCGTGCATGAAAGTTGGAGGCGCCACAGGTGGTATCAGAGCGGTTTGACTCTAGGTAAAGCCACATGTCCCTTAGGTAAAGTACCAGATTTGTTTTAAGAGTTTCATTTGAATTGGTTTTGAAATTATTTTATTGTGTTTGATGTGTTATTTTATTGGTTTTAATTAATTTATGTTACTTTATTTATTTCAAATTGTTTAATTTATATTATTTTACGTTCTAACCGGTGCTAAAGTGGGGTTGAGGATTGTGCTTTGACAGAATAATGGTGAGGCCAAGGAGATCAGATAAGGAACCTTTGGGGGAATCGTCTAATAATGAGATTGATAATGCCATTGCTAGGGCTTTGACTAGGATGGCAGACCTTTTTCATCAGAATGTCAGACCGTCACCAGTTGATCAGAATCTGGCTGTGCAAGTGGGATGCTCCTATGAGAGATTCCTCAAGTATCGGACTCCCATGTTCTTTGGGGTAGAAGGTTCACTTCAAGCTGAAGGGTGGATTAATGGAATTGAGAGAACATTTGAAATTTGTGAATGCACCGAAGAACAGCAAGTATTGTATGCCAGTTATCTGCTGCAGGGAGAAGCAGCAAATTGGTGGAGAATGAAGCGAACTCTTTTGGAGAGAGAACTTGGAACTTTAGCTGCTGTGTCCTGGCATCGCTTTAAAAAGGAGTTCGATGATAGATTTTTCCCACCTGCTGTGAGAAGGCAGAAGGCTCGGGAATTCAATAATCTGGTTCAGGGCAATATGACGGTGGACCAGTACTCCCGTGCTTTCCTGGAGCTTGGGTGTTTTGCACCCCATCTTATTGCCACTGAAGAGTTACAGGTGGAGCGATTCCAGGAGGGTCTGCGTCCTGAGATACGCAGATTTGTTATTTGTCAGCGGGTTTCCTTTCTTAATGAGTTAATTGATTTGGCTACCATGGTTGAGCAGGAGAATAGTTTGGCTGTAGGCTCCCCTCCGGGTCAGAAAAGGAGGAGTTTTGCTGGTGAAGGTAGTAGCTCGGGGTCTCCACAGAAATTTGTGTAGAGGACTGGGACCCGACCACAAGCAGCCTCTGGGATGCGTATTGGAGGCCGAGCCCCAGTTTGCAGCAGATGCAATAGAGCCCATGAGGGCGAGTGTCATCCGAGTGGGACCCGATGTTATAGATGTGGTCAGTCGGGGCATTTATATCACGACTATCCTAATCAATCTCAGGCGGGTCGGGGAGGCCGACGTGGTGGAAGATCTAATCAGCGGCAAATGGTACAGGCTCGAGTTTATGCCATGACCCCAGGAGACGTGGATTATGAGGCGCCATCTACTCATGATGCTGGAGTGATTACAGGTATGAGTTTAATTTAATTTTTGGAATTGGTGTTTGGAGAAAATTGTTTGTTTGAATTTTTGGGTGTATGTGTGCTTCAGGTAGAGTTCGTCTCTATGATTTTTATGCCTGTACGTTGTTTGATTCTGGGGCATCTCAGTCTTTTGTATCAGCCACCTTCGCGCGGCTGTGCAATTTGGTCACGGAGCCCTTACCTCAATCTTTGGTTGTGGCTCTTCCTAATGGGGAATTGGTGTGTTGCTCTAAAATCGCGTTGGGTTGTCTTTTGAATTTTGGTGGAAGGACACTTGATGCTGATTTGATTGTTTTCAAGTTGTTGGGTTTTGATGTCATTCTGGGTATGGACTGGCTGTATCGATACTCTGCGAGTAGTAATTGCAGAAGTCGAATGGTTAGCTTTCAACTTCCAGATGGGGATATTTTTGAGTATATGGGAAGTAAATTGAGGACGAAGCCAGTAATTATAACGGCAATTCAAGTTAAGAAAGATATAGCTTGTGGAGCTGATGCATATTTGGTTCAAGTGGTGTCTACGCCATCTGAGAAGAAGTCTTTAGTGGATATTCCGATTGTAGAAGAATTTCCTGATGTGTTTGTTGATGACTTGCCTGGGTTGCCTCCAGTTCGTGAGTTAGAGTTTACTATTGATTTGGAACCTGGAGCAGCTCCAGTGCACAAGGCTCCATACCGAATGGCACCAGCTGAATTAAAAGAGTTAAAAATTCAGTTGCAAGAATTAGTTGACAAGGGTTTTATTCAGCCTAGTGCTTCGCCATGGGGAGCGCCTGTGTTGTTTGTCAAGAAGAAAGATGGTACTCTCAGAATGTGTATCGACTATCGGGAACTTAATAAAGTGACCATCAAGAATAAGTACCCACTTCCCAGAATTGATGATTTATTTGATCAACTTCAAGGGGTAGCTGTTTTCTCCAAGATTGACTTGAGATCGAGATACTACCAGTTAAGAATAAGAGATAAGGATGTACCCAAGACGGCCTTCAGATCAAGATATGGGCATTATGAGTTTAAAGTGATGCCTTTTGGGTTGACTAATGCTCCTGCAGCTTTTATGGATTTAATGAACCCAGTATTCCGACCTTATTTGGATTCCTTTGTGGTGGTATTTATTGATGACATTATGATTTACTCTCAAGACTTGGAAGAGCATGCTTATCATCTTCGTCTGGTGCTTGGAAAATTAAGAGAGCATCAGTTGTATGCTAAGCTTAGTAAATGTGGATTTTGGTTGGAGGAAGTTAAGTTCCTTGGGCATGTGATTTCCTGAGATGGAGTGGCTGTTGATCCTAGCAAGGTGGAAGCAGTTTTATCTTGGCCACGTCCTTCAACTGTGCATGAGATTCGTAGTTTCTTGGGACTTGCGGGGTATTATCAGAGATTTATTGAAGGTTTTTCTCGATTATCCGGACCTCTCACCGCTTTGACTAGAAAGAATGTTGAATTTATTTGGTCAGATAAGTGAGAGAAAAGTTTTCAAGAACTGAAGAGAAGATTGACAATGGCACCAATGTTGGCTCTTCCGGAGTCAAATAAGCCATTTGTGGTTTTCAGTGACGCATCCAAGTTTGGGTTAGGGTGTGTTCTTATGCAGGAAGGGCGAGTTGTTGCCTATGCATCTCGTCAGTTGAAAGATCATGAGAAGAATTATCCTACCCATGATTTGGAATTGGCAGCTGTGGTTTTTGCTCTCAAGACCTGGCGACATTTTCTATATGGTGTGGTGTGTGAAGTTTACACCGACCATAAAAGTTTGAAGCATTTATTTTCTCAGAAGAATCTCAACATGAGGCAGAGATGATGGTTAGAGCTGATTAGCGACTACCAGTGCGAGATCAGTATCATCCAGGGAAGGCAAATCTAGTCGCTGATGCGTTGAGCCGGAAGTCAGAATTTTCAGATGAAGCAAAATCTTCAGTTATGGACTCTCTTCTTTTTGGGATGAGAAGACTTCTTATTAAGAGTTCACAACAAGAAGAACTATTATCCTCAGTATTGGATGTTCGAGTTGTTGATTTTGAGGAATTAAAGACTCTTCAAAGAAAAGACCCGAAATTGTTAGATATCAGGAAAAAGGGTTAGGAAGTCTAAAGGACCTTTGCACTACAGCTTGGATACAGATGGCATCCTTCGGTTTAGGGATCGTAGAGTTATTCCTAAAGACTCAGAATTTAAGGAGCGAATATTGGCAGAAGCTCATACAGCTCCTTATTCAGTTCATCCTGGAAGTACTAAAATGTATCGAGACTTGAAGAAGAATTTTTGGTGGGAAGGAATGAAGACTGATATTGCTGTGTTCATAGAGAAGTGTGACACATGCCGTCAAGTTAAAGCTGAGCATCAAAGACCTGCTGGTAAGCTTCAATCTCTTCCTATTCCTGAATGGAAATGGGATGATATCTCTATGGATTTTGTTGTGGGATTGCCAAGGACTCCAAGAGGAAAGAATTCAATTTGGGTGATCGTGGACAGGTTGACCAAAAGTGCTCATTTCTTGCCTGTGAATAATGCTGACTCTCTGGGTAAATTAGCACGGTTGTATGTCAAGGAGATTGTGAGGTTGCATGGAGTACCCAAGAGTATTGTGTCGGATAGGGATCCGCGGTTTACATCGCGTTTTTGGAAGAGTTTGCAGGCAGCGTTAGGCACGAATTTGAGGTTCAGTACTACTTATCATCCTCAAACTGATGGTCAATCTGAGCGTACTATTCAGACCTTGGAGGATATGCTGAGAGCTTGTGTCATGGAATTTCAAGGAAGCTGGGAAAATCATCTGCCACTTATTGAGTTTTCGTATAATAATAGTTTCCATGCTTCCATTCAAATGGCTCCGTATGAAGCGTTGTATGGAAGAAAGTGCAGATCGCCCCTGTGTTGGGATGAAGTCAGCGAGAGGAAATTGTTTGGGCTTGAGCTAATCCAAGAAATGCAAGAGCAAGTTCGTATTATAAGAGCTAAAATGGCAGCAGCGCAGAGTCGAAAGAAAAGTTATGCTGATTCAAGGAGAAGAGACTTGTCTTTTGAGGAAGGTGATTGGGTTTATCTCAAAGTCTCTCCTATGAAAGGCGTTAAACGCTTTGGAAAAAGAGGAAAACTTAGCCCTAGATATGTTGGACCTTTTCAGATTTTGGAGAAGGTTGGAGCTGTTGCGTATAGAATTGCTTTGCCTGAATATTTTGGTGAAGTTCATGATGTTTTCCACGTGTCCTCGTTGAAGAAACGTTTTGGTCAGCAAGAGCTGCATTTTGTCGACTCAGAACGCATTCAACTTCAGCCTGACCTTACATATGAGGTTGCCCCGACGCAAATTGTAGATTGGAAGGAACAAAGGTTAAGATCTAAGTCGATACCTTTGGTGAAGATAGCTTGGGGTGATCCTTTGGCTCAAGATTTCTCTTGGGAAAGAGAAGCGGACATCATGGAGCAGTACCCGTATTTGTTTGAATGAAGATCGGTATGTCTCTTAAGCCTACTTTTAGTCGCATCCCATGCCTGTCTTTAGCATTGATGTTTGACCTTGCAATTTCGAGGACGAAATTTATTTTAAGAGGGGGGAGGTTGTAACACCCCATATTTTAGTATATTTTTAATGAAGGATTATTTTAACTAAATTGTGGATTTTTACCTTGTTTTAAGATTTAGAGGTTTTATCATATTATTTTATGACATTTTAAGTTGTGAAATTATTTTATCGTGCTTTCAAAATTTTAATTTGAGATCTGCAATTTATTTGTTTTATTTTTATTTTTAAAGGATATTTTAATCAGAGTTTAATAATTTACTTTAGTTAGTTTTGAGTTTAAATAGATTTATTTATTTTACTGTTTTTAAAATAGTTATTTTGGGGATCAGTTGTGACCTAAAAGTTGTGAGGGTTGGACCTCATTTCTTTTCCTCATCTTTTCTTTTCTCTTCTTTTCTTTTTTTTTCTTTCTTTTCCTCCGGATTTCCCTTTTCTCCCGTGTTCCCTCTCTCCTCGCCTGACTCCCTCTCTCTCTTCTCTCTCGCGTGATTCGGTCCCCTCCACGCAGCGCTGCCGCCGGCCGTCCGTGGTCGACACTGCCGGTGCCGTTTGGTCCCTCAGCCACCGGCGACCTTGCCCCATCAATTTTTGGCCGAACTTCGCCGCCGTTAGCCGCCAGTTGTCGTTTGAACCCGTGGTGGTTTTCTCGCCGTTCCGCTGTCGTCCAGCCACCAGCTCCTAGCCACTTGACCACCGGCCTCTTGCCGACCTAACCGACCCATTCCCGGCTCCGATCGGTCGCCGGAGCCGCCCCATCGAACACCCTCTCCGATTCGGCATTCTCGGCCTTAAAACCACCGTTTCGGCCGCCACCCACGGCCAACCACCACTTCCATTAGCTTCACCACCTCTTATAGGCCCTACCCTACCGTTCCCAAGTTTTCGTTTGACCCCTGGTGAAATTTGAATTTCACTGTGTTTCGGCCACAGTGTTTTTACACTGTGACAGTTGCTGTTTTGGTGCTTCCAGTTCCTCCGTGATTCTCCATAAATTATTTTAAAGCGCTGTAAGTATTTCTCCAAAAGACTTTTAAGATTTAAATATATTTTTGCAATAACCTGTTTTATAAACTGTGTTTTGGTTATCTGGATAACTGTTGGTTGTTGGTAATTGGTCTATTTCATGGCATTGTGTACGCATGTGTGGGTGTGTAATTTGAAAAGGTTTTTCGGGTGTGTGCGTATCACCCCCAAGCCGAGATGGGTTATTATCTCGGTGGAGCTCCTCTGGGCACTCGGGAGCGGAATATACTGAGTGTCGTCTCTTGGAGCTGTTGCTCGGAACTTGGACGGGATGGTAGCGCTCTCGATCCGACTCCGTGATCTCTCTGGCTAGCGGAGATCAGAGGATGCTTGGCTATGTACGCGGTGGGTGCGGAACTGGGCATCGCTCATGTTTATTACTCGCACGGCCGTTACCCGTGGAGTGAATAAAGAAGCCAGGGTATGTGGATGGTCCCCAGGGGAGGCCATGGTACATACAGATTAAAATTAGAATTAATGTATTTATTCCTGTGTTTTAAATTGTGCCAAATGGTGATTTTTTGGCGTGCTTAGAAAACTGTGGTTTTCGAGAAATTGTGTTTTTCTCGGGTTGGTGTTTTGGTCATCATGTGCATGCATAGTGGCTGTTGTATTTATATATTTGTTATCTTGGAGTATTTTAGGGTTTTACTTACCTGTGGTACCATTTATTGGTACTGCAGATTTTGATGCAGGTTTTGAGGAGGTTGAGCCTGAGGAGTAGGGACATTTGGCTATGTTTTATGTGATATTTGTATTTTATTTGATGTCGTTTTATAAACAACAAAATTGTATTATGTTGACTTGTGGATTTCAGTACTATTTTTGTATTGTATTAAATTCTGGTACTTAGTTATCTGACTTAACCATTCCGCTGCGTATTATTTTTGTACACGTGTTGCATTTCACACATTCGGCACGTGTCGTTGGGGTGCGTGACCGTATTATCATCATCCCGAGTGTCTCGATTTTCGTGCATGTCCATGCATGGAAGTTGGGGTCGCCACATAAAATGAGGTTGTATTTTCTTGATTGAGTTTAATTAGTTCTTAAAGAACTTGAGTGGGGAAACTCTTTTGGTAAAAGGTAAGAGTGTGTGAGACTATTATCGAGAAAAAAGCCAATTAAGAGTGAAACACGAGTGGAGTGCTATTATTCGAGTGTAAACACGTAAGGGAGTGTGTCAGGTTTTCTACTAACATTCTTTTTGTGCCGCACATTACGATGTCTCATAGGAGTGACTAATCACCAAAGGAGATGGCTGATAACTCATCCTTTATGTTTCAAGCCATGCAACAATAGTTTAAGCAGTTGAACTTGGTGTTGGGTGAAGTGAGGGATAGGATGGATTAACGAGAAGTCCTGATTAGAATCTGTAAGGTGGGAGAGATAGGAGGCGACGTGAGGCTAGTATTTAGAATGGGTATGAGAATGAATAGTATGATAAGGATGAAAAAGACCTAACATTTGAAGTTGGATTGAGTAGACATAAAGGAGTGAGGCGTGAAAGAGGACTTAGGGGAAACCCAAGGGGTCGAGATGAAGTAGATAGGAACCTTGGGAGCATCAAAACGAAAATACCATCTTTCCAAGGTAGAACTGATCCAGAGGTTTATCTAGAGTGAGAGAAAAAAATAGAGTTGGTGTTTGATTGTTATAATTACTCCGAGGAGAAAAAGTGAAGTTGGCGGTAATTGGGTTCACTGATTATGCTACTATTATTTGGTGGGATCAATTAGTGACCAATAGGAGGAGGAATCTTGAGAGGCCTATAGAAACATGGAGAGGGTTGAAAGCTATCATGAGGCGGAGATTTGTACCTACCCACTACTATAGAGAACTCTACCAAAAACTACAAAATCTTACACAAGGGTCTAGGAGTGTCGAGGATTACCATAAGGAGATGGAGGTAGCTATGATTTGAGCTAATGTAGTGGAGGATCAGGAGGCCACGTTGGCAAGATTTTTGAGTGGGTTGAATAAGGAGATAGCCAATGTAGTTGAGTTGCAACATTATGTGGAGGTAGAGGACATGGTGCACATGGCTATAAAGGTTGAGAGGCAGTTAAAGAGAAAGGGTACAACAATGTACACTTCAATTTCTAGCACTCCTTGGAAATCAAAGTGGGATAAGAATGATGGAGTTGTAGCAAAGAGAAAAGATTGAACCACCTAAGAAAAAGGATGAGAGTGACGCTGAAACCTCAAGAAAAAGAGAAAATGAGTTGAAAAACAATTATGAGGCCGAGAGATCAAAAAAAGAGGAGAGTGAAAGAAAAAAAGAGAGTGACAAGGAAAAAAGAGAATGAGACCGAAACATCAAGATAAAGAGAGAGTGAAAAAGATAATATAGAGGTGGCTGAGAGTCAAGAAAAAAGAGATGAGCCACAAGAGGAAAAAGAAAGAAAGATTGTAAAGAGAAACACAGACACAAAAGTGAGCTTTTATACTAATGAATTTAATAACTCTTTGCCTGGTGTTGTTTTTTTTTTGTTGCAGAGATATGAGGTCATGATTCCTATTGGATTGCCACCTATTAGGGAGATAGAGCGCTACATTGCTTTTGTGCCAAGTGCGATAATTCCTACTCGACCTCTCTTTGAAGAGCATGAGTCCTTGACACACTTGAAGGACAATGTAAGTTGTTGACTAGAATGCATGATAAGCGGAAAGACTGTATTGAGACTTTTCCTCATATAATCAGATACACACAAGGTGAGGAAAATTTTGTGGTTGATGTTTTAGCAAGAAGATATGTCCTTATCTTCATTTTAAATGCAAAATTATTGAGATTTGAATATGATAAGGAATTGCATGCTAATGATGATGACTTTGCTAGTGTGTATGGAGCATGTGTGAAGGCATCATTTGGTAAGTGCTATGGACTAGATTGGTATTTGTTTAGAGAGAATAAACTTTATGAGCCTACTAGTCTTATGCATGAGATGCTAGTGCATGGATGTGGTTTGCTGGGTCATTTTGTTGTAAAGTGTATTTTAAACATGTGGCGTGACCATGAGTGGGAGTATTGCTTGCCATTCATTGAGTTTGCATATAATTGGAGTGGTCATTTTGGTGTAAGAAAAACTTTAGATGTGTTTCATGAATATTTGTGGGAATATCATTTGCCATTCAATGAATTGTTACATGGACGTTTGCGAGAGTATCATTTGCCCTTATTAGAGTTTGCATATAATAAAACCTTGCATACTACTATTTCTTATTCTCCTTTTAAAATTGTTGATGGTTTTAATCCACTTACTCCTTTTGCTTTGTTGGTTTTACTTGTTTGTGACAGGAGTAGCTTGGATGGACCTTTTCAAATTCTTGAGAAAATTAATGATAATACAAATAAAGTGGATCTTCCAAGTAGGTATCATGTTTATGCTATTTTCAATGTAACTAACATTTTTCCTTTTGATCCAGGTGGAGATTCGAGGTTGAATCCTTTTGAGGAGAGGGGGAATGATGGGAACCAAGATGGACCTAGTTTTAAAGATCCTTTGCAAGTTCCATACGGGCATATTACAAGATCAAGAGCTAAGAAGATCAAAAAAGTAATGCAGGATAAATGCAATCCACTTGGCATGAGTCAAGCAAGAGCCCAACATTCAAAATGGGCTTGAATGATGAAGATCCAATTTTGAATCATTTGATACAAGTTATGGAAGAGGGCAATAACATGACTTAAGGGCCTTGGGCACTTGAAGGCTTTCAAATTATTTAAATCATTTAAAAGACTTATTTTATTAGTTTAGAATAATTGGGCTTTAGATGTTTGGCTCACATATGTCGATTTTTTTAAACTATGGTTTTTTAGAAGACCTTGTATTTTGGCCAAGGGCTTCTTTGGAAAGTTACATTTAGGAACTAGGGTTTTGAAGAGAGGTACTGTACCGATACTGTAGCCGCAATACTATTCACGTGGCACTATTCATCCAGGGCATTTTTGGAAGACAAGGGGCTATTTTGGGCCTGTGTGTTTCAATTAGGTTTAGCTTTAAATACACCTTGTAGCCTCAGTTTATGAATTTTATGAAATTTGATGATTTATTCATTGTGAGTTGAGTTTTACTCCTCTTGTTCTTAATTGAACTTTTGAACTTATCAAAGGTAAATCACAACCTTTGTGGCGTTCCTCCTCGTAATCTGAGTTCTTGGGACGGGTTCTTCAACTGGTCTAGATTTTGATATAATCTATGTTCTTGAAATGAGTTCTCATCGGGTCTACATTCTCCATCCATTGACTTGAGTTTGGCTTTCTTGGGTGAGTTTTCAAATTTGATTGTGGGTTCAATGGATCCCTTTTCCCGCGGGTTCATATCAATTATGATGTCAAAGTTTTTCACTTGCGAGCTGCCAATGGTACAACCATGACCTTGTGGTTTGTATGCCTCATCACTAGGCCAATATGTGCACATCACATTTTCTCACTTTGCATTTCCTAATACAAAACCAATTGAGTGCAAAGTGGCAAAGTTATGAGGTTGGAGTTTTTCAATCATGGGCTTCCCATGGTAATACTTTGACCTGATGGTATTAATGCCCCGTTCCCGGGCCAATCAGAGCACCTCTTATTTTTACCACTTTGCCCTTGCTAGGTAGAAAACCAATTGAGTGCATAGTGACAAAGTTATGAGCATAGATTTTTTTGATCACGGGCATCCCTTGGTAATACCACGACCTTATGGTATGTATGCCCCATCCCATGGCTAATCAGAGTACCTCTTATTTTTACCACTTTTCTCTTACTTAGAAGAGAACCAATTGAGTCCAAACTGGCAAAGTTATGACGTCGAGTTTTTCGCGTGCGGGCCGTCAATGGTACTATAAAGACCTTATGGTATGTATGAGGTTCGGGCAAAATTATGAGGTTTGGGTTTGTCAATCTTGGGATTCCCATGGTAATATCATGGCCTTATGGTATGTATGCCCCATCCCCGGGTGAATAGGAGCACCTATTATTTTTTGCACTTTGCCATTACTTATAAGAGAACCAAGAGTCCAAAGTGGAAAAGTTATGATGTTGGAAATTTTCACTCGCGGGCCTTTAATGATACTACCATGACCTTAAGGTCTATATGTCTCGTCATTGGTCCAATTGGAGTACGTCTTATTCTTACTACTTTGCTAGTTCTTAGTAGAAAACCAATTATTGTAAAACGGCAAACTTATGGGGTAGGATTTTTTCACTCATGGGCTTCCTATGATACTGCCATGACCATCTGGTACGTATGCCGCATCACCGGGCCAATTGGGGAATGTCATAGTTTTACGACTTTGCCCTTGCTTCGTAGAAAACCAATTGATTGCAAAGTGGCAAAGTTATGCGGTTAAAGGTTTTCAATCACGGGCTTCCTAAGGTAATACCATGAGCTTATGGTATGTATGTCTCATTCTCAGGCCAATCGGAGCACCTGTTATTTTTACCTCTTTGCCCTTGTTTGTAAGTGTAATGCCCCATCCTTATGGTGGGTGTTTTTATAAAATAGTTTTAGAGAAAAGGAGACGGGAATTACTGATCCTTTTAAAATTTTTGCTTCCATACCCAGGGTGCAAGACTCTACATTATAAAATAAAATATATTTGAGAATAAAATAGCTTTGCAACTGAAAACATCAATCTTAAAATGAAAGGCCTCTTATACTATTAAAACTCTCTTACTTAGACTTCCGTGCTCTTCCCCTTGGGCCATGTCTATCCTGACGCGTTCTGCTCATTTAGTTCCTGTGTGGGGGAGGGGCATACTGATTAAGTGGAAATAATATGAAAATTAAGCATGAAAAGTAAGGGTTTTTGTTCTGAAAGTGAGTACATATGCTTATTTACACACTAAGTTCACAACAAAGGCAATACAAGGTCAATATGGGAAATTCATGCGCAGAATAAACATTTGCACTAACCTCACACACCCACTCGACACTTAGAGAAAAAAAGATTATTGGTCCCTCTCAAACCCATAACCTCCTTGCTGCTTTGCATCTGAGGCTTCACACCATAGACTCACATGGAATAGGAGAGAGCAGCAATCTGGAGAGAGAAACCAGCAAAAGCACTGTAGAGGATGAGAAAGGGGAGCTTAAAAGGGACCACGAGGCATGCAAGAAGGGCACGTCGGGCTTGTTGGCAGAGTTCAAAAAAATCACTTTGGACTTTCGGCTCCTAATTCTAGGGATTTTGGTTTTTCATTTCTCTGGATGATGAATCGGTATTTTCATTTGATTTATAGTTTACGTTCTTACTTGATGGAAGAGTAATTTTGTGACTTAGGTCGAAGGGAACCTTTGGGCAGCTGGATTATAGTTGGGAGTTTTGATTTCCTCTTAGTTTTAACTTGTATTCTCCATCAATTTCTGTCATTGTTATAGATACTGGGATTAGGGTTTCTCTGCATCTTCTGTGATCCATCATTGATTCAAGGCACAATGAATGCTTAAGAGATACAGACCCTAAACCTGAGTAGCATGTTGGTTTTCAGTTTGATATGAAATCTTGTTGAGTTTATTCAGTAAGAGTTCTGTTAGTGTTTTAGTCATATATACGATCCGAATGCTTTTTCCATGACTGGAGTAGCATTTGAAAGTATTTGAGGAATTCCAAACTTCCCTAAAATCCCTCTATGTAAAGGGAGCCCAGGGCTTAGGTACCCTTTTTTTCCCCTAAAACAAGTTTTCTTTGCAGAATGTTGGTTTTGTGTTTTAAACTTGTCTTTTTCTCTTTATCACTATAGTGAGTTCAGTTTCTTTAGTTATTTGGAAAACCCTTACAATCTATTTCTTTAGTTTTAAACTATTTCGAAAACCCTTGAGTTTTCTGGCATGAACAATCTCGCTTGACTTACAAACCTACCCAGTGACTGAAAGATCTTTGCCCATCTCATGTTTTACTTTCTTACCTCCTATTAATCCAATAAGCATTTGCATAGTATTGAATTTATCTTAATCCCTGTGAAATTGACCTTTGGACTCTCATTATACGCAAACAAGACACCTTATATACTTGGGAGGTAATTTAAAAGTGGAACCACATACATAAAAACTAAAATGAGTCGAATACTTAGTAAGCATTACTTCATATAGTTAAAATATACTAACATATGTTTTCATTCATGCATTTATCCCTCAATACTTACTATACATATATAAGACATACATTCATTTTGAAAATATCACGTAATTTTCTTAGAAAAGGGTTTTCTTTTCATAAAACATTTCTCCCATCAGTGTGTTCATTTCTTAAAGAATTCAAGCATACATACATTCTTTCTTATCACTTTCCTTTGGCTGGTATATACTGTTACGCCTATGTGTTGGGGTTAACGGTCTTCTTTTGGACCTGGATTCCGCCTGTGGCCACAGGTTGGGAATCCCTTTCAGTCAAGGGGTAGCACCGGGTGCACTACCAGTACTACTTTCCCGGCATTGCAATCTGCCCATACCTTTGATACCCTTTCATTCAATCATGGCCGTTACGTATTTTCATACATTAAAACATTCATTTCCTTTCTATCATTTCCTTTAATTCATTTAGTCATTTCCTTTTCAGTCCTTTTTATTGAACAATTGATTCATGGAAAAAATGTCATTTAAAATCATGAGCTTAAATATCATCTTTCATGGCATCCCGAAAGCATCATGATGGGAACCAAGGTGGGCCTAGTTTTAAAGATCTTTTGCAAGTTCCAGATGGGTGAATTATAAGATCAAGATCCCAGAAGATCAAGGAAGTATTGTAAGGATTGATGCAATCCACTTGGGATAAAGTTAGCAAGAGCCCAACACTCAAGATGGGTTTGAAAGAAGGAGAACCAGTTTTGATCCAATTGATACAAGCTGTGAAAGATATGACTTAGAGTTATTGTTTGGGTCTAAGGTTATTAAATGCTTTCAATTTGTTAAAGGATTTATTTTATTAGTTTAGAATAAGTAGGTTTCAGCATGTTTGGCCCATATATGTCTTATTTCTTAAGAACTAGGGTTTTGGGAAGGCCTTGTATTGTTGGCTAAGGGCTTATTTGAAAAGTTACTTTTTAGGAACTAGGGATTCAAGAAGTTATTGTAGCCAAATTACTGTAGCATGGCACTATTCATGCATGGGTATTTTTGGGAGAAAGGGCTTTATCTTGGCTAGTGTTTTAATTAGGTTTTGGTATAAATACTCTTTGTAGCCTCATTTTAAGAGTTGGACAATATTGAATTTTCATTGTGAGTTGAGTTTACTCCTCTTGTTCTTGATTGAACTTTTGAACTTTTCACAGGTAAATCACAACTTTTGTGGCATTCCTCCTTGTAATCTGGGTTCTCGATACAAGTTTTTCAACGGGTCTAGATTGTAATATAATCTAGGTTTTTCAAACGAGTTCACAACAGGTCTAGATTCTCTATCCATTGACTTGATTTTGGCTTTCTTAGGTGAGTTTTCAAATTGATTGTGGGTTCAAGGGATTTCATTCCTGTGGGTTCATATCACATCATTTCATAGGGACATTTGAAAACACTTTGTTTGCATCATTTAAAGCATCGCTTAAAGCATAAGGCATAAGCCTCAACTCTTTTCCTGAAATACATACAAGACATACTAGGTATAGTCATCCATTCACATGCATACACTTAATACTTGGGTTGCTTAAAAAAGGGCTACCAAGAAGGGCCATTACATACGTATACCTTTGAACATTTATACTTAGCATGCTTTCATAAAACATCACTTCATTTCATTTCATAAAGCATTGTAAAGGAAAAGCATTTCATCTTCATTTGATATAATTTAGAAAACTCTAGAAGAGCATGAATGTAATACTTACATGAACTCAATGCTACGTTCATATCATGCAATCGATTCTTGTGTATGTCAGATGGCAACCTACATGCATACACATAATCTTAGTATCATTCTCTATCTTGTGCATAAGCAACTAAACTTAGAAATAGAACTACACTTTACTTGGCACACTCTCCTTCCATCCCTAGGCTCTTACGTGCCCTTTACTATGCTAAAACCTTTGGAGATCCACTTAGGGTCACTACCTCTTCCAAACTCGACGTTCTACTTCGAGTACTTATCCATCCACTAGAGTGAACCCATGATTCACCTTATGGTTAAGATATTAAGACCTTCATCTTATTCTTCTTATTAACCTCATCTCAATGCATGACTCAGATCGACTAAGTCACGCATCTCAACCTAGACAATACATATGTCATTTCCTACACTAGAGCTTACGCTTCCTCATCATCATCATCATTCTCATCCATGCATATCACAGGACTCTAAGCCAACTTTGAGGCTCAAACATTGTGTATCCATGCTTAGGATAGATTACCCATTACATATAGTAAATCAGTCAGACACACATGTCTCACCAGATACACATGTACCCTACCTCCTTATCACTTAAGATCAATATATAACACGTTGATCACCTGCTTGTGTAAACAAGCCCATACTTTGATACCAACCTTCTCTTAACACGGATAGCATGACCCTTCACGCTATCCGTCCCTTTTGATAGTCCATCCCAACACTTAACACGACAAGACTCCATTCATAACTAGACATTACGTCACATCATATAGCTCGAGACTACTCCCAAGCTACATCGTGACCTTCACGTCACCTAACATCCCGCTACGTCATTTCTACGCCAACTCCTAACTAATTGAGCTGCATTATTGCATATTTTATACATTTAAAATCAATATATTTTTATTTATTTTATTATTTTATCATTGGTTTTAGATGAAAAATTGATTAAGAGGCATAAATCCAAGTTGTGATTTAAATTGATTAAAAGCATAATTTATGCTTGATTTTATAACTTGTGATTTAATTTGATAATATTCTCTCCATGCACAATGCAATTTTAATATTTTATTTTTCATCTTTTGTCTAATTTTATTTTTATTTATTTATTTTCTTTGTCTAGTTTTATTTTTGTTTCTTTAATTATTTATTATTTATTTTGCTTGTTTAAGTTTTATTTTTATTATTTTTATTTTATTATTTGTATTTGTATTTTTATCTTTTTGTTTTTACAGGTCCTCTAAACGACATGTCGTTTTTCCTGCACGGAAAACGACAGGTTGTTTTTCACTGGGATACAAAAACCTTCATCTGCTAAACAACATGTCGTTTTGTCAATAGATGAAAATGACTTGTCGTTTTTCTCAGGAATTGAATTTAACCATCTGCTAAATGACGTGTCATTTTTTCCATAGACAAACAACACGTTGTTTCCGTCATCTTCAACCTCACGCTGGCCACCCCATGCACGTAGTACCTCCATTTCTCCAACTGCTCTGCCATGCCCAGCCACCTCAAGCCACCATGCTCCTCTACAGCAACACCAAGAGCAACCAAATAGCATCACCATGAACCACCTCCAGCAACACCGTCACGGCCATCCTCCAGTACACATCCACCCACTGCTCTGTGCTTACACGCAGCACCTCGGCCTCCATGGCAGCGCCATCACCTTCAGCCCACGTCATCTCCTCCAGTGCACATCCAACTACACCTGCTTCTGCACAACCACCATCCTCTGTTCGCAGCCCCATAAAACAGAGCATCTAAACCAGCCACTGCACCTTTACTACTGACGATGGAAGCTGTCAACCTTTGCCTCGACTGCCTGACCTGCCGCCCAGTTGGTTGCCTCGTCATGGTCTCCATCTCTCAGTAATGAAGAAAGTTCAGACACCAAAAGAAAACAAAAGAAAAAAGAAGAAGAAGAAATGAGCTACCAACTTGCAGTGTCCGTCTTCATGCGTGCATGGGTAAGTTGGTCGAACCAGATGAAAAGCATCGGACAGCAATGCAACGAGGAACTCATGGATGCACAGCAGAAAGAAAACAAAAAGAAAGAATAAACTGGAAAGAGGCTGAAAGCTTTTCTTCTGCATTTGGGGAACACGATAGACGCGTATGGGCCAGCGAATATTTTTTTTGAGTAGGGACGAGGTCACGGACATGGACAGCGGGCGTATACAACACAAAGACTTTTGAAGCCTATATAAGAGCTAGTAAATGGACGGAGGAACTTGTCAAGAGTCATAGTAGATTTTAGAGTTAAGTAAGAGCCAGGTGTTAGAGTTAGAAATTAGGAGTTCTCAGTAGAGAATAAAACAGTCAATGAGTTTTTAGTTAGTTTTCATTTTTGTTCAATTGTTAGTTTTGAATAATTTATTTATCAGTTTCTGAGTCAATTTTAGTTTATAGCTCAATAAACTTTATTTTTGTAAGTCTTAAATTCTAGTCTTGAATTTGTTTAGTGAGTAAATTTTTAGTCCTCTTTGGGAAGTATTAAGAGTTCATTTTAATTGGAAGTTTAGATTTTTGGGTTGGAGAATGCAATCTCCATTTCCAAACATCGAGTTTATTGCTCGCAATTCCTGTTCTTATGCAATTTAAATTAATGTCATTTACTTTTCCTACACTTTTAATTCTAGCATTTAAATTACTGTCATTTATCTTTCGTTGCACTTTTAATTTCCTGCAATTTAATTTACCGTCATCTGATTTTCTTGCACTTTTAATTTTCTGCAATTTAAACTAATGCCATTTAAATTTCTCGCACTTTTAATTTCCTGCAATTTAAATTTGTCATTTAATTTTCTTGCACTTTAATTTCCTGCATTTTAAATTTATGTCATTTAATTTTCCTGCACCTTTAATTTTTACAATTTACTTTTATGTCATTTAATTTTTTTATTCTTTTAAATTTCAGTTATTTAATTTCCAGCAATTTTAATTTATTGTCTTGCATTTTAATTTCTTACTTTTCATCTTCCACTCAAAACCAACAAACATGAATCTAGTCCATGACTAGTAAATTTTCATTTCCATTGCACTCCCACATTCATTGTATATATCATCACTTTTATTTTAATTCTCTCACTGTAGATATTTCCACCATTTTATAGGAATTTGATTTTTAAGCACTTTCTCTGAGGAGACGATTTAAGAATTTATTCCTAATTATTACACGACACTTTCCTGCACTTAGGATAGCCTTGGTGCTGCTCATTTTCGAGTGAGTCACTAACTCATCATGAGTACAGTCCCTCACGTACTCCAGTGAGAACATGAAATCTCATCACGTTCCCGCTACATCACTCTTACACTAACTCCTCACTCATCACAAGCATGACTTTTTGTTTATCCATGTCACTTCGTGACAATCCCCCGTCATGCTTCTACTGTGCCACTCTTACACTATTATGTCAATTCACACATACTCCTAAACAAAAGTCAACTATATGGTGACACTTGTCATCTCAAATTACAGGCCATATCACAGCTACTTTGGGACACTGTTCCACAGTTTCCGACACTACTCATCACGCTCTACACTCACGGAGCACATGCCACATGGTGTATCACTTCACCTCATGGAATACACTCCATGTGTACTCCCTTCACACATGCTACACCACATCATCACTACGACATATACGCCATATGGTGCATCACTCCACCACATAGAGTACACTCCATGTGTACTCCTTTCATACACTATGCCACATTATCACTATGGCATATACGCCATAGGGTGCATCACTCCACCACATAGAGTACACTCCATGTGTACTCCCTTCACATTACGATACGCCACACAGAGTACACTTCACGTGTACTCTTCCCATTCCATACTATGCCATAAGAGTACACTCCACATGTACTCTTCACAATCCAAACAATATCATGTCACCATTATAGCACATACTTCACAATCAAACTTCACAAAACAGCCCACAACACTACACAGCACACTTCCCAACTACGCACAATACTTCACATACACCGCTACGCTTCACATCACACAATACAACGAACACCACAAATTCTAATAGCATAGTCCACAATCTAACCAACCAACTAACATAATAACATGGATAAAGGAAAGAGAGTTATACCATCGACGGGATAACCTGTGTGTTGCTCACTGTCCGGCATGGCCAGTGGCATTGGAAGCCACTAGCTTGGGTAGTAGTGGTCACTACCGTGACCTTACAATAGGACTATCTCAAGGACTGGATCTAGGATTCTAGTTGGTAGATTTGGGTTATGCAAGGGTGGTTGACATGGTGGGGAGTCCGTGGGTGGCGGCTAAGCCTATGTACAATGATGGTTAGTCACGTACAGTGGTTATCCATCGTGTATGGTGGCTAGTTGGGCATTTGGATAGCTAGGTGTGGTCTTGGAAGTGCTCATGGTGGTAGTGAGGAGTGGAACACGGTGGTAGTGAGGAGTGGAACACGGTGGATCTAGCCTTGTACAGTGCATCCAAGAGGGTGAGGATACCTGTGAAGGTTAGGGGCGGCTGGGGACTATGGCTAGGCATGGGGGGCTAAGGGAGTTGTGGTGGAGCTAGTGGTGGCATTGGGGTGGCGGCACGGCAGCTGGAGGCAACAGATCAGGTTGTGAGGTGGAGGAACATCCATGAGAGCGTGGGAGAGCTAGGGACTTCGGTTGGGCATGAGGGTGGCTAGGGGAGGTCGCCGGTGAGGGAGGAGGGTCTTGGTGGCTGTATGGTGGCCTTGAATGGTGGAGCTCGGTCGTGGGTATGGTGAACCCGTGTGCTATGAGGGGTTACGTGTGGTCTATGGAGGAAGGAGCTACGACGGCTGGGTTTGGTAGAGGGTGGCCAAGGAAGACTAGTGGTGGTACTCGGTGGAGCTGGAGGCTGACGACGACGCTAGGAGGAGGTATAGGGAGAAACCTAGAGGACAAAAGGGGCTTATGTGCAGATGAGGGAGAGGCTACTAGAGGGGCTTCAATGGTGGATGTGCTGGCCGGCGTGAGGGGAAACTGGCGATGGTGTCCGGTGGCGCACGACTGCAATGGGCCGCTTGAGGGAGAGATCGGGCGAGGGGAGAGGAAGACATGCCTGTGAGCTGAGGGAGAGGAGATGATGGGAACCAAGATTGACCTAGTTTTAAAGATCCTTTGCAAGTTTCATACCGGCATATTACAAGATCAAGAGCTAAAAAGATCAAGAAAACAATGCAAGGATAGATGCAATCCACTTGGGAAGAGTCAAGCAAGAGCCCAACATTCAACATGGGCTTGAAAGATGAAGATCTAATTTTGAATCATTTGATACAAGTTATGGAAGATGGCAATAACATGACATAAAGGCCTTAGGCACTTGAAGGCTTTAAAGTTGTTTAAATCATTTAAAGGACTTACTTTATTAGTTTAGAATAATTGGGCTTTAGATGTTTGGTCCATATATGTTTAATTTCTTATGAACTATGATTTTTGGGAAGGCCTTGTATTTTGGCCAAGGACTTATTTGAAAAGTTACATGTTAGAAACTAGGGTTTAAAGAGAGGTATTGTAGCGATAACTGTAGCCGCGACACTGTTCATCCGAGGGTACTTTTGGAAGCAAGGGTTTATTTTGGGCTGGGGTTTCAATTAGGTTTTGGCTTTAAATACTCATTGTAGCCTCATTTTAATCAGTTTATGAATTTTGATGATTTATTCATTGTGAGTTGAGTTTTTCCTCCTCTTGTTCTTAATTGAACTTTTGAACTTATCAAAGGTAAATCACAACGTTTGTGGTGTTCCTCCTTGTAATCTGGATTCTTGAGACGGGTTCTTCAACAGGTCTAGATTTTAATATAATCTAGGTTCTTGAAACAAGTTCTCATCGGGTCTAGATTCTCTATCCATTGACTTGAGTTTGGCTTTCTTGGGTGAGCTTTCAATTTGATTGTGGGTTCAAGGGATTCATTTTCCTGCTGGTTCATTCAGGAGAGAGAGAGGGAAGGAAAAAGTGAGGGAGAAAGTGAGGGAGCTAGAGTTTTAATTCCAACCCTTCATCTTGGGATATTCAAAACAATCTAGCGGTGGGCTTTAAATACTGATTTGAAAATGCGTAAATATTAACTTAACAAAAAGAACAGAGAGGAATTAAGATAGAATTTCATTTAAACTAAACTTTAGTCTATAAAATAATATATTTTCATCATTAATAAAATGATGAAGTCTTGCTTAATATCTTTAAGAGAATAAAACCATCTAATTAATTAGAGTTTTCAACATAATTTAAATCTCATAATATTTTAAATAACTGAAATCATGTTGATAAAATAATTTTCTAAAATTATAATATTTTTGGAGCTCTTTGAAAATATTATAATTGTATTACTTAAAATCAGGTTTGATTCAATAACAGTGGAAATACCCTAGATAAATATTTCCAAGGCATATAAAATATTTGAGAGCTTTAAAACACTGGCCATATTTTAAAAATCAACCGCTATATTTAAAATACGGTTTCAATATTTAAATTGCGTAGACAAGACTCGTGACCAATCGAGAGAGAAAGGAGCGGGTTGTTACAATAAGAGTACCAATTGACTCCAAAGTGGAAAAGTTATGACGTCAGAGTTTTTTGGTCAAGGGCCTTCAATGGTACTACCAAGAACTCATGGTATGGATGCCTCATCTCTGGGTGACTCGTTCGAAAGTGAGCAGCCCAAAGGCTATCCCAAGTGCAGGAGCGTGTCGCGTAGTAATTAGGAATAAATTCCTAGATCGTCTCCACAGGAAAAGTGCTTAAAAATCAAACTCATGTAAAATGGTGGAAATAGTTACAATGAGAGAATAAAAATAAAAGTGATGATATGTACAATAAATGTGGAAGTGCAATGAAAATGAAAATTTACTAGTCATGGACTAGATTCACGTTTGTTGGTTTTGAGTGGATGATGAAAAGTAAGAAATTAAAATGCAAGACAGTAAATTAAAATTGTTGGAAATTAAATAACTGAAATGTAAAGGGACAATAAAATTTAAATGAAATAAAAGTAAATTGTAAAAATTAAAGGTGCAGGAAAATTAAATGACAGTAATTTAAATTGTAGGAAATTAAAAGTGCAAGAAAATTAAATGGCAATAATTTAAATTGCAGGAAATTAAAAGTGCAAGGAAATTAAATGACAGTAATTTAAATTGCAGGAAATTAAAAGTGCGAGGAAATTAAATGACATAAATTTAAATTGTAAGAAATTAAAAGTGCGAGGAAATTAAATGACATAAATTCGAAATTAAATAAAAACATGAATTGTAAGGAATAAACTTGATGTTTGGAAATGGAGACTGCGTTCTCCAACTCAAAAATCTGAACTTCCAATTAAAGTAAACTCTCAAAAATAAAATGGACTCTCAACATTTATCAAAGAGGACTGAAAATTTACTTACTAAACAAACTCAAAACTGGAAATAAAGACGTACAAAAATAAAATTTACTGAGCCATAAATTGAAACTGATTGATGAATAACTTACACGAAATTAAAAACTGAACTAAAAATAAATAAAAACTGACTATAAAAACTCACTCACTATTTTTTTTCTGAACTCTAACTCTAATTTCACACTAAAATCTCTCTAACTCCTGACTGACTCTAACCTCTGACGCCCTCTCCAGTCCATCTACAAGCTCTTATATAGGCATGCAAAGTATGTGCTTAGCTGCCTCGTGTATGTGATCTCGTCCCCACTCAGAAAGTTATTCCATTTGTCCCTGCATGTGCGTTTGCTTGGTCTGCCGGTGTGAGTGGTCTGTCCAAATGAAAAGATCCCAGTTGTTCGCATGAGTGTCCATCGTTGGCCTTTCTTCTTTCGGCGTTACTGCGCTTCACTTGCCCGGCTTGCGTCCGTATTCATCTATACACATATATATATATATATATATATATATATATTTTCTTCTTCTCTTTTCTTGCTTTCCTGCATCTTCTTCCTACCTCTGGCATGCTGCAACATTTAGTGAGAGAGAGAGAAAACTGAAACCGAGACGTAGAGAGAGCAGCCAAGTTGCAGTGGTGGCTTCGGTCGTTCTCGGCAATGTTGCATAGGAGAAGGTTACGGTATGCATGAGGGCTTCGGTCGTGGCGCTGGGCTTCACTTGGCGGTGGAAACTTGATCTCTGGCGTCTTCTGTTGCTGCTGGAAGTGGAGGTGCGTCGCTGCAGGATGTCCATGGTGATGGTGCAGTGAAGCCAAAGGTTGAAGATGACACGACGTGGGGTTGCCGGCCTTGAGGCTTCTGGACAAGGCAAGGCGATTCATGGTCGTGTTCATGGTGTTTCTATGGACGTGCGGAGTGTATAGGATGGCTCACAATGGTGGCTCGAAGCTGGCGGAACTGTAGTGTGAAGACGTAGGCGCGAGGTTGAAGACGAGGCGAACGACATGTCGTTTTTGCCAAACGACATGTCGTTTAGGCAATAGGTGTTCTGTTCTTCTTTGGAAAACGACATGTCGTCGTTTAGGACCTGTAAAAATAAAAAATAAAAAATAAAAATAAATAAATAAAAACAAAATAAATAATATATAATCAAAGAAACAAAAATAAAATAAAATTAGAAAAATAAAAAAATAAATAATTCTAAATAAAAGAAAACTAGACTAAATATTAAAAATGTGTTGTGCATAGAGAAAATATTACAAAATTAAATCGCAAGTTATAAAATTAAGCATAAGCTATGCTTTTAATCAATTTAAATCACAACTTGGATTTATGCCTCTTAATCAATTTTTTCATCTAAAATCAATGATAAAATAATAAAACAATTAAAAATATATTGGTTTTAATTGTATAAAATGTGCAATAATGCAGCTCAATCACACCCCCCAACTAGCATTTTGGTAGACTCTGAGCAA
This sequence comes from Cyclocarya paliurus, assembly GCA_029856935.1. NCBI lineage: Eukaryota > Viridiplantae > Streptophyta > Magnoliopsida > Fagales > Juglandaceae > Cyclocarya > Cyclocarya paliurus. The sequence goes on from CM056951.1 coordinate 12,192,522, forward strand.
AATAGTGAAAATTAATTGAGATAAATATTGCATAAAGTTCAAAATCCGACACGTGGCTATCAACCCCCAGGAGCTATATTCACCAAGACTGTCTCAACAATCTTTCATTAAGAATTGGGGAAAAAATCTCAGAACTCAAATGTGTGTGAAGCTAAATTGTTTTTACTAGCCATGATTCGTCATAGGATTTTTCAACCTTAAGATTAATCATTTCTGATTCTAACTACCTCAAAGCCTAAGGGACTAGCAGTTTTCATGCAAACTCTGTTTAAAGGTTGAACACTCAACCCCCAAAGTTTGGGTAACTGTTTCTAGCCCTTTACTTAGGAAAGCTCACTACTTCATCCTTTAATTTTTTATTTTATTATTATTATTATTATTATTATTTTCAAACGGATTCGATCAGTGGGGAATCGAACCCAGGAACGTGTGCCTAACCCACACATTCCCAAGTTCGCCCTTACCACTGAGACAGATCCATGCTTCCTTTTTTTTTTTTTTTCAAAAGGCTCGGTAGTCCTGCAGTTTACTTCTCCACTGTTAAATCAATGAACAGTAATGAAGAACACTACAAGTGTAAGCATATGCAGAATGTCATTCAAGATTTTCCCTTCATTATATATAAATCATGCCAAGTCTATCTCAATAAATATAGCATCCTGGTGTTTCAAGTCATACATCAAGCAAAATATGATGCATCAGGAATTATGTTCTATGCTCAGGTTTGAAAATAAATCTTCACAAAATTAATTCTGCTCAACTACTCCTCCAAGATGCTCAAATTTTTTTTTTTTTTGGTTGATAGAAATGGAGTGTGTTAACGATGTGTATAAAAATGCATATCACATTAAGGCAAAAATTGTGTAATCCAATGCACACATACTAACAAAGAAAAGATGAGCAATAAAAGAAAAATTAACACAGAAAATAAAGAAAGAGAAACAATCAACAAATAACAACTTAGAAAATAAACAATTATGTAATCCATCATACACACGTAAAAATAAACGAACAACAACATAGAAACTAAACAAAGAGAGGCAATAAAAGAAATAACACAAAATAAACAACAAGACGCAATAACAGAAACAATATTTAAGTAAGTATGAGAGTAGAGAAAACTTCCTGGATCAGTGGGAAATGCTTGGGGTGAAAACTTTTCTTGCAAAAATTTTTATACACTCCATTCCAGCCAAGTGTTTAAGTGTTCTCAACAATAGAACACTCAAGTTGGATCAAGTTTGAAACATAGATGATTTGCCAACTGAGCGAGAGTCAAATGAGCGTTCATCCAATTGTAGTAAAACCTGGAATTTAACAAGTGTCATAAATCCCGGGGTCCGACAGCTGCCGTAAGTCACGGAGCCCTGGATCTCGTGTAATGGAACCGATACAACAAACACTTTAAGCCTCGAGCTCCGTCCTAGGTCCAGATCATGGTGTAAATTGCAAACGGACAATTGCTTTATGGCCTCGAGCTTTGTTCCGGGTCCTGCCTGAAACGATCTTTGCTGAGCCTTTGAATGCCTCAGGCCTCTATATAAGGGACCATCTCCACCCTCTCGAAACACATAACAATCTCTGCATTTCTCGTATATTTTTTTTTCTTTTCTCTTACTTCTCATAGCTTCTCTCATTCTCTTCAAATGGCTGAGCAGCATTCTGTCAATAATATCCCTGATTTGAATCAGGTACTAATTACGCCTCAACAATTAAACTTCTGTCCTGATGCCGTCAATACCATGGTTGGGGCAGAGATATATTTCTCTACCTGGTCCGATGCCGAAGTTGTTTCAGGATCGAGAATGCTCGGTGCCCAATATGCCGCTTCTATTACAACTATATCCCGGAGGTTACTGTTACGAGTGAGTGAAACTGATCAACTTAAATCTCAAATTTCTAAATTGAGCAAAAACTTGTTAATAAACGCAGAAAAAATAAAATATTAAGACAAGAAAATAAGCAATTAAAAAAATGTGCAGACTGGTATGCTCAAAACCTGCAACCATAAATAACGGAGCTGGAACAAGAGAAGGAACAAATACTCAGCCAACATTAGCAATTAACAACAGAGGTCCAGCGTTTACAAGAAACAGGGAGTCAGTCTGCTATTTAATCTTTGCTTGCTTATTATAAAGCTTGTTTTGTTCTTTATTTCCAACTCTATAAAATTAGTATTGAGCATTAAAGCCAATTTTTTTTTTTTTTAATTTATGAAACAAAATCAGAAAAAGAAAAGACTTATTCAAAAACGAGTTTTCTAAGACTCAATATCCCTAAAGAAATACCGTCAAACAAATGGGATAACCGGCAAGATAACTACTCTGCCAAAGCGAACACTTGCGATCATTGTGCTATCGTGTGTCGGTATCACTTCATCATGCCAGGAAATCCTGGACGCTGACATGGTATTATTATTATTATTATTATGTTATTTTTTTTGAGACGCAAAGTGGAGAGACAAATGCAAGTTCATTTTTACAGAATGCAATTCCCTCCCCCCAACTGAACAATGCAGTGTCCTCACTGCTTAACAAAGAAGAAAATCAATGTAAAGAGAAAACAACGCAAAATGAAAAAATAAAATAAAAAAAAATGAGTAAATAAACAACCACACAACACAAGAAATAAATATAAATAAATAAATAAACAAATAAACAGCACTCAAAAATCACAAGGTGTCTGTACAAGAAGAGTTTCACCTGGATCATGAGGAAAATGATCTTTCCTACTGGCTGAATTAGGTTTTCTATAATCAATGCACATCCTCCAGCTAGTGACCGTTCTAGTTGGAATCAACTCATTTTTCTCATTTTTGACAACGGTTAAACCAGATTTTTTTGAAACCACTTGAGTTGGACTTACCCACTTGCTGTCTGAGATGGGATAGATGATACCTACTGCCAGCAGCTTGAGCACTTCCTCTTTGACAACTTCCTTCATGATAGGATTGAGCCTACGTTGAGCATCACAAACCGATCTAGCATCAGAGAAGGGAAAAGTCGAGCAAATAAATTCTGTAGGTGTCAAACCCTCTACAACATTCAAATCACTTGTGTTATCAAAATGTGCTGGCATCTTGCAAGCGTTAAAAACATTCAATTCAAGTGCCATGTTCCCAAAAGTAAGCTTCAGAACTCCACTTCTGCAATTAATCAAGGCATTTGACGTAGCTAGAAATGGTCTTCCAAGGATGACAGGAGCTTGGTAAATAGTGGATGCCGGCTGCTGCATATTAAGAACTACAAAATCCACTGGATAGTAAAATTTGTCCACCTGGATTAGCACATCCTCAACAATACCCCTCGGCACCTTGATTGATCTATCAGCCAACTGTAGCATGATGGATCTCTTTTTCAGCTCTCCCAGTCCCAGCTGCTCATATAATGAGAACAGAAGCAAGTTCACACTGCTCCCTAAGTCAAGTAGAGATCTCCCAATGCGTGACTCACCGATCATAATGGAAATGTTGGGAGAGCCGGGATCACCGTACTTTTGAGGAGTCTCGTTCATTATCAATGCACTGACTTGCTGTGTTAGGAAGGCTTTCTTTTTAACATTCAGTTTTCTCTACACTGTACATAAGTCCTTCAAAAATTTTGCATATGAAGGGACCTGTTGTATAGCATCCAAGAGTGGAATATTAATCTTCACTTGCTTGAAGATTTCATAGATCTCAGTGTGGTATTTGTTCTTTTGGCCAGATGATAATCTTTGAGGATAGGGAACCACAGGTTGGTACCCCTTACTTGATTCAGCCTCTGCAACTATAGGCTCTTTCGACTCCGGTCTCTCCACCTCTGGTTCTTTTTTAGCTTCTTCAGGCTCCATCACATCTTCAAGTGTAGGAGCAATTTTTGGTTTATCTATAGTTATCTCCGGTTGGGGGACTTCCTTTCCACTTCTCAAAGTAAGAACGACATTTGCTGTCTCAATAACATCCCCTGAGACATTATGTACCTATTGTGGTTATTGCCAGTACACTTGAGGGTTGGGTTGAGGCTGTGCTGGAAACTTCCCTTTCTCTAGAGTGCTCAGTGTTATGTTTATCTTATTTATGGTGCCTCGCAATTCATTTATGGCCTGAGTGTTTTAATTGTTTGTGGTGGCCTGGAGCTGCATGAATTGCTGAAGTGTATTGGCCATCTGTGCCATACTATCATCTAGAGACTTTTTTGTAGGTGGTTGTGGCTGAGAACTCTATGCAGCTACATGAGGTTGAGATCCTAGAGGTGCTGCAAAAGGATAACTCTAAGGAGTCTGATATGGTTGCTGTAGGGGCTGGAGAACAATCTGATGAAATGGCTGCTGGGGTTGAGGAACAATCTGATGAAGTGGCTGCTGGGGCTGAGGAACAGCCTGATGAAATGGTTAGTGAGAAGATGGAGGGGAACGGCTAGGCTGATCATTTCTCCATGAGAAATTTGGATGATTCCTCCACCCAGGATTATATGTATTTGAGAAAGGTTGATTTTGTGCACTGTTGACCCAGTTAGCTAATTGCATCTGTTCAGGCTCATTCTCTTGAATTACGAGCATGATTGGGCAATCCTGAGTCTTGTGGTTTGAATAAGCACATAAAGAGCACGCCTCTATGGCTTTTACGGCCTTTACTTTTTCCGTGTCCATGACTTCCAATCTTCTTGTTAGTGCAGCTATTCGGGCTTGAATATCAGTGTCCTCCTTTATCTCATATTTGCCTCCACCAGTAATAGCCCTCAATGGTTGTGCGGTCAATGAAACTCGATCAGTCCGAGTGTTCCATTGTAGGGCACTTTCGGCAAGATAGTCGAAAAATGATAGTGCTTCGTTAGGTTCTTTGCTAAAGAACTCTCCGTTGCACATGGTTTGGACAAACTGCTTGCATTCTGGAGTGAGATCGGTGTAAAAATAATTCACCAGTCTCCAAGATTCAAAACCGTGATGTGGGCAAATGTTCATCAAATCCTTAAACCTTTCCCAGTTGATATGGAAAGTTTCATCAAGCTTTTGGTTGAACTGACTAATTTTCTCTTGTAATAACTGAGGTCTCTGAAAAGGGAAGAATTTTTTTAGAAATTCACGCTGCATATCAGACCAGCTAGAAATAGAATTAGGCCTCAAAGAGTTAAACCAAATTTTTGCTTTGTCCTTTAGAGAGAACGGAAATAATCGAAGCCTAATGTATTCATCAGTATTGGTCCTGTTGATGAAAGTAGTGCAAGCCAACTCAAAATCTGTTAGATGTTGGTAAGGACTTTCAGAATCCATCCCGTAGAACTGAGGTATTACTGACATCATGCCATGTTTTATGAAAAAATTAGGTGCATCATTAGCTAACACAATGCATGAAGGTGTAGTGGTGTGAGTGGGCTTCAAATATTCTATAAGAGTGCGGGGTGCAGGTGCAGCCATGGCTTGTTCTGTTTCAGAGTTGTCGCTTGTAGAGGAGACAGGAAGGGTGTCTGTCTCTAAGCTGTGTAAACTACTATCGGTGTTTGATGCAACTCTACACAATCTATTTGAACTGTTTCTCACCCAATACATGAAACATCAGTCCAAAATAGAAAAGAGAAGATTCAAGCAACTGAGTAGTAGGTGAAAATGTTTTTTTTTTTTTAGTAGAACAAAAAAAAAAAAGATAAAGATAAAAATGAAAATCAGGAGTTTAAATTTACGACAAGCATCTCTCCCCGGCAACGGCGTCAAAAACTTGACTCGTTCGAAAATGAGCAGCCCAAAGGCTATCCCAAGTGCAGAGCATGTCGCGTTGTAATTATGAATAAATTCCTAGATCGTCTCCAACGGGAAAGTGCTTAAAAATCAAACTCGTGTAAAATGGTGGAAATAGTTACAATGAGAGAATAAAAATAAAAGTGATGATATGTACAATAAATGTGGGAGTGCAATGGAAATGAAAATTTACTAGTCATGGACTAGATTCATGTTTGTTGGTTTTGAGTGGATGATGAAAAGTAAGAAATTAAAATACAAGACAGTAAATTAAAATTGCTGAAAATTAAATAACTGAAATGTAAATGGACAATAAAATTTAAATGACATAAAAGTAAATTGCAAAAATTAAAGGTGCAGGAAAATTAAATGGCAGTAATTTAAATTGCAGGAAATTAATAGTGCGAGGAAATTAAATGGTAGTAATTTAAATTGCAGGAAATTAAAAGTGCGAGAAAATTAAATGACATAAATTTAAATTGCAAGAAATTAAAAGTGCGAGGAAATTAAATGACATAAATTCGAAATTAAATAAAACAGGAATTGTAAGGAATAAACTTGATGTTTGGAAATGGAGACTGCGTTCTCCAACCCAAAAATCTGAACTTCCAATTAAAGTAAACTCTCAAAAATAAAATGGACTCTCAACATTTATCAAAGAGGACTGAAAATTTACTCACTAAACAAACTCAAAACTGGAAATAAAGACTTACAAAAATGAAATTTACTGAGCCATAAATTGAAACTAACTGATGAATAACTTACACGAAATTCAAAACTGAACTAAAAAAAAATAAAAATTGACTACAAAAACTCACTCACTATTTTTTTTCTGAACTCTAATTCTAATTTCACACTAAAATCTCTCTAACTCCTGACTGACTCTAACCTCTAACGCCCTCTCCAGTCCATCTACAAGCTCTTATATAGGCATGCAAAGTATGTGCTTAGCTGCCCCGTGTATGTGATCTCGTCCCCACTCAGACATATATTTTTTTTTTCCTTCTTCTCTTTTCTTGCTTTCCTGCATCTTCTTCCTACCTTTGGCATGCTGCAACATTTACTGAGAGAGAGAGAGAAAATTGAAACCGAGACGTAGAGAGAGCAGCCGAGTTGCAGTGGTGGCTTCGGTCGTTCTCGGCAGTGTTGCACAGGAGAAGGTTATGGTATGCATGAGGGCTTCGGTCGTGGCGCTGGGCTTCACTGGGCGGTGGAGACTTGATCTCCAGCATCTTCTGTTGCTGTTGGAAGTGGAGGTACGTCGTTGCAGGATGTCCATGGTGATGGTGCAGCGAAGCCGAAGGTTGAAGATGACACGACGTGGGGTTGCCGGCCGTGAGGCTTCTGGACAAGGCGAGGCGATTCATGGCCGTGTTCATGGTGTTTCTGTGGACATGCGGAGTGTATAAGATGGCTCACGGTGGTGGCTCGAAGCTGGCGGAACTGTAGCGTGAAGACGCAGGGGCGAGGTTGAAGACGAGGTGAGCGACATGTCATTTTTGCCAAACGACATGTCGTTTAGGACCTGTAAAAATAATAAATAAAATAAAATAAATAAATAATATATAATATATAATCAAAGAAACAAAAAAAATAAAATTAGACAAATAAAACAAAATAAATAAATAATTCTAAATAAAATAAAACTAGACTAAATAGTAAAAATGTGTTGTGCATGGAGAAAATATTACAAAATTAAATCGCAAGTTATAAAATTAAGCATAAGCTATGCTTTTAATCAATTTAAATCACAACTTGGATTTATGCCTCTTAATCAATTTTTTCATCTAAAACCAATGATAAAATAATAAAATAATTAAAAATATATTGGTTTTAATTGTATAAAATGTGCAATAATGCAGCTCAATCACTGGGCCAATTGGAGCACGACTAATTTTTACCAGTTTCCTAATGCTTAGTAGAAAATCAATTGAGTGTAAAGTGGCAAACTTATGATGTTGGAGTTTTTCACCTGTGGGCTACCTTTGTACTACCATGACCATATGGTACGCATGCCGCGTCACCGGGCCAATTGAGGCACATCACAGTTTTACCACTTTGCCCTTACTTTGTAAAAAACCAATTGAAAGCAAAGTGCCGAAGTTATGAGCCTGGAGTTTTTAACTCGTGGGCTAGCCATGGTTCTTCCATGACCTTATGGCACATATGCCCTATCTTCGGGCAAACCGAAGCATGTCACATTTTACCACTTCTCGTATGCTTGACAGGAAACCAATTGAGGGCAAAGTACCGCAATTATGAGCTTGGAGTTTTTCAATCACGGGCTTCCCATGGTAATTCCACGACCTTAAGGTATGTATGCCTCATCCCATGGCAAATCGGTGCACCTCTTATTTTTACCACTTTTCCCTAGCTTGGAAGAGAACAAATTGAGTCCAAAATGGAAAAGTTATGACGTCGGAGTTTTTTGCTTGCGGGCTGTCAATGGTACTACCATGACCATATGGTTTGTATGCCTTATCATTAGGCAAATAGGTGCATGTGACATTTTACCACTTTGCATTTCCCTAATACAAAGCCAATTGAGTGCAATGTGGCAAAGTTATAAGGTTGGAGGTTTTCAATCACGGGCTTCCCATGGTAATACCATGACCTTATGGTATGTGTGTCCCTTCCTTGGTCCAATCGGAGCACCTTTTATTTTTACCTCTTTGATGTTGCTTAGTAGGGAACTAATTGAGTGTGAGTGGCCAATTTATGACGTTGGAGTTTTTCAACTGCGGTCGTCGCATGGTAATACGATGTTCCATGGTATCTATGTGCCATCCTCGGACCAATCAGAGCACCTCTTATTTTTACCACTTTGCCCTTGCTAAGTAGGAAACTAATTCAGTTCAAAGTGGCAAAGTTATGAGGTTAAAAGCATGATAATAGCATGACCTTATGGTATGTATACCCCATCCTTGGGCCAATCGGAGCACCTATTATCTTTACCACTTTGCTCTTGCTTAGTAGAGAACCAATTGAGGGCAAAGTGGCAAAGTTATGAGGTTGGAGTTTTTCAATTGGGGGCTTCCTTGATACTGGATTGAAATGGAGATGAAGGAAACCCAACAAACAATCAAAGAAATGAAAGATAGGAGTTCACGACCCAAGAAATAACACCAAAGGGATATAGAATATCACCACCCAAAGGATTAAAACAAGGGATACAAAACTATAGAAATTCACCACTTTAAGGATTATACCAAAGAGATACAGAATTACAAGAAGGAGAATTCTCTCTTCTCACAAAGCCAAAGGTTGATTCAATTCATGAACTCTAGTCTACTCTTCACTTACAAACACAAATACTTATAGAAGCTTAGAACAACCCTCTAAGTATAGGATTGAGAATAATCTAAAGATAAGCATGTTAAATTGGTGGAAAAGTAGTCATGGGGAGAAGGCATGCTATCAAATGTCAAGTAGGAAGGAGATGAGATCCTAAAATTTCGGTAGTCATGGGTAGTCCCAACCACCCCACATAAAACGGTCATATGACATCTTGAATTTCAATTTAGGCATAAGCCAGTCTTAAAATGCATATATATTTGGCCAATAATGATATTCTTAAAACCCAATCGGTTGTTGCATCAAGATGACTTCCATTTGGGCTTCAACCTTGCTTACTGGACATGATGTTATGTGACTCTTTTTGGACATACCCATGTCAAGCTCCCCTGTTGCCGAGGACTTGCCCTCAAGTCGACGATTTCTTCATTTTCTTCATAGGGTGATAGATAAGTCACTCATATTGAAAGTTGTAGATACTCCATAATCTCCAGGGAGTTCAATCTTGTAAGCATTTTCCCCAATGCGTTGAAGTACCTTAAATGGACCATCAGCTCATGGTAGAAGTTTAGACCAACATCTTGCTAGCAATTGTTGCTTTCGAAGATGAATCCATACCAGATCTCCTTCCTTGAAAACTACAGGCTTCCTTTGAATATTAGCTTGTGTGTGGCACTTCTCATTTTGCTTCTCAATTTGGCCTTGAATCTACTCTTGTAACTTCTTGATCTCATTCGTTCGCTCATTGGTGTCTCCACTCAATTGAGTAGTAGTGGGAAGTGGAGCCAAATCGAGAGGGCCAATGGGTTTAAGACCATAAACTGCTTCAAATGGGCTACAACTAGTGGTTTGGCTTGTAGGCCTATTATAGGCAAATTCAGCTTGAGCTAGGGGGAGATCCCATTGACGTATGTTCTTCTCTACAAAGCTTCTCAAGAGATTTCCCAAAGTTTGATTAACAACTCTAGTTTGATCATCTATTTGGGGATGATAAGATAAGCTAAATTGAAGGATAGTGCCAAGCTTTCGCCAAAGAGTACGCCAAAAATGTCCAACAAACTTGGAATCACGATCAGAGGTGATCGTCTTAGGAATGCCATGAAGCTAGACTATTTCTCTGAAGTATAAGTCAGCAACATGAGATACATTAAGAGTTTTGTTGCACGGAACAAAATGAGCCATCTTTGAGAATTGATCAACCCCCACCATAATGGAATCTTTGTTTCTTTGAGTTCTTGGCAAACCTACAATAAGATCATGACTAACATCCTCCCAGGGAGCATTAGAAATGGGTAATGGGATGAATAGCCTGGTGTTCTATTGGTAGTCTTTGCGAGGCGGCAAATTCGACATTGCTTCACGTGTCGCACAACATCTCACACCATTTTGGACCAAACAAGAGTTCAAGTTTTGTTTGTACAAAAATGACAAGCAAGACCTCCTCTGTGGGCTTTTTTGATAATGGCTTCTCGCAACGAGCATTGAGGAATGCACAAGTGATTGTCTTTGAAGAGAAAACCATCTTGTAATAAGAAATGGTTGTTAGGACCTTTAGAACATTCCTTCCACGTATCGCCAAAATCAAGATCATCCTTATAAAGTTCCCTTGACAATTTCAAAACCCAAAACCTGCACTTACATGGTATTAAGTAAAGAGTGTCTTCGACTTAGGGCATTAGCAACTTGATTGAGTTTACCTGACTTGTGCTTAATGGGGAATGAATAAGCTTGCAAACATTCACTCCATTTTGCATGTCGCTTGCTGAGTTTTTGTTGACTGTTTAACTACTTCAAAGCTTCATGATCTGAATGAAGTATAAACTCCCTAAAGAGTAGATAATGACTCCAATGTTCCAAGGCACAAACAAGAGCATAGAATTCTTTGTCATAGGTGGAATACTTCTTTTGAGATTCATTGAGCTTTTTCCTAAAGAAGGCAATTGGTTTACCTTCTTGACTAAGAACACCACCAACCCCTAAATTAGAGGCATCACAATCAACTTTGAACACTTTGGAGAAATCTGGGAGTGTAAGGACTTGGGCCTGTGTTACATTCTGTTTGAGAAGTTGGAAACTCTTTTGAGCTTCCTCCATCCAATTGAACGTCCCTCCTTTAAGGCATTTCGTGATAGGAGCAAATAATGGTGCTGAAGCTTTTGATGAACCATCGATAGAATGATGTATGTCCATGAAAGCTTCTTATGTCGTGAAGGGACTTAGGAATAGGCCAACTGGTGGTTGCCTCTATCTTGCCCAGATCCATCATGATTCCTTCTTTGCAAACAACATAGCCTAAGAACACAAGGCTATTGGTGAAGAAATGACACTTCTTCAAGTTGATATATAGCTTTTGTTCTCGTAGGGTTTGGAAAACTTAATGAAGATGTTCCATATCTTGTAAACTAAGATATCATCAAAGTAAACAACAACAAATTTGCCCATAAATAGTTTGAAAATATGATTCATAAGACGCATAAAAGTACTCGGAGCATTAGATAGTCCAAATGGCATGACCATCAATTCATAAAGATAATCTCTCGTTTTGAACGCTGTCTTCCATTCATCTCCATTGCCCATGTGAACTTGATGATATATCCACTGCAAAGATCGATGTTCTAGAAGATTGTGGTGCCATGAAGCTGATCTAGGAGATCATCCAACCGTAGGATGGTAAAGCAGTACCGAATGGTGATTTTGTTGACAGCCCTGCTATCAATGCACATACGCCATGAGTCATCCTTCTTCGATACGAGAAGTGCTGGAACAGTGCAAGGACTCATGCTTTCTCGCACAAGGCCTTTGGAGATCAGCTCATCAACTTGCCTTTATAACTTTTCGTGCTAGCTGGGATTCATCCTATAGGCTGCTTTGTTAGGAAAAATAGAACCATGAATAAGATCAATATGGTGCAATATACTCCTCATAGGCGGAAGGCCCCGTGGAACTTCTTCAGGAATAACATTAGGGAATTCCTCAAGATGTGGTTGTATTATAAGTGAAATTTCAGTGGGGTCTTTTTTTAAACTACCACAAGAGCATACCCCTCCCCATATTCAGTTAAAGTTCTCTCAACTTCACCTATAGAAAGTAAACTGCAACCCTCCCCTTTAGAAGGTTTAGGAGTAATTTCCCTTTTCAATTGGGCTAAAGTCACTTTAACTCCATCTTTTACAAAGGAATACGTATTTTTTAGACCATTATGGACAATTTTCCTATCATACTGCCATGGCTTACCAAGTGATATATGACATGCATCCATAGGAATAACATCGCACATAACTTCGTCCTCGTAATTTTTTCCATTGGAGAATTGGACTAAGCATTTCTTAGTTACTTGGATATCATTGCCCTATTTTCAAAGTCATTGAAATTTGTAAGGATGGGAATGAGCTTCTATTTTTAGATTTAGCTTATCCACCATGGTTGTAGACACCACATTCTCACAACTTCCTCCATCAATGATGACATTAGATACCTTGCCATTGCAAGTGCATTTGGTGTGAAAAATGTTGTTCCAAAGCCAATCATCTTCAGCATAAGTTGACTTCAAGATTCTGTGAATGACAAGAGACTCTCCTTGATCCGCATATGTCAACTCCTCTTCGGATTCTTCCTCATCTTGCTCTCCTTAGCATTATCTTCCAATTCTTCCTCAACAAGGGAGATCATGTAACACCCCCTTCCCGTAGGCTAGGAGTGTCACGTATTTTTCATAAAATAAACCCGGTAAGAGATCTCATATTAAAATAAAAAAAATTTAGAATTTATTTCATAAAACTTTGTTTGATAAAAATGTCTTCAAAATTTAAAAGAATAAACTGAATAGATGTCATGTCATAAAAGCAATAACATAAATTTATTTCTAGAAGGTCTGAAACTAAAATAACTGCTCCTTCTAATCCTGGCATGTCTGCTCGTAATCATCATCCTCACCTGGGTGGTTAAAAACATGAAAAAAAACTAAAATGAGTCGAATACTCAGTAAGAAATCCATCACAACATTAACATACTAAACATAAGGTTTTCATAAGAATTCTCATGCTGAGAGCTTAAAATTCATGACTGTTCATACTGATATTTATTCTATATATGACTGATTTATCTGAATTAACTGACTGAACTGATTTAACTGACTAAACTGACTGATTTGATTTAACTGACTGATCTGATTTAACTGACTGGCCAACACACTTAACCTTGTGTGCGAGGTTGTGCACTGGCCCCACGTCCTGTGGCCACGAGGGGAGCCGCTGATAGTATTCTGGCATACTATGGTGGACCACGCTTGAGTCCGTGGCTTGCACATCCACCCTGAAACTGAACTGCATTGGTACCATGCATCTGAATGGCCATCTGATTAACTGAACTGATTTTATCTTGCACTTGAATTTAAGATAGTTTACGTGTCTTATGACCATGAGATGCATGACATAATACATATATAATTATAATTTTTGAATCTGAACATGATGTGGAATGATATGATCGTGTGCTATGTTGGATGACATGTTTGCATATGACATGAGTGATACATAAAAATTGGCTATCAATGAACTGGCTTGAATAATACTTATATTTAAGCTAAACTGTGATGATCCTAATTTTGTGATCAAATAACTTACATTGCTGTGCTTCTTCTTGAATCTCACTTCGTAACTCGTTGCCTATACATAATATTTAAATATGACTAAATTTGTCTAGGAAACCATATCCTAATATCCTACTTAATTAAATTCATAGTCTAAGAGATAGTCAAATAAATATTTTGCTTAACACTATAAACAATAAATCCTGATATTTTTAAATTACTTTTACAAATATACTAATAACATATTATAACTAAATAAAACACTTGGGTTATTTTAAATAAGTCATATAAATCTGAATTCTTAAAATAGATTTACTTTCTTAACATAATTATTTAATCTTATAAGAAATCTAATACTATTATAATACTCTTAACATATTGCTTTATTTTCTATTTAAAGTATAACATAATAATTTTCATTAAACTTCTATTAAATACATAAAAGAATATTAACAAAATATTAGGCTTGATAGTATACTTTAAAATATATTTTAAATTCCTGAAACACTTTCTTATAACAATGATCTTATGATTCATATATTTATTTAATAAAATATAACTAAACTTTGAATTATTAAGCTTAATAAAATCAATAAAAATTATTGAAACATAATAAAGTCAATCCAATTTAAATTACAAATCTTATCATAGTATATGTCTAATTAACCTCAACTTAGCCCACAAAGAAATTAGCCCATTAGATTTAAACATCAAACAATTAAACTAAGCCCAATTTACATTTTAAAAACACAAACTTAACAAATAAGCCCATCATACGTAGGGCCCAAGAGCCCGATTGCATGTAATGTTCTGGGATTTAAAACACATGGATCGACAAAGGCAGCACTGCCTGTGCGAGAGGAACCGAGTGCTATGCGAGGGAGAACAGGGGCTCACCGAAGGAAGGGCCACGCGACGGGGCTGGGCTGGATGGCGGTTCTGGGTGGCTGGGAGTGGAGTCGGTGCAGCTGGAGGCTTCTCTGCGGTGGTGCGAAGCCGAGAGGGGAGGGAGAGTTTTGTGAAGCTGGAAACCACCGAGAGAGAGGAGGAAGGCAACGACGGTCTTGGGTTTACCGGGATGAAGTGGGAACACCGAGGTTGGGTTGGTCGGCGGTTTCTGGCTTCGTGGTGGTGGTCCGGTGACCTAGGGTGGTCGGTGGTGGCTGGGCCGAGAAAGGCTTACTGTGGGGAATACTCTTCCTCTGTTTCGGTGCAGTAAAATAGAGTGTTTTTGGTATGGTTTCCATGTGGGTGGCTGCTGGTTACTGGGAGGGAGGCTTCGGTGGTGCTGGGCAGCGGTGATGCCGATGAGTGGAGTTCACGGGTTGGCAACAGGAGGACTCAGTTTGCACTGCTATGTGGTCTCTCGGTTTACACTCCAGAAAATTGGTTTCGGTGGTGAGGTTTGTGTGTGTTTTACAGGAGGTCTCAGGTTGCTTTTATAGGCAATGGGGGAGGTGAAAGACGTGAACGAAATAGGAAGTTTAGTCGAGTTGAAGTTGGCTGCACCTAGGAGACTAAATCCTACGATGATACAAACTTTAAGAGGATTGGTATGCAACTGAGGGGAAAGGCGTACGTGCGTGTGCGTGTGCATGTGCATGTGAGTGTGAGTGCAACCGTGAGTATAGGTCTAGGAATTTTAATGTTGATAAAACTCTAAAATTATACTTCTATAAAATCTGATGATAAAAATAAATAGTAATAATAATAATAATAATAATAACAATAGAATATTAATAGTTTATAAGAAAAAAAATACATAATACTTATTTTATAGTCAAAACTTAGGGTCGGGTTGTTACAGATCACCTTGCGATTTGGACAATTGGAAGAATATGTCCAAAACCATGACATTTAAAGCATTTTCTACTTGAATTAGTAGTATTGAAGTGATTAGAACTTGATGGAGCTTTATTCTTACTAGATGATTTGATAACTGTAGTTTTGGCTGGTGGAGTGGCCTTGGAAGTAGAACTACTCCCTCGGTTTGTGTTTCCATTGCGATTGAAAGGCTGATAGTTGCTCTAACCCCTTTCTTTTAATTGTTTCTCCACCTTGATTGCTAGCATACAAACATCATTGTAAGTCCAGTAAGGTTGTAATTGTACAACATTACTGATCTCAAGATGTAACCCTCCAAGATAGCGGGCTATCATTTGTTCTCCAAGTTCTACATGTCACAATGCATCATAGAATGATCAAACTCTGCTATATATTCTTTCACAGTAAGATCATTTTATCAAAAATTGTGGAACTTAAGAAAAGCATCTTGCCAATAATGATCTCGCAAATACTTTATCTTAAGAGCCTTCATCTTTGCCCATGTCACAATGTGACTCTTCCTTTCATGCTCTTGCTGCCTCTTAAGGTGTTCCCACCAAATAGAAGCATGTTTTTGTAGCTTGATGGAAACAAGCTTCACCTTGTTGTGATTTGGAACGTGTTTGTAATCAAAGATTTGCTCAATGGTGTTAAGCCAATCAATGAATTCATCGAGTTGCATTCTTCCTTCAAATTCTGGAATGTCCAGCTTGACATCATATGATGTTGGAAAATATGATTTCCTAGGTAACGTGGGTGAGGTGGAGTGCTGTCACTTGAGGTGTGACTACGAGCACAGTGGAGAGGATTAACATTGTCTCCATCATTGCTAGAAACTTCAAAATCCGAACCATGATGAGAGGCACCATGTTCAGAAGCTTCGTAATGCTCTAGGCATTGTTGGAGCTGCTGTACTTGTCTCTTCAAGGCATCCATTTCGATATCTCATAGGTCTCCTTGGGGTGGTGCTACTGGAGCTGCTACTAGATTAGCTTGAGCACGACAACCACAACCAGCCATAATAACAAGAACTATGGAAATCAAGGTGTTAGAAATCCACCTTTAAGAAACCAAAGCTTTGATACCAGATTGAAAGGGAGGTGAAGGAAACTTAACAAACAATCAAAAAAATGAAAGATAGGAGTTCCCCACCCAAGAAATAACACCAAAGGGATATAGAATATCACCACTCAAATGATTAAAACAAGGGATACAGAACTATAGGAATTCAACATTCTAAGGATTATACCAAAGAGATACAGAATTACAAGAAGGAGAATTCTCTCTTCTCACAATGCCAAAGGCTGATTCAATTCATATACTTTAGTATACTCCACACTTACAAACACAATTACTTATAAAAGCATAGAACAACCTTCTGAGCATAGGATTGAGAATAATCTAAAGACAAGCATGCTAAATTCATGGGAAAGTAGTCAAGGGGAAAAACATGCTATCAAATGTAAAGTAGGAAGGAAACATGATCCTTAAATTTTGGGCAGTCCTAACCACCCTACTTAAAACGGTCATATCTCCATGTGCGCATCTCCAAATTGACTAAAACTTGTCTGGTTGGAAATATTATGTCTTGAACTTCAATTTAGACATAAGAAAGTTGTAAAATGGATATATATTGGGCAGGTTAGGATGCACTTAAAACCTATGGGTTTCAACTTTGCTTACTTAACATGATGTTATGTGACTCTTGTTGGACATACCCATCACATTCCCATGGTAATACCATGACCTTATGGTATGTATGCCCCATCCCTAGACCAATCGGAGCACCTTTTATTTTTACCACTTTACTCTTGCTTAGAAGAGAACCAATTGAGTGCGAAGTGGTAAAGTTATGAGGTTAGAGTTTTTCAATCGCGGGTATCCCATGCTAATATCATGACCTTATGGTATGTATGCCCCATCCTCGGGTGAATAGGAGCATCTATTATTTTTACCACTTTGCACTTACTTATAAGAGAACCAAGAGTCCAAAGTGAAGAAGTTATGACATTAGAGTTTTTCACTCGCAGGCCTTCAATGATACTACCATGACCTTATGGTATGTATGTCTCATCACTGGGCCAATTGGTGCACGTCTTCTTTGAACCACTTTGCCAGTTCTTTGTAGAAAACCAATTTAGTGTAAAGTGGCAAACTTATGGGGTTGGAGTGTGACACCCCCAAATTTCGCTTGGAATTGGGCGAACATTTGAAGCATTGAGACATGCGAGACAAGGTTACCTGCCCCCGATCATGACATATATGATGCAATGTTTCTAACATGCATATAGGATTATGCAATATTTATTGTAGATAAATTTTTTGAAGCAATACTATGCACCAAACTGAAAGTATCACAAATACTTAAAACATACTTCATAGAAAAGGACATACTAAATAGCTGAGATCATAACGCTATTCCAAAATGGCTATTGTGGCGCCTCCAACTTCCATGCACGGATATGCACGAAAATTGAGACACCAGGGATGATGACAACACGGTCACGCACCCCAACGACACGTGCCGAGTGTGTGAAATGCAACACATGTACAAAAATAATACGCAGCGGAATGGTTAAGCCAGATAACTAAGTACCAGAATTTAATACAATACAAAAATAGTACTGAAATCCACAAGTCAACATAATACAATTTTTTTGTTCATAAAACGACATCAAATAAAATACAAATACCAAATAAAACATAGCCAAATGTCCCTACTCCTCAGGCGGAGCCGCATCCTCGGGCTCAACCTCCTCAAAACCTGCATCAAAATCTGCAGTACCAATAAATGGTACCACAGGTAAGTAAAACTCAAAAATACTCCAAGATAACAAATATATTAATACAACAGCCTCTATGCATGCACATGATGACCAAAACACCAAACCCGAGAAAAATACCATTTCTCGAAAATCACAGTTTTTCACACACACCAAAAAATCACCATTTGGCACAAATTTATAAAATCCAGGAATAGTTACTTTAATTCCAATTTTATCCCATATGCACCATGGCCTCCCCTAGGGACCATCCACATACCCTGGCTCCCTTCATCACACCACAGGTAGAGACCGTGCGAGTGATGCAACACAAGTGATGCCCAATTCCGCGCCCACCGCGTACCTAGCCAAGCATCCTCTGATCTCCGCCAGCCCGAGGGATCACGGAGTCGGATCAAGAGTGCTACCATCCCGTCCAAGTCCCGAGCAACAGCTCCAGGGGACGACACTCAGTATATTCCCCTCCCGAGTGCCCAGAGGAGCTCCACCGAGATACTAACCTATCTCGGCTTGGGGGTGATACACACACACCCAAAAAGCCTTTTCAAATTACACACCCACGCATGCGTGCACAATGCCATGAAAATGACCAATTACCAACAACCAAAAGTTATCAATAATTTCCAAATAACCAACAGTCTAAACAGATAACCAATTCACAGTTTATAAAACAGGTTATTGCAAAAATATATTTAAATCTTAAAAGTCTTTTGGAGAAATACTTACAACGCTTTAAAATAATTTATGGAGGATCACGGAGGAACTGAAAGCACCAAAACAACAACTGTCACAGTGTAAAAACACTGTGGCCGAAACACAGTGAAACTCAAATTTCACCCGGGGTCAAACGAAGACTTGGGAACGGTAGGGTAGGGCCTATAGGAGGTGGTGAAACTAATGGAAGTGGTGGTTGACCGTGGGTGGCGGCCAAAACGGTGGTTTTAAGGCCGAGAATGCCGAATCGGAGAGGGTGTTCGATGGGGCGGCTCCAGCGACGGATCGGAGCCGGGAATGGGTCGGTTAGGTCGGCAAGAGGCTGGTGGTCAAGTGGCTAGGAGCTGGTGGCCGAAAGTGGCCGGACGGTGGTGCAGTAAGGAGGAAACCGCCGTGGGTTTGAGCGCATCGTGGAGGCAAATGGCGGCGAGGCTCGGTCAGAAATTGGTGGGGCAAGGTCGCCGGCTCACGGGGAAGCCGGTGGTACCGGCAGTGTCAACCACCGTCTGTCGGCGGCGGCTCAGGGAGGAAGAAACCCGAACGGCGTGAGAGAGAGGAGAGAGAGAGAAGGGTCGGGTCGCGCGCGGGGAGAGAGAAAAATCGAAAGAAGAAAGAAGAAAAAGAGAAAAAGAAAAAGAGGAAGAAGAAAAAAGAGATCCAGTCTTTTTCAACTTGGGTTACGAAAGTGATCCAACGAAAAAGATTTTAAAACTGAAAGCTAAATAAAATAATCCAAACGCAGAGAAATATTTAAATAAAACAATAACTATTTTTAAAACAGTTAAAATAACTAAATCAATTTAACTCAAAATTAGCTAAAGTAAAATATTAAACTCTGACAAAAACATTATTTAAAATAAAAATGAATTAAATTGCAGAACACTAATTAAAATTAATCAAATGCAGTGAAATGTTTTAATAAAACAATAGAAATTTTAAAACCCACAAACAAACCAATTTAAATAAGAAATCAATTTAAATCCAAAATAATAATTAACAAAAAGAAAGCCCAATAAAATAATTTTTACAATTTAAAATATTCTAAAAATAATATTCTAAAGCTCCAAAAATTCTAAAATAAGAGAATCAATTTTTAAATTAATTAAAATAATCCTTCATTAAAAATACACTAAAATCCAGGAAGTTACAGCTATGATCAAAATAGTACTGGAGATGCAACTCCATAGTACAAGTAGTAATTTAAGTTAACTACTATATTAATATTGACGCCGCACTGTCGCTCAGTTGACCATGTCCAGTTGGTGGAATCCCGGTTCTCCTTCGGGTCCTATAACAAGATCTACCATTCAGATGGGAATGGTAGTTGGGACTACCAAAGTGAGATTTGTAATAACCTCCACATAGGTTAATGATGCATGCATGACAGTAAAAGCATGAATGAATAATCAAAGTCATAAGTAATCATAGTATATTTGACATACAACATAACATAACTGACATAACTTAAACTAAATTGTAAACTGAACTTGACTTGCTTAAACTGAACTAGACTTAAACTGAGACTTGACTTGACATGAACTTGATCTGAGACTTGACTTAACATGATCTTGATCTGAGACTTAACATGAACATGATCTAAGACTTAATGTAACATGAACTTGATCTGAGACTTAACTTAACATGAACTTGAAATATGTTCTTATCTCATGGAATTACTATGATGTTCTTGTCTCGTGGGATTACCATGATAGTGTAGTCATATCTCATGGGATTACCATGATAGAGTAGTTTTATCTCATGGGGTTACCATGATTTAACAATAACCATGAACTGAACAATAACTTAACTGGATGGGGACCTACATGAACGTGAGATACATGAACAACTGGACATGACTGTTCTCGAAATACACAAACTGTATTTGAAATGAAATGTGATTGGAACATGAAAGGATAGAAGCCCTAACGTAAACATGACTTGAATGTGACTCAAAAGATATGATTTACTTGAGATAAAAATATTTTGCAACATGGTATAACATGTAGCAGACAACATACTTAAGATGGTATAATATGCAATAAAGTTGATCTTTAACATGGCATAACAAGTAACAATCAACATAGTGAACATGACATGCTTGCAACAGTGAATATTAAATGACATGACATATATATAACAAATGGCTTACTTAACAAGACGTACTAGTAATGTATAGTAAAATGTGACAGAATATCTTGCATAACAGTTGAACAAGTCATGATAGAATAAATTATTTATAAATGATAAATATGTAATGACTTGGCATGGCACATATGATAACGTACATACATACACTGTAGTTCCTTCACTTATCAGACATACATAGTAAATTGATAGTAAGTTAAAAGCTAACTTTCCTTGGTCTTCGTGTTTCTAGACAAACTCAAGTGTGATCAAGAGGAACTGAAAGTAGTGATTTCAAAAGGTTAGAACTTAATCACTAAAAAATAGAAATATGGAAAAATATCAACTTAGAGTAAATTTTCCATTTTACCCCTAACTTAAGGATTTTGCATCCTAACTCTAAAAATCACCAAAATTTACATACCTCATGTAAATTTTATCCTAAACTCCAATATATATTCAAAAAATTTTAAAACTAAATACAACCATTAAAATTTTATAGTGGCTGAAATTTACATAGGCTATTTCCCTTGATTTTTGTTGCAATCCTTTCAAATTTCAAAACTCATGATTTAACCACAATTTTTTTCTAATATACTCGTAATATATTCCTAAGAATAATCATTTTTTGAATCATCAAAATCACTAAAACCATACTTGACTTTTTGGTTTTTCTTCTAAGTTCAAAACAGATTTTTGTTTCTAACTTGTTTTGATCAACCTCTTGATCCAAGACTTAAAAATATGTGATCTTCAAACCAAAACATCAAATGCTTTAAAAAGGTGTCCTAAACAGATCTAAGCTTTAAACTGAAGATCACAAGGTTAAAAATCAACCAAAACATAAAATAACCACGAACATCATCACTTTGGCCTAACCGAATATTTCCTTGCATAAAATTTAATATATTTGAAAATAACATCAATTATATTCAAAACAACATTCTAAAATGTATATAAGAGGCTTAGGATCCTTAAATAAAGATATCAAAGCCATTGGATTAGGATTAAACCATAAAAGATTTAAACTTTCTCAAAGTAGAAACTATTTTTCCTCTTCCAGTTTCTAAGTTTCTAGAACTAAGAAAATATTTTGCCAAAACTTTTAATCATGCAACAAATTCTCAACTAATTATCATGTACACATGTTAACAAACAATACTCCTTAAAAATTTCAGACCAAGATCTCTCCATTAACGTGGTAAAAAACTCCAAAATATAACACACTCTCCAGTTTATCAGCCAGAATGACATTTCTTTGGTTTGAACAAATTTTGACCTACTAATGATCTCTAAATTGAAAAAATAAGATATAAAAATAAACTAGACTAGAAAATGAACAACTTTCATGAAGGAAACTTTATGAGAAAATACTTACAAAATGTTTGAATCAGGCGGGCAAAAGAGATCAGAAAAACTGTCTGAGAGTGTCTTTTGTGTTCTATTAAGGAAAAGTGGTCGATTTCATGGGAAGAAGACTGGAGAGCCTCTTACAAAAGTTATGGAAATTGATAGCACTGAAATAAAGCTTGAGTGTTGGCCTTTTCTTCCCATTACAACAAATAAAGATCTTTTTTCAAGGTGGAGTGTAAAAGTAAAAAAGTGAAGTGCCCCTTAACTTTTTATTTCAAGAACCTTCTAACACAAATTTGAAGGATTAATAACATATAGAAGTAATTTAATCAAACGATTAAGCACAATGCTAGAAACTGGTTCTTTTAGGTTTTGGAGGTCAATTTTTGATTTGGATAAAACCATTTAGGACTTCGATTTCAACAATGCTTTTGGGTTTTATGTTAGACTCCAACCATGTAGGATTTCACTAGGGTGAAAATCTTGTCTAGTTTGGCACAATTTGATTGGCTGGATGGAATAGGGTTTTTGTTTAGGTGACATGATCTCACACCTTGATTTCTTCAAATCCATCAAACGTTCCTCTTGGTGTCAAGTGTCGAATACTATTCACTATGTATGGCTAAGATCTTGCCATATGTCCAAATAAAACTTCTCTAATCTAGTTTGGGCATTCTATACTTTGATTTTGAAAACACAGCACTTGGTGTGCTTATTAAGGTTACTATTTAATCTAGAAAGTGAATAATAACCTTTAGCACTAAAAAATCCTAAATATTCATATTAACCTACAGTGAAAATCGCTTACCGAAATTCAATCCCGAAGTGCCCCTAAAAATGAATTCATAGTCTCGAACAGACGTTTCATCCGAAAATGTGAAAATGGACTTATTGTGCCATAAAATCCTAAATGCGCAGACCACAATGCTTATAACTACATGAAATAATTAGAATCACACTTCTGGCACCATAGTGAGTGATAACACAGACTATGTTGACAGATTAAAACCTATGCGATTGGTCAATTCGTGAAAAGTTATAGATTTTTCATGAGATTCCTAAAACCAATAGAAATTCCACCATTGAATTTCTAGCGGGCTGTTATATGGAGTTTTTCACTCGTGGGCTTCCTATGTTACTTCCATGACCATATGGTACATATGCCGCACCACCGGGCCTATCGGGGCATGTCACAGTTTTACCACT
This sequence comes from Cyclocarya paliurus, assembly GCA_029856935.1. Taxonomy (NCBI): domain Eukaryota; kingdom Viridiplantae; phylum Streptophyta; class Magnoliopsida; order Fagales; family Juglandaceae; genus Cyclocarya; species Cyclocarya paliurus. The sequence continues at coordinate 12,216,120 of CM056951.1, forward strand.
TTTCCCATGCTTCCTAGAAAACCAATTAGTGCAAAGTTGCAAAGTTATGAGGTTAAAGTTTTTCAATCACGGGCTTCCTATGGTTATACCATGACCTTATGGTTTGTATGCCCAGTCCATAAGCCAATTGGAGCACCTCTAATTTTCACCACTTCACCCTTGCTCAGTAGAGAACCAATTGAGTGCAAAGTGGAAAAGTTATGAAGTTAGATTTTTTCAACCTCGGGTTTCCCATGGTAATATCATAACCTTATGGTATGTGTGGCCCATCCCCTAGCCAATCGGAGCACCTATTATTTTTACCAGTTTGCCTTGTTTATAAGAGAACTAATTGAGTCCAAAGTGGAAAAATTATGACGTCAGAGTTTTTGGCTCAAGGGCGTTCAATGGTACTACCAGGAACTTCTGGTATGCCTCATCACTAGGCCAATTGGAGCACATCTTATTTTTACCAGTTTGCCAGTGCTTAGTAGAAAACCAATTGAGTGTAAAGTGGCAAATTTATGGGGTTGGACTTTTTCACTCGTGGGCTTCCTATGGTACTATCATGACCATATGGTACGTATGCCACATCAATGGGACAATTGGGACACATCACAGTTTTACCACTTTGCCCTTGCCTCGTAGAAAACCAATTGAGTGCAAAATGGCAAAGTTATGAGGTTAAAGTTTTTCAATCACAGGCTTGTTGATTCTTATTCAAAACTTTTCTTATCAGAACATATCACAAGATTTACAACCAGTGATCCTTATAACATGAGCTGTTATTCTTATTCTTGGGGTGGACACATCACGGCTCTCCTCCTTGCACCACATGTTCCCGCTAGTCATCGTACCATTAACGAATCTGTAGGCGGGACTCTACCACCATACTTACTTACCACCATCCCTACAGTTCGTGATACACAAAGAATCATAATAACTTGACCTTACTTCGTTGAATTACATGCCTTATGCACACTAGCATCAGGTGCTTCCACGCTCTGACATTCTTTGAAAAGAATCCATTCGAGGCACATCGACTATTCTTCATTGACCAAGGGGTTACCACTCTATTCTTAAGCACTCCAAAGTCAACATAGGATTTCCACTAGCACTTGGAGTCGTGATAAATATTTGACTCTTTTCTTTAGAAAGAACCACTTTTCTTTGAAAACATTTTTCCCAAATGCATGAGACATGGAACTTAAGACATTTTACGCTTATACTTGACATGTGACATATGGAATGCCATGCATGAAATAACCAAGCATAACATGTTCAATTCATAGCATGATTACATGAAACACATGAAACATCCAAACACATTCATGAAACCATGGGAAACACATTCAAGCATATAACATAGGAATTAAAGCATTGTAAAACAAAGCATGAAATCATAACATTTGGCTAAGGTCTGAAACATTCATGACATAGTTGGGCCAAAACATCATGATACATGAACCACTAATCTTAGACAAATGAATACCGAAACATACATGAGTATTTCATGGCATATTCATCATGAATTCAAAGCATATAAGTCCTCCATATATTGATATAAGATCATATTAACATAATCAAACAAGCAATCAAGAAAAAAAAAGCAAAGAAAAGATTTACACAATCATATACAAGTATTAACCAAGAATAGGTTGAGTGTATACTTACAAAAATCCCCATAAATAGTTACTAGCAAGCTGTAAATCGAGCATTCTATATTAGAAAAAGTAACTAAAAACCTTATTTCATGTTCTTGAGTGTGTGTAGATTTCTAGGGTAATAGTTGTCCATATCCATTCGGCTTCTAGGGTTCTTAGGGTAAAAACTCCTTCATTTCGAATCATAGGGTAAAACAAAACCCTAAAGGGCAAAGATACATGTCATAGTCAGAAAATATAGGGGATGAACTCTTCTCTCTATTTGGTTTCTAAGGTTTCTTAAGAACTCAAATTCATTTCCAAGAAAACTCAAGAAAATGTGGATGTTCTATCATCCTCATAGTCCAAATGAGATTTGAATCTCATTTTCGGGTTGAGAAAGTGATGTGTGTGTGAAACTTGAAGAGGAAAATCGAGTCTTACCTTGACTAGACTTAGTGTGTTGAATTCTCCTCTTGGAATTAGAAAATCCTCTTTGGTTGGTAAGAAAGTACAAGAAAGTGAGGGAATCTTCAAGAAAATATGAGAGAAATGTGTGGAGAGAGTGAGACCATGAAGAATCTGAAATTTCCAAAAAGAAAATCCCTTGGGCATGTGGTCTTCCTCTCCTTTTATAGAAGACTCCTCATTCCCTCATTGGTGGTTGAAATCCAATGCATGCAAGACAAGTGGCATTGTTTCTTTTTGGCCGAAAATGGCTCTTGGAATTCCATATGTGGATTGCATTGGGAAGGTACATTTTTGGGGTTGGTGTGTAGGGTTCCCTTCCCTTGGCCGAATTCCTCTTCTCTTCCCCTTGTGCCCTTCCTTTCTTCAAACAATTGTGTGTTTCTTTTAATGGTAACAAGGTAAAACATCTTATGCCTCTTCCTTAAGTAACCAAGTGGCAAATGACATGTGCCATAGCTTAGTTGTGCACCTCCTTCTTCTCTTCCCAAGATAATGCTTCATCTTCCAATGCTTCTTCCCTTGGTGACCTCTCATATTCCATTAGTCCAACATAGCCTAAGTGACAAGTGGCAATTGAACATAGTGCTTGGGAGTGTACTAGCCGAATTCTTATGGGCATAACCTGACTAAAATTCGAAATCCCCTAAGCCACATTTCAATTTCCCATGTAAATCTCCTAGAAAGGCTCAATTTCACTTCCCTAAGCTTCCCTTTCCAAGATATCTTCCTTTGAACTCTGATTGGGCATGACAAAGGGTCTAAACAGGTGGAAAATTGGGTCTACCTGAAAATCCCATAGTCTCCTCTAGGTTCCTTTTGTCCCTTGATTCATCTAGGTTTCTTACATAGTGACAAGTGCCCATTTCTCTAGGGTAGGTGTAACACCCCATTCCCATAGGCTAGGAGTGTCAGGTGTTTTTCATAAACTAAACCCGGCAAGAGATCTCATATTAAATAAAAACAATTTAGAATTTATTTCATAAAACTTTGTCTGATAAAAATGTCTTCAAAAAAACTTAAATGAATAAACTGAATAAAAATTCATGTCATAAAGCAATAAAATAAATTTCTTCTAAAAGGTCTGAAATTAAAATAAATGCTCCTTCTAATCCTGGCCTGTCTGCTCGTAATCATCATCCTCACCTGGGTGGTTAAAACATGAAAACAAACTAAAATGAGTCAAATACTCAGTAAGAAATCCATCACAATGTTAACATATTAAACGTAAGGTTTTCATAAAAGTTTTCATGCTGAGAACTTAAAATTCATGACTGATGTTTATGCATGACTGATTTATCTGAATTAACTGACTGATTTAACTGAACTGAACTGACTGATTTAACTGACTTAACTGACTGGCCAACACACTTAACCCTGTGTGCGAGGTTGTGCACCGGCCCCACATCCCGTGGCCGCAAGGGGAGCCGCTGATAGTATTCTAGCATACTATGGTGGACCACGCATGAGTCTGTGGCTTGCACTTCCACCCTGATCTGAACTGCATTGGTACCATGCATCTGAATGGTCATCTGATTAACTGAACTGATCTTATCTTGCACTTTAACTTAAGATAGCTTACGTGTTTTGTGACCATAAGATGCATGACATAATATATACATAATTATAATTTCTGAAATTGAACATGATGCGGAATGACATGATCGTGTGCTATGTTGAATGACATGCTTGCATATGACATGAGTGGTACATAAACAAAGGCTGTCAAAGAACTGGCTTGAATAATACTTAATTATAAGCTGAACTGTGATGATCCAAATTTTGTAATCAAATAACTTACCTCGTAGCGCTAATTCCTGAATCTCACTTTGTAACTCGTCACCTATATAAAGTATTAAACGTCACTAAATCTGTCTAGGAATCATATGCTAATATCCTATTTAATAAAATTCATACTGTATAATATAATGAATAAAATATTTTGTTTAATATAAAATCAATGAATATTTATATCTTAAATTATTTAAAAATACTAATAGCATATTCTTACTTAATTAAAACACTTGGGCTATTATAAATAAGTCATAAAAATCTCAATTCTAAAAATAGATTTACTTTCCCATGATTAACATAATTATTTAATTCTATGAGAAATCTAATAAATATTAATATCATTTAAATATTCTTAACATATTTCTTTATTTTGAAATGTACACTTCAATAGCATAAATATATCAAAATCTATTATAAAAACATTAGAGGTTTATTTCATAACTTAGATTTAAAGTATTTAAAATAAATGATTAACCATTGAAATTTAAATACTAATATAATATCAAATCTTTCAATATTAATAAATATATAACTTTATCTATATATATATATATAAGATTAATAAAAATACAACTGGTGGAAACACCCGATTCATAAGGATAAACTTAATAGTATTCAATATAAAATTATTGTAGGCTATTAGTATAATTCAATCTTAATTTAATACTTAATAACATAATATTTTTATTAAAATCCCACAATATATACAAAGGAAAAATCAACTAAAATATTAGGTTCAAAGATATACTTTAAAATATATTTCAAATCCTTTAAACACTTTCTTATAAAATAGCTTATAACTAATATATTTATAGAATTAAACTCAACTTTAAAATGTTAAGTCTAATAAAAATCACTAAAACAATTATTAAAACATCATAAAATCGGCCAATTTAAAATTTGAACACACAAACTTTAACACAAGAAAACCCATCATACGTTGGGCCCAAGAACCCGATTGCATGAAATGCTCTGTCATTTAAAACACACGGATTAACCATGCAACACTGCTGTACGAGAGAACCGAGTGCTATGCGAGAGAGAACAGGGGCTCACCGAGAAGAGTACGCGACGGGGGATTGGCTGGATGAGACGACGGTGGCTCTGGGTGGCTGGGAAAAGACCGGCGAAGTAATTGGTTTCACTGGGCAGGGTGGTGCGACGTCGAAAGGGAGAACGAGAGTTGAAGAGGGGCTGCTGTGTTCACCGAGTATGCAGGGAGAGGTGAAGGTGGTGGACGGCAGCAGCTTACCGAAATGAAGTGGGCTCGACTGGGCAGAGATGGCCGGCAGTTTCTGTGGCTGTTTCCGGTGGGGTGGCCTACTTGGTTGAGGGAGGAGGGTTCACAGCTTGTACGGTTGCTGCTCTGTTTTATGGGTGCAAAAATAGGGGATGGCAGTTTCGGTTGCTTCATGGTGGTTCTCGGTTTCTTTTTCCTGGACGTGGCTTGGAGCCTACGCATGGAGTGAAGGGGCAGCGTGCTTGGTGCATGGAGCTCACGGGTTGGCAACACCAATTTCCTGGGCTATCCGTAGCTGCTTCGGCGTGGTGGAGACTCACTCAGGTGGTGATCGGTGTGGAGGAGTTTCTGCAGTGTGGTGGCTCACGGCTGCTCTCTTTTCTTTTCTTTTTCCTGGACGTATGTTGCGGGTTTGAGGAGCAGCGTGCATGGTGCATCTAGTGGAGGGCAGCGTGCATGGGGTGGTTGGGCTTCAAAGGTGTTGGGCTTGGAGTTTTCTCTTTCTTCTGTGGTGTTGCTTGGGCTGGGGAGAGAGACCGAAAGCTTGAGAGAGGGAGAAACCGAGATGAACGAGAGAGGTGGGTTCTCTGCTGTGGTTGTTTCGGTGTGGTGCTGTGATGAGTTTTATGTGTGTTACAGGAGGTCCCGAGTGAATTTTATAGGCTAGAGGAAGGTGAAAGACGTGAACCAACCGGAAGTCTACTCAAGTTGAAGTTGGATGCACCTAGGAGACCCAATCCCATGAGGATACAACCTCTAAGACGATCGGTATGCAAACTGAGGGTAAGAGGCGTACGTGCGTGTGCATGTGCATGTGAGTGTGAGTGCAACCGTGAGTAGATCTAGGAATTTTAATTTTGGTAAAACTCTAAAATTATACTTCTATAAATCTGAAAATAAATAATAATAATAGTAATTATAATAATAGTAATAATAATAATAATAGAAATAACAATAATAATAATAATAATAATAGAAAATATTATAGCTATAAAAAAATACATAAAATGTATCTATAGCCTAATATTAAGATCGGGTTGTTACAGTAGGCGTGTAGGCCATCCCTTGGTATTTTCCTACACTTCTCTCACCCCTTTAACCCATTATCAGTTCTAGATTCACAATGTAGTACCTTCATGCCACATGGCACTTGTGACAAAAATCTAGGTCATGAAGCCAATGGGCCTAGGTTTCTAAACAAGGCCAATTCTACAAGGCATTCTTGGGTTAGTCCTCTTTTGGGCTTAAGTTATCACTTCAAAAATTCTAAGGCTTTCTAAATTAACTAAAGCTCCCAAAGAAGTCAAGACTACTAAACATAAAACTTATAGGCCATGCTTACGCAAGATTGGGTCATCACACTAAATTATTTTGGATCTGGTAATATTTTTTTTTATTACAGCAACTATTTGACGCCGGACAGGATAGTGATTATCCTGCAAGTTAGTTCCAACAGATGATTCACAGGAGAGAATTCGCCCAAAACCAGAGAGAAAAGTCTCTAGGGTTTAACGGAATATTATAAAATCAAACCAAATCAGTCCACAAGCCGGACTGTTATAGCCAAAAATCGTGTTTATCCGAAATTTGCCAAAAATAGCAAATCCCAAAAATCACTCTAAATTGAAATTCAAAATAAAATAAGCAATCTGCAAAAAATCCGGCCCAAATCGGATTTAAAACGACTTCCTAACTGATAAGCGAAAAATTACCATAAATAGTAAAAATAACTAAAACTAGTGATTCGGAGGGGAAAACAGCAGAATTTGAGGTCGAAAAAAAGGCACATGGCCAAAAGACTGAATTGGGGTCTTATGTGCGATTCCGACACCCGTAGCCAAAGTTATGGCCAAAAGACTGAAACACACTCAAAACGGCCCTAATGAGAAACATGTCACAATCAATTCCTGCCTTTGCGCTGATCTGCCAACTCATGGTGTCTCAGCGCCATTAAGGTGCAATCAGACAGCTCAGCATTATCTGTCCGATCCCCCTGCATCACTATTTCAATATTTTTTTGGGTTGGGTTTGATTTTCTTAAATAGACTGGTGATTGCATTGAAATTAGGTTAAGTAAATTAAGTGGATATTGATGGTATTTTAGGGTTATGGGAATTTTAGGTATTGAGGAACTAAATAGGTTAATTTTTAGCATTTCAGGTTTAAATATCGAGATATGTGTTTGGCCGAAAATTTACAGAAATTTTGTGATTATTTTATAGATAACGATTTATATTTGTTCGGCATTGTTGAAGAGAATTTTTGAAAAGCTAAGAAGTCCACATAAGTGGAGTTCCTATGCTAGATTTTACTCGAATTGTTTAGAATGAGGTTGACTTTCTGGAAATTTTGTATATTTTGTTATGAAATGAGAACTTGGAAAAAACAACTTGGGTCATTTATTTGCATTACTCATAAAATTTATATGAAAGAGGAAAAATATTTTCTGACATGCATTATGTAGACATGAGCTTTATTTTGTCGTTTTGTCTCTAAAATGTGAAAAATAGCGATATTGAAAATCTGAAAATTTGTGAATTGATTAGAAAGATGATCTAACTTCTGTTTTTAGTGTGTGAGAATGATCTGAATATGTTTCGATACTCTGTTTTGTTTTGATATGACATCTGAAAACCTATGGCATGGTGTATAGATTGTTTATCTAATTATGTCTCTGCTCTGCTCTACTAGGCTCTGTTTGAGTTGGTACCAACTTCTCTGTCTCTGAGTACACCCACTTTGAAAACAAAGTTGTTTTATGTGGTCTTACCTGTGTGCACACTTGGGGCTCTGATAAGAATAAGGGAAAGATTTCACCTCTGTCTTTGCATGGATTAGCCACTATGGATAGCACAATCCTACCTCAAGGGTGAAACAAGGTCTCTGCTCTGTGAGATGCTCTGTTTTGATGTGATGATGACACTCAGGTTACGTTATGGCAAAGTACTCTGGGTTTTATCTGTCTTAAAACCATCGCTCTATTACGTTTGAAAACATGTTTCATTCTGCATGATAACTCAGGAAAATATTTTGTTCTGCATACTGTACTTTGTAAATGCTCATGTTTGCATGCTAGTATGTGTCCTCTGCTTATTAAGTTATTGATAACTCACCCCTTATCTCCACAATATTTTTCAGATGATTTGGATATTATGGAGCATAGGTGAGATGATTTTTAATCATAGAAGGTTTCTTTGAGTATTGGTGTTTTTGTTAAGTAATCTTGTCATGTTTTGATGACTTGGTATTTTGGAAGGTTGATTATATTGAGAAAATTCATCTGAAACAAAATGTTTTATATGATATTGAGATTTTGGATTTTATGAATATATTGCTAGAATCTGAGTCTAACTGACAAGGAGTAACTCTTCCACCTCTGTGGGACCGGGGCATTACAAGGTTAGAGTTTTTAAATCGTGGGCTTCCCATGGTAATATCATGACCTTCTGGTATGTATGCCCCATCCCGGGCGAATAGGAGCACCAGTTATTTTTACCACTTTGCCCATGCTTATAAGAAAACCAAGAGTCCAAAGTGGAAAAGTTATGACGTTGGAGTTTCTCACTTGCAAGCCTTCAATGGTATTACCATAACCTTATGGTATGTATGTCTCATCGCTGGGCCGATTGGAGCACGTCTCATTTTTACACCTTTGCCAGTTCTTAATAGAAAACCAATGTAGTGTAAAGTGGCAAACTTATGGGGTTGGAGTTTTTCACTTGCGGGCTTCCTTTGATACTACCATGACCATATGGTATGAATGTCACATCACCGGGCCTATAGGGGCATGTCACAGTTTTATCACTTTGCTCTTGCTTCGTTGAAAACCAATTGAGTGAAAAGTGGCAAAGGTATGAGGTTAAAGTATTTCAATCACCAGCTTCCCATGGTAATACCACGACCTCATGGTTTGTATGCCCCATCCTCGAGCCAATTGGAGCATCACTAATTTTTAGCACATTGCCCTTACTCAGTAGAGAACCAATTGAATGCCAAGGTGAAAAGTTATAAGGTTAGATGTTTTCAATCACGGGCTTCCCATGGTAATATCATAACCTTATGGTATGTATGGCCCATTCTCGGGTGAATCAGAGCACCTGTTATTTTTATCACTTTGCGCTTGCTTAGTAGAGAACCAATTGAGTGCAAGTGGCCAAGTTATAAGGTTGGAGTTTTTCAATTGTGGTCTTCCCATGGTAATACCATGTTCTTATGGTATGTTTTTCACTCGTGGCCAACCTTTGTACTACCATGACCATATAGTACGCTTGCCTCATCATGGGCCAATCGAGGACCATCAAAGTTTTACCACTTTGCCCTTACTTCATAGAAAAACATATTGAGGGCAAAGTGCCGAAGTTATGAGCTTGGAGTTTTTCACTCGCGGGCTTGCCATGGTTCTTCCTTGACCTTTGGTATGTATGCCCTATCTCCGCACAAATCGGAGGATGTCACATTTTACCACTTTCCGTTTGCTTAATAGAAAATCAATTGACTACAAACTGGCAAAGTTACGAGCTTAGAGTTTTTCAATCACAGGCTTCCCATGGTAATACCATGACCGTATGGTATGTATGCCCCATCCCACGGCAAATTGGAGCACCTCTTTTTTTTTTTATCACTTTGCCCTTGTTTAGAAGAGAACAAATTGAGTCCAAAGTTATGACGTAGGATTTTTCAGCTTGAGGGTCGTCAATGGTACTACCACGACCTTAAGTTATTTATGCCTCATCACTTGGCCAATAGGTGCACATCACATTTTCCCACTTTACGTTTTCTTAATAGAAAGCCAATTGAGTGGAAAGTGGCAAAGTTATACAGTTGGAGTTTTTCAAACACGGGCTTCTCATGGTAATACCATGATCTTATGGTATGTATGCCCCATCCCCAGGGCAATCGGAGCAATTTTTATTTTTACCACTTTGTGCTTGCTTAGTAGAGAACCAATTGAGTGCAAGTGGCCAAGTTATGAGGTTGGAGTTTTTCAATTGTGGTCCTCCCATGGTAATACCATGTTCTTATGTTATCTATGCCTCATTCCCGGACCAATTTGAGGACATCTTATTTTTACCACTTTGCCCTTGCCTAGTAAAGAACCAATTGAGTGCAAAGTGGCAAAGTTATGAGGTTAGAGTCTTTCAATCACTCCCACGGTAATATTACGACCTTATGGTATGTATGCTCCATCCTCGTGCTAATCAGAACACCTATTATTTTTACCACTTTTTCCTTGTTTATAAGAGAACCAATTGAGTCCAAAGTGGAAAAGTTATTATGCTCAATGGTACTACCATGAACTTACGGTATGTATGCCTCATCACTGGGCCAATTGGGGCACGTCTTACTTTTACCCATTTCCTAGTGCTTAGTTGCAAATCAATTGAGTGGAAAGTGGCAAACTTTTGAGTTTGGAGTTTTTCACTCGTGGGCTACCTTCATACTACCATGGCCATATGGTACGCATGCTGGATCACGGCCCAATTGAGGAATCGCAAAGTTTTACCACTATGCGCTTATTTCATAGAAAACCAATTGAGGGCAAAGTGCCCAACTTATGAGCTTGGAAGTGGGCTTGCCATAGTTCTTCCATAACCTTATGGTATGTATGCCCTATCTTTGCACAAATTGGAACACGTCACATTTTACCACTTTGTGTTTTCTTAATAGAAAACCATTTGAGGGCAAAGTGTTGAAGTTATGAGCTTGGAGTTTTTCACTTGTGGGCTTGGCATGGTTCTTCCATGACTTTATGGTATGTATGCCCTATCTTTGCACATATCGGAGCATGTCACATTTTACCACTTTGCATTTTCTTAATTGAAAACCAGTTGACTGCAAAGTGGGAAAGTTATGAGCTTGGAGTTTTTCAATCACGGGCTTCCCATGGTAATACAATGACCTTATGGTATGTATGCCCCCTCCTCCGATAGCAAATCGGGGCACCTCCTATTTTTACCACTTTGCTCTTGCTTAGAAGAGAACAAATTGAATCCAAAGTGGCAAAGTTATGACGTAGGATTTTTTCGCTTGTGGGCGATCAATGGTACTGCGACGACCTTATGGTATTTTTGCCTCATCACTAGGCCAATAGGTGCACGTCACATTTTCCCACTTTGCATTTTCTTAATTGAAAGCCAATTGAGTGCATAGTGGCAAAGTTATGAGGTTGGAGTTTTTTAATCACGCGCTCCCCATGGTAATAGCATGACCTTATGGTATGTATGCTCCATCCCCGCGCCAATCGAAACACCTCTTATTTTTACTATTTTACCCTTACTTAGTATAGAAGCAATTGAGTGCAAGTGGCCAAGTTATGAGGTTTGTGTTTTTCAATTGTGGTCTTCCCATGGTAATACCATGTTCTTATGTTATCTATGTCCCATTCCCAGACCAATCGAAGGACATCTTATTTTTACTACTTTGCTCTTGCTTAGTAGAGAACCAATTGAGTGCAAAGTGGCAAAGTTGTGAAGTTATAGTTTTTCAATCACTCTCATGGTAATATCATGAGCTTATGGTTTGTGTGGCGGCCCTAGCCCCTGCTTGGAATTGGACAGTGGCTGAAATGCCTGGACATGTAACACAAGGCTAGACACCCCTCGTACATGACAGGTAATATGCTATGCGCCTAAGTTCACTAGTAGCAAGCAATATCGTAACAGCATAAAATAATAAAAGTCGGACATTCTAAGCAAAGCAACAAGCAATTGCAAAGTACATCGCACTGTACTAACAAAACATTACCCAGATTGTCCATAACCATAAATCTATTTCTAAAACATTACCCAAAATAACATATATTAGAGTTTAATCTCCCAAAACACGGGACTTGCTTAAAATCTTGTTTCTAAAACACTGTGATCTAATCCATAAGTTCCTTTTTTTTTTTCTCAAAATAACTAAGTTCCCGTTCTCTTCATGAGGGTTCAGGTTTCACGCGTTTCTCTAGAGTCTTATCTTTACTAAAGTCCCATCGGGGAGCTAGACACAAAAAGACTTCGTGAGACTTCTAAGGTCTGAGTGGTGACGACTCTAATTCCTTGGCTACTACCCTTGGGTCAGATGAGGGCTTTTAGGTTTGCTTAAGATAGGCGGAAAAATGATCCATGATCCTATCAAACTTCAAAAAGTCAGAACGAGCCTATATAGAATACTCGCCCTCTGCCACGGAACCATCTAGATTCATGACTCTTGGGAATCCAGGGTACCTGTAACAACTTCTACCATTCCAGTAGGGGAATGGTAGTGGAAACTTCCACAATGAGATTTCAAAAGGTATATTATGAAATGTGTGCATGGACATGTACTTGACATATGCCTTGATCGTTTTCAAACGACTTGTAACAGAGACTTTAACATTTTCAAAAAACTTTTTTGACTTTCTTTTTCATATTGATCTTAATCAGAACTTTTCTTGTCATAACATATCACAAGATTTGCATCGAGTGATCCTTATCATATTATGAGATTTTTATCAAGTGATCCTTATCTTATGTGATGGGCACCAAGATGGACCTAGTCTTAAAGATCTTTTGCAAGTTTCAGATAGGCCAATTACAAGATCAAGAGCTAAGAAGATCAAGGAAGTAATGCAATGATTGATGCAATCTACTTGGGACGAGTCTAGAAAGAGCCGAATATTCAAGATGGGCTTGAGAGAAAGACATCCAATGATCATCCACTATGGAAGAGTGCAACATAAATTAGGGTCTATTATTATGTTTATGTGATTGAAGGCCTTGGACTTGTTAATTTCATTAAAGAGGCTTATTTTATATTTGGTATTTAGAGCTCGGTTTCCAATTAGGTCTGATTCTATCTTTTAATTCTTGCATCTTTAAATTTAATTCTAGGGCGTCATTGTTCTAGGGTTACAAAAAAAAAAAAAGGCTACCAAAATTCTTAGGGTTTTGGGTTTTGCTGAAATTTGCATCACTTAGGGTTTCAAAATTGTAGGGTTTCTTGCACCTCTAAGTTTTTCAATTGCACGGAGTGCTGTTCCATTGATTCTCTTCTACTTCTTTATCAATTCTTGTGTGTTTGAATTCAATTACTTGATTTTCACAACTGAATATTGTTGTTTGTTATTGAATTAGAAAAAAGAAGAGAAGAAAGGAAAAGAAAAAAGAAAATCGAAAAAAAAAGGGTTAACATTCTCAAAGGTTGCTACATAGTTACAACGAATAGAAAGAAAGACATTTGTTGATCGAGTTTTATCATCAAATTGGCTGAATACATCTTTCTAGTTGGTATCTTGTTTTATAATTACGCTTTTTCTTGCATAAATTTCTTGAGTCTCGTGTCATTTTATTCCTTCCTTGTTTCTGGTTTGAATAATACAAGATTGTATTGTCTTGATTTAGTTCAACTAGTTCTTAAAGAACTAGAGCACGAAAGCTATTAAGGTAAAAGGCAAGAGAGTGTGAGACTATTATTGGGAAAAAGACAATTAAGAGTGAAACATGAGTGGAGTGTCATTCTTCGAGTATAAACACGTAAGGGAGTGTGTGAGGTTTTTCACTAACAATCTTTTTGTGTAGGTCATTACGATGTCTCATAGGAGTGACTCATCACCAAAGGGGATGGTAAATAACTCATCCTTTGTGTTACAAGCCATGCAACAATAGTTTGAGCGGTTGAACTAAGTGTTAGGTGAAATGGGGGATAGAATCGATCATTAAGAAGCAATGATTAGAAATCTGCAAGGTGGGAGAGATAGGGGGCGACGTGAGCCTAGTATTGAGAATGGGTATGAGAAGGGAGTGTATGGTGTGGATGAGGAAGACCTATCATCTGAAGTTAGATTGGGTAGACATAGAAGATAGTGAAGTTGGCGATAATTGAGTTAACTGATTATGCCTAGTGACCAATAAGAGGAAGAATCTTGAGAGACCTGTAGAAATATGGAGAGAGTTGAAAACTAGAATGAGGTGGAGATTTGTACCTAGCCACCACTATAGAGACCTTTACCAAAAACTACAAAATCTTATACAGGGGTCTAAGAGTGTAAAGGATTACCATAAGGAGATGAAGCTGGCTATGATTTGGGCTAATGTAATGGAGGATCGGGATGTCACAATGGCTAGATTTTTGAGTGGGTTGAATAGGGAGATAGCCAATATAGTTGAGTTGCAACATTATATGGAGGTAGTGGACATAGTGCACATGGCTATGAAGTGGAAAGGCAGTTAAAGAGAATAGGTACAACAAAGTATACTTTTGGTTTCTAGCACTCTTTGGAAACCAAAGTGGGACAAAAATGAACAAACTGTAATAAAGGGGAAGACCGAACCACCTAAGAGGAAGGATGGGGGAACTAGCAACAAACCCAAGGTGGAATCCCAACCTTCACAAAATAGAAATATTAAATGTTTTAAGTGTTTGGATACAAGGCACGTCGCATTTCAAGGTCCAAATATGCGGGTGATAATTATGCATGACAATGGAGAGGTAATGACTGAGAGTGAGGGTGATAGTAAGGAGATGTTCGGGTTGGTTGATACTAGTGATGATGATGGATTGGAGTACCCCATGATAGGTGAATCTCTTGTTGCCAGACGTGCTCTCAATACACAAATCAACGATGGATGATACAAAGCAGTGGAGAGGGAACATTTTTCATACTGGATGCCACATTAACAATAAGGTATGTAGTATGATCATTAATGGGAGGAGTTGTATTAATTTGACTAGCACTACTTTAGTAGAGAAATTAAATTTACCTACATTGAAACACCTTAGACCATACATGTTGCAATGGTTGAGTGATGTGGGTAGGTTAGGGTAAATAAACAAGTACTAGTTTCTTTTTCAATTGGGAAATACAATGATGTGGTGGTTTGTGATATAGTGCCTACGAATGTTAGCCATATTTTGTTGGGGAAGCTGTGGCAGTATGATAGAAAAGTGATCCATGATGAGTTAAAGAACATGTACAGTTTTGAACAGGATGGAAAAATAATCAGACTTGCTCCTTTAACTCTAACACAGTTCCACAGGGACCAATCGGAGCTAAAAAGTGAGATTGATAAAAAAAAGAGGGAGTAAAAGTGAGGATGAGATTGAGGAAAAAAGAAATAGTGAGACCGAAAATGAGAGAGAGCAAAATGAGAGAGAGAAAAGATGAGGGTGAGCCTGAAACCTCAAGAAAAATAGAGAATGAGTTGAAAAACAATTGTGAGGCTGAAAGTTCAAAAAAAGAAGAGAGTAAAAGAAAAAAAGATAGTGAAAATGAAAAAGAGAGTGAGAGAAAAAAAGAGAATGAGACTGATAGATCAAGAGAAAGAGAGAGAAAAAATAAAATAGAGATGTGGCTGAGAGTTAAGAAAAAAGAGTGGAGCCATAAGAGGAAAAAGAAAGAGAGATTGTAGAGAGAAACGAAGAAACAAAAGTGAGTTTTTATGCTAAGGCAAGCTCTTTTACTAATGACTTTAACAACTCTTTGTCTAGTGTTGTTGCTTCTTTGTTGCAGGGATATGAGGTCATGATTCTTAGTGGTGTGTTTAATGGATTGCCACATATCAGAGAGATAGAGCATTATATTGATTTTGTACCAGGTGTGACAATCCCTACCTGACCTCTCTTTGAAGAACATGAGTCCTTGACGCATTTGAAGGGACAAGGTTAGTTGAATAGAATGCATGCCAAGTGGGTGCGATTCATTGAGACCTTTCCTCATGCAATCAAGTAGACACAAGGTAAGAAAATTTTTGTGTTTGATGCTTTAGCAAGAAGGTATGTCCTTGTCATCATTTTAGATGCAAAATTATTGAGACTTGAGTATGATAAAAAATTGTATGTTAATGATGATGGCTTGGCTAGTGTGTATGGCGTATGTGAGAAGCATCGTTTGGTCAGTTCTATAGACGAGATTGGTAATTGTTTAAAGAGAATAGATCATGTGAGCCAACTAGTCTTATGCGTGAGTTGCTTGTGCATGGATTTGGTTTGATGGGTCATTTTGTTGTAAAGAAGATTTTAAACGTGTTGCATGAACATTTGTGGGTGTCATTTTCCATTCATTGACTTGTTGGATGAATGTTTGTGGGAGTATTATTTGCCTTTCATTGAGTTTGCATATAATTGAAGTGGTTATTTTTGGATAAAGAAGATTTTAGATGTGTTGTATGAATGTTTGTAGGAGTATCATTTGCCATTCATTGACTTGTTGCATGAACGTTTGCAGGAGTATCATTTGACTTCATTGACTTTGCATATAATTGGAGTGGCATTTTGGTGTAAGAAAGACTTTAGATGTGTTTCATGAACATTTGTGAGAGTATTATTTTCCATTCATTGAGTTTACATATAATTGGAGTGTTCATGCTATTACTAAATTTTCCTATTTTGAAATTGTTTATAGACTTAATCCATTTACTCCTTTAAATTTATTATTTTTACCCGTTGATGACAGGAGTAGCTTCGATGGACTCTTCCAAATTCTTGAACAAATTAATGATAATGCCAATCAAGTGAATCTTCTAGGTAAGTATAATGTTTCTGCCAATTTCAAAGTTACTAACTTTTTTCCCTTTGATGCAGGTGATTCGAGATTGAATCCTTTTGAGGAGAGGGGGAATGATGGGCACAAAGATGGACCTAGTCTTAAAGATCATTTGCAAGTTCCAAATAGGCCAATTGTAAGATCAAGAGCTAAGAAGATCAAGGAAGCAATTTAAGGATTGATGCAATCTACTTGGGACGAGTCTAGCATGAGCCGAATATTCAAGATGGGCTTGAGAGAAGGAGATCCAATGATCATCCACTATAAAAGAGTGCAACATAAATTAGGGTCTATTATTATGTTTACGTGATTGAAGGCCTTGGATTTGTTTATTTCATTAAAGGGGTGTATTTTATTAGTTATAGGAATTATTTTAGAATAAATGGGCTTGAGGATGCTTGTGACGCCCCGACTCCCACTTACAACAAACCTCGGGAATCGTGACGTCAGGATGATGACAACCGGTCACGCATCCTAATGACAAGTGTCAAGTGTGTGCAACAAATAAATAGTGCACAATTAAAAATACAGCGGAAGGTAATAAAGTCTACTAGTACCAGAATTTTAATTAATACAGAAATCCAAAATACGAATACCTTAAAACAAAGCCAAAGTCCCAGAAATAAAACACAAGTCTGAAAATAAAAACTACAGCTCGAGTGATCCTAAATCACTCCTCCGGCGGAGCCAGATCCTCAGGCTCGGCATCTGCATCATCAACAAAGTCTGCAGTACCATGAAATGGTACCGCAGGTAAGTTATAACCTAACCAAGTCCAGAGATAAAACCATACTCTAACAATTAACCATGCATGCCCATGATGCAAATGAAATAATGCTATGCATGCCAAAAATCTCATTGGCTCAAAATCATTCCCAGTAAAATCCATTTCCACCATTTTCCCAGAAAATGGTACACAAAAATCATTTCCATCATTTTCCCAGAAAATGATACACAAAAGCAACTCACGCTATTTTCCAGAAAACAGCTCTTTTCCATTTAATCCAATTAACCATATGCACCATGGTCTCCCCTATGGACCATCCGCACGTCCTGGCTACTTTACGAGAGATGCCCAGTTCCGCACCCGGTGCGTTCGTGGCCAGGTTATCCTCTAGCCCCCGCCAGCAGAAGGGCCACGGAGTCGGCACGTCCAACGTCCGATCCCGTTGTCGCCAGGCGACAACCCAGAGGACGTCACTCAGTATGTTACGCTCCGAGTGACCAGAGGAGCTCCACCGAGATAATGCCTCATCTCGGCTTGGGGTCGTGATACACACGCACCCATAAATCAAATTCTCATGAAAACCCAGTTTTCAAAATAATCACATGATCATGCATGCAACACACGAAAAACCCAGTTTTTCAGTTTACAAACATGTCATGCGTGCATATGCCATGAACCAACAATAACCTCAAAATCACAACCAAACCAGATCACAACATTCACACACAATTTCAACAATTAACCAGATCACAGCCAGAATATCCAATAACCAACTCCAATTCACAACATAATCAAATCCAACAATAAATCCAATCTCCCAAAAATCACACAACAATATACTCCGATCAATCCATCCACCCCCGAACTCCTCGGACTCAGTCCGAAACCAACCAGGATACATATATATAAAATATAGCAGTTAATTGCAAAAATATAATTAAATCTCAAAGAGTTGTTTAGGAAATACTTACAGCGCTTTAAAAGAATTTTACGAAGGATCCGAGGCATAGCGAATCACCAAGGCAGCAAAAATGCACAGTGTAAAAACACTGGCCGAAATGCAGTGAAATTAGAATTTTTCGCGGTTTCAATCGAAAACTTGAAATTGATAGGGTACGGCCAATGGAAGGTGGAGAATCTAATGGTGGTGGTGGTTGGCCGAGAATGGTGGCGGAAATGGGCGGTTTTAAGATCGGAAAATACAAATCGGAAGTGATGCTCGTATGACTGGCTCCGGCGACGGATCGGGGCTGGGTTTGGGTCCAAAAGCTTGGTATTGGGCCGGTGAAGATGTGGTGAAAAAATAGTGGCCGGAGGTGGCCGGACGGCGGCGAAATGGCGAAGAGAAGCCCGCGGCTTCGCACGGCTCTCGGAGACAAACGGTGGCTCGGGGTGGTCTGAAAATCTAGGGGTGAGGTCGTCGGTCGGAGGGGAGTCGAACGGCACCGGCGGTGTCGACCACCGCCGGCCGGCGGCGGTGCAGGGAGGTGAAGTCCGAAAGATGCGTGGGTGAGGAGAGAGAGAGGAGGGGCTGCTCGCGTGGGAGAAAAAGGAAGAAGAAAGAAAAAAGAAGAAAAAAGAAAAAGAGAAAAGAAAAAGAGGAAGAAGAAAAAGGAGATCCAGCTTTTCAACTGTGGTTTTCGAAAGTGATCCAACGAAAAAGATTTTAAAACCACTAGATAAATAAAATAATTCAAACTCAATGAAATATTCAATTAAAATAGTAAAAATATTAAAATCCAAAAACAAGTCCATTTAAATAAAACAATAACTATTTTTAAAACAGTTAAAATAAATAAATCAATTTAACTCAAAATTAGCTAAAATGAAATATTAAATTCTGACAAAAACATCATTTAAAATAAAAAGAAATTAAATTGCAGATCACTAATTTAAATTAATCAAACACAGTGAAATGCTTTAATAAAACAATAGAAATTTTAAAACCCACAAACAAACCAATTTAAATTAAAAAAAATCAATTTAAATCCAAAACAATAATTAACAATAAGAAGCCCAATAAAATAATTTTCACAACTTAAAAAATATTATAAAATAGTATTTAAAAACTCCCAAAATTTTAAAACAAGATAATTAATCATGAAATAAATTAAATAAATCTTTCATTAAAATACACTAAAATTCGGGATGTTACAATGCTTGACCCACATATGTTTTATTTTGTTAAACTAAGGTTTTAAGAAGTTACTATAGCCGAGTATTGTAGCATGACACCATTCACTCAGGGGTATTTTTGGAAGATGGGCTTTATTTTAGCTAGAATTTTAATTAGGTTTTGCTTTAAATACTCTTTGTAGCCTCATTTTAAGAAGCTTATAAAATTTGATGAATTTTTTCATTGTGAGTTGAGTTTATCTCCTCTTGTTCTTAATTAAACTTTTGAACTTATCAAAGGTAAATCACAACCTTTGTGGCATTCCTCCTTGTTATTTTTCTACAGATTCTTCAATGGGTCTAGATTTTAATATAATCTAGGTTCTTGAAACAACTTATTAACGAGTCTAGATTCTCCATCCATTGACTTGATTTTGATTTTCTTGGGTGAGTTTTCAAATTGATTGTGGGTTTAAGGAATTCCATTCTTGTGGGTTCATATCATTATGAGCTCTTATTTTTGTTCATAGGCTGGACACAACACGAGTCCCCTTTGCACCGCGTGTTCCTGCTAGTTACCGCACCATCAGCAGTCTATACACCATGATGAATAAATCATAAACAGAGATTCATATTAACTCAACTATACTTCGTCGAATTACATGCCTGATGCACCATCAGCGTGTTCCTGCTGGGTCGTCGACTGTTCTTCGTCGACCCAGGGGTTACCACTCCATTCTTAAGCACTCTAGAGTGGACAGAGGAGTCCTTGGGGTCATGATAAAACATTTAGATTCTTTTATTTGGAAAAAACTTTTTGGAAATACATTTCCCCAAAGGCATGTAACATGAGACTTTAGACATACGTGCTTACGCTTGACATGTGACATATGGAATGCCACGCAAGAAATAACCAAGTATAATATGTTCAATTCTTGGCATGATAACATGAAACACATAAAACATCAAAACACATGATGGGAACCAAGATGGACCTAGTTTTAAGGATCCTTTACAAGTTCCATATGGGCATATTACAAGTTCAAGAGTTAAGAAGATCAAGGAAACAATGCAAAGATAGATGCAATCTACTTAGGATGAGTCAAGCAAGAGCCCAACATTCAAAATGGGCTTGAAGGATGAAAATCTAATTTTGAATCGTTTGATACAATCTATGGAAGAGGGCAATAACATGACTTAAAGGCCTTGGGCACTTGCAAGCATTCAAATTGTTTAAATTATTTAAAGGACTTATTTTATTAGTTTAGAATAATTGAGCCTTAGATATTTGGCCCACATATATCTTATTTTTATGAACTAGGGTTTTTGGGAAGGCCTTGTATTTTGGCCAAGGGTTTATTTGGAAAGTTACATCCTCAAGCCTAATTATTCTAAACTAATAAAATAAGTCCTTTAAATGAATTGAACAAGTTGAAAGCCTTCAAGTGCCCAAATGACTCAAAACTGGATCTTCTTAGCTCTTGATCTTGTAATATGGCCTATCTGGAACTTGCAAAGGATCTTCAAATCTAGGCCCACCTTAATTCCCATCATTCCCCCTCTCCTCAAAAGGATTCGACCTCGAATCTCTACCTGGATCGAAGGGAAAAAGGTTAAAAACATTGACAATAGCAGAAAAATTATACTTACCTGGAAGGTTCACTTGATATGCATTATCATTAATTTGTTCAAGAATTTGGAAAAGTCCATCCAAGGTACTTTTGTCATCAACAGGTAAATGTATTAAATCTAAAGGAGTAAATGGATTAAGTCTACAAAAAATTTCAAAAGGTGAAACTTTAGTAATAGCATGAACGCTCCAATTATGTGTAAACTCAATAAATGGCAAACAAAACTCCCTCAAATGTTCATGAAACACATCTAAAGTCTTCCTTCCTTCAAAATGATCACCCCAATTATTTATGAACTCAATGAATGTCAAGCAATACTCCCACAAACTTTCATGCAACATGTCAATGAATGGCAAATGATACTCCCACAAACATTCATGCAACACGTCTAAAATCTTCTTTGCACCAAAATGACCACTCCAATGATATTCAAACTCAATGAATGTCAAGCAATACTTCCACTCATGGTCACACCACACGATTAAAATCCTTTTCATACGAAAATGACCCAACAAACCACATCCATGCACTAGCATCTCACGCATAAGACTAGTAGGCTCACAAATTTTATTCTCTCTAAACAAATACCAATCTAATCTATAACACTTACCAAACGATGCCCTCTCACATGCTTCATACACACTAGCAAAATCATCCTCATTAGCATGCAATTGCTTATCATATTCAAGTCTCAATAACTTTGTATCTAAAATGATGACAATGACATACCTTCTTGCTAAAGCATCAACCACAAAACTTTCCTTACCTTGTGTATACTTGATTACATGAGAAAATGTCTCAATGAATTGTACCCACTTGGCATGCATTCTATTCAACTTACCTTGTCCCTTCATGTGCATCAAGGACTCATGCTCTTCAAAGAGAGGTCGAGTAGGAATTGTTGCACCTGGCACAAAATCAATATAGCGCTCTATCTCCCTAATAGGTGGCAATCCACTAAACACACCGCTAGAAATCATGACCTTATATCCCTGCAACAAGGAAATAACAACACTAAGCAAAGAGTCGTTAAATTCATTAGTATAAAAGCCTGCCTTAGCACAAAAACTCACTTTTATTTCTTTCTCCTCATGTGGCTCATCTCTTTTTTCTTGACTCTCAGCTACATCTCTATTTTCTTTTTCACTCTCTCTTTCTCTTGATGTTTCAACTTCATTCTCTTTTTCCCTCTCACTCACTTTTTCCTTTTCACTCACTTTTTCCTTTTCACTCTCTTTCTTTCTATCACTTTCTTTTTCTTCATCTTTTTTTGAACTCTCAATCTTACAATTATTTTTCAACTTATTCTCTCTTTTTCTTGAGGTTTCAGACTCACTCTCATCTTTCCCCTTAGGTGGTTCAATCTTCCCCTTTGTTACAGTTGATCATTTTTGTCCTCCTTTGGTTTCCAAGGAGTGCTAGAAACTGAAGTATACCTTGCTGTACCCTTTCTCTTTAACTGCCTCTCCACCTTCATAACCATGTGCACCATGTCTTCTACCTCCACATAATGTTGCAACTCAACTACATTGGCTATCTCCTTATTCAACCCACTTAAAAATCTAGCCATCGTGGCCTCCCTATCCTCCACTACATTAGCTCGAATCATAGCCACCTCCATCTCCTTATGGTAATCCTCTACAATCTTAGAACCCTGTGTAAGATTTTGTAATTTTTGGTAGAGGTCTCTATAGTAGTGGCTAAGTACAAATCTCCACATCATGATAGCTTTCAACTCTCTTCATGTTTCTACAGGCCTCTCAAGATTCCTCCTCTTGTTGGTCACTAATTGATCCCACCAAATAATAGCATAATCAGTGAACCCAATTACCGCCAACTTCACTTTCTTCTCCTTAGAGTAATTAGGACAATCAAACACCTCTCTATTTTTTCTCCCACTCTAGATAAACCTTTGGGTCAGTTCTACCTTGGAAAGATGGTATTTTCATTTTGATACTTTCTGTAACATCCTGAATTTTAGTGTATTTTTAATGAAGGATTTATTTAATTTATTTAGTGATTAATTATCTTGTTTTAAAATTATGGGAGTTTTTAAATATTATTTTATAATATTTTAAGTTGTGAAAATTAAATTTTTATGTGTTTTCTTAGTATTATTTACTGTTTTGCATTTAAATTGATCTTTAATTTAAATTGATTTATTTTTGGGTTTTAAAATAATTATTGTTTTAATTAAGCATTTCACTGCGTTTGGATTATTTTATTTATCTTGTAGTTTTAAAATCCTCTTCGTTGGATTTTTCGGGACCCAAGATGAAAAGACTGGATCTCCTTTTTCTTCCTTCTCTTTTTCTTTTTCTTTTTCTTCTTTTTTCTTCTTTCTCCTTCGGACCCCCCAGCCCGATACCCCTCTCTCTCTCTCTCTCTCTCTCTCTCTCTCTCTCTCTCTCTCTCTCTCTCTCTCTCTCTCCTCTCCCACGCACAAATCGGCTTCACCGTCCCTGAGTTGCTGCCGGCTGTCCGTGGCCGACACCGCCGGCACCACCGGCTTCCCCACCTGCCGACGAGTCACCCCTCCAAATCCCAGCCCGCGCCACTCCGCCGTTAGCCTTCGGAAGCCGTGCGAAGCCGCTGCCTTCCTCCACCCATTTCGCCGCCGTCTGGCCACCTCCGGCCACCAAATTTCTACCACTTCACCACCGGCCCTCCAGCAATCCTTTGGACCCAACCTCGGCCCCGATCCGTCACCGGAGCCGCCCCATCGAAGTCAAAGTCTGATTTGAGTTTCTCAGCCTTAAACCGCCGTTTCGGCCGCCACCCACGGCCAACCATCACTTCCATTAGCTTCACCACCTCCTATAGGCCCTACCCTACCGTTTTCAAGTTTTCGTTTGACCCCGGGTGAAATTTGAGTTTCACTGTGTTTCGGCCACAGTATTTTTTTTACACTGTGGAGTTGCTGCTTTGGTGCTTCCTGCCCTTTGTGATCCTCTGAAAATATTTTATAGCGCTGTAAATATTTCCTAAACAATCTTTTGAGATTTAAATATATTTTTGCAATATTTATTTATACTGTGATCTGATTGGTTCCGGACTGAGTCCAAGGAGTTTGGGGGTGGATGGATGGAGGACGGAGTATTTTTTGGTGTTGGTTATTGTGTTTGGGTTGTTGTTGGATACTAGTTATATTGTGATTTGGAATTGGTTATTGAGGTTTATTGTTGTGGTTTGGTACACTGCATATTGCACGCATAATCATGTTTGTAAATTGAAAACTGGGTTTTCGTGTATTGCATTCATGTTCATGTGACTATTTTGAAAACTGGGTTTTCATGTGAATTGGATTTTATGGGTGTGTGTATCACGACCCCAAGCCGAGATGGGGCATTATCTTGGTGGAGCTCCTCTGGTCACTCGGGAGCGGAATATACTGAGTGACGTCCCCTAGGTTGTCGCTGGGCGACAACGGGATCCGATGTTGGTCGTGCCGACTCCGTGGCCCTTCTGCTGGCGGGGGCTAGAGGATGACCTGGCCACGAACGCACCGGGTGCGGAACTGGGCATCGCTCGTAAAGTAGCCAGGACGTGCGGATGGTCCATATGGGAGGCCATGGTGCATATGGATTAATTGGATAATGGAAAAATGGCTGTTTTCTGGGAAAATAGCGTGAGTATGTTTTTGTGTATCATTTTCTGGGAAAATGATGGATATTGATTTTTGAGCTATTTTCTGGGAAAATGGTGGAAATGATGTTATTGGAAATATTTTTGGATCAAATGAGATTTTTGGTGTGTGTTGCATTTATTGCATCTTGCATCATATGCATGCATGGTCAGTTGCCTAAATATGTTTTTATCTCAGGATGTGGTTAGGTTATAACTTACCTGCGGTACCATTTAATGGTACTGCAGATTATGTTGTTATTGATGCAGATGTCGAGCCTGAGGATTTGGCTCTGCCGGAGGAGTGATCTAGGATCACTCGTGCTGGGTTTTATTTCAGACTTGTATTATTATTTGTGGGACTTTGGCTTTTATTTTTAAGAGATTTGTATTTGGATATTTGTATTTAACAAAAATTCTAGTACTAGATGACTTAATTGCTATCCGCTGTGTATTTTAATTATGCACTGTTTATTTTGTTGCACACACTTAACACTTGTCGTTGGGATGCGTGACCGGGTTGTCATCATCCTGACGTCACGATTCCCGAGACTTTTTGTACGTGGGAGTCGGGGCGTCACACTTTCAAGGTTCCTATCTACTTCATCTCGACCCCTTGGGTTTCCCCCTAGATCCTCTTTCACGACTAACTCCTCTATGTCTACCCAATCCAACTTCAGATGTTAGATCTTCCTCATCCTCATCATACTCTTCATTCTCATACCCATTCTCAATACTAAGCTCATGTCGCATCCTATCTCTCCCACCATATAGATTTCTAATCAAGACTTCTCATTGATCCATCCTATCTTTCACTTCATCCAATACCAAGTTCGACTACTCAAACTGTTGTTGCATGGCTTGGAACGCAAAGGACGAGTTATCTGCCCTCATCCCATTTGGTGATTAGTCACTCCTATGAGACATCATAATGTACTGCACAAAAAGGATGTTAGTGGAAAACCTCACACACTCCCTTACGTGTTTACACTCGAATAATGGCACTCCACTCGTGTTTCACTCTTAATTGGCTTTTTCCCAATAATAGTCTCGCACTCTCTTGCCTTTTACCTCAATAGTTTTCTCACTCAAGTTCTTTAAGAACTAGTTGAACAAAAATCAAGACAAGACAACCTTGTATTATTCCAACCAGTAACAAAAATCAACAAATGTCTTTCTTTCTCTTTATTGTAACTATGTAGCAACCTATTAGTATGCTACCTTTTTTTTTTTTAGAATTTTTTTTTTCTTTTCACCAACTGAAATGATCACAATCAAAGGAATAAGCAATTGAAAAAAACCCTAACAAAGAACTAGAAAAGGCAAATCAAATAACAAGGTAACCCTAACCAAAGAATAAGGAAACCCTAGACAACAATGAGAAATTCAGCAGCCCTAGGATGAAGGAAATTTTTGCAACTTTTTTTTTTTTTTTGAATTTTGTTTTTGAATTTTTTTTTCTAAACCCTAGAAAAATGAAGCCCTGGAATTCAATATGCACGAAATAAAGGATAGAATCAGACCTGATTGGAAACCGAGCTCTGAATACCAAATGATATGAACCCGCGGGAATGGGAATCTCTTGAACCCACAATCAATTTGAAAACGTACCCAAGAAAGCCAAACTCAAGTTAATGGATGAAGAATCTAGACCCGATGAGAACTCGTTTCAAGAATCTAGATTATATTAAAATCTAGACCCGTTGAAGAACCCGTCTCAAGAACCCAGATTACAAGGAGGATGCCACAAAGGTTGTGATTTACTTTTGATAAATTCAAAAGTTCAATCAAGAACAAGAGGAGTAAAACTTAACTCACAATGAATAATTCATCAAATTTCATAAACTTCATAAACTGAGGCTACAAATAGTATTTAAAGGAAACCCTAATTAACCCTAGATAAATAAATCCCCCATCTTCCAAAAATGCCCCTGCGTGAACAGTACCGCATTACAGGAACTCGGCTACAGTTCTTTTAAACCCTAGTTCCTAAAAATAACTTTCCAAATACATCCTTGGCCAAAATACAAAGCCTTCATAAAAATCCTAGTTCATAATAAAAAGACATGTGTGGGCCAAACATCCTCAAGCCCAATTATTCTAAACTAATAAAATAAGTCATTTAAATGAATTGAACAAGTTGAAAGCTTTCAAGTGCCCAAATGACTCAAAACTGGATCTTCTTAGCTCTTGATCTTGTAATATGGCCTATCTGGAACTTGCAAAGGATCTTTAAATCTAGACCCACCTTGATTCCCATCACGTTCCATTGATTATCTTCTATTTCATTGTCAATTCTTGTGTGTTTGAATTCAATTGCTTGATTTTCAATTGAATATTACTGTTTGTGATTGAATTAGAGAGAAGAAATGAAAAGAAAGGAAAAGAAAAGAAAAGAAAAGAAAGGAAAAGAAAAGAAATTCGAAAAAAAAGAAAGATAGCATACTCATAGGTTGCTACATAGTTACAACATAGAGAAAGAAAGACATTTGTTGATTGAGCTTTATCATCAAAGGGGCTGAAAACATCTTTCTAGTGGGTATCTTGTTTTTATCATTACTCTTTCTCCCGTAAATTCCTTGAGTCTCGTGTTATTTTATTCCTTCATTGTTTCTTGTTCCTTTTTCGTGGATCTGTATTACTTGTTGGAATAATACTTTAAATAGAAAATAAAGGAATATGTTAAGAGTATTAAGTGATATTAGTATTTATTAGATTTCTTTTTAAATTAAATAATTATTTTAATCATGAGAAAGTAAATCTATTTTTTAAGAATTTAAGTTTATGACTTATTGAAAATAGCCCAAGTGTTTTAATTAAGTAAGAATATGCTATTAGTATTTTTAAATAATTTAAGATATAAACATTTATTGATTTTATATTAAACAGAATATTTTATTCATTATATTCTACAGTATGAATTTTAATTAAGTAGGAAATTAGTACATGTTATTCTAGACAGATTTAGTGACGTTTAAAAGACTATGTTTAGGTAACGAGCTACGAAGTGAGATTCAAGAAGAAGCATAGCAAAGTAAGTTATTTGATCACAAAATTAGGATCATCACAGTTTAGCTTATATATAAGTATTATTCAAGCCAGTTCATTGATAGCCAATTTTTATGTATCACTCATGTCATATGCAAACATGTCATTCAACATAGCATACGATCATGTCATTCCGCATTATGTTCAGATTCAGAAAATTATAATTATGTATGTATTATGTCATGCATCTCATGGTCATAAGACACGTAAGCTATCTTAAGTTCAAGTGCAAGATAAGATCATATCAGTTAATCAATGGCCATTCAGATGCATGGTACCAATGTAGTTCAGTTTCAGGGTGGATGTGCAAGCCACGGACTCAAGCGTGGTCCACCATAGTATGCCAAAATACTATCAGCGGCTCCCCTTGTTGCAGCGGGATGTGGGGCCGGTGCACAACCTCGCACACAGGGTTAAGTGTGTTGGCTAGTCAGTTCAGTCAGTTAATTCAGATAAACCAGTCATGCATAGCATAAACATCAGTATGAACAGTCATGAATTTTAAGTTCTCAGCATGAAAACTTTTATGAAAATCTTATGTTTGGTATGTTAACGTTGTGATGGATTTCTTGCTGAGTATTCGATTCATTTTAGTTTGTTTTCATGTTTTCAACCACCCAGGTGAGGATGATGATTACGAGTAGACAGGCCAGGATTAGAAGGAGTAGTTGTTTTAGTTTCAGACCTTCTAGAATGAAATTTATTTTATTGCTTTTATGACATAACTTTTATTCAGTTTATTCAATTAAGTTTTTGAAGACATTTTTATCAGACAAAGTTTTATGAGATAAATTCTAAACTGTTTTTATTTAATATGAGATCTCTTATCGGGTTTATTTTATGAAAAATACGTGACACTCCTAGCCTACGGGAAGGGGGCGTTACATTCCAACTCCTACGACACATGCGTATCAAACCGAGCTCCACTTCCGGATTCAAGCCTATGCAAAACTAATGATTCAAACCTATATTCTAGCCTAAAATTTCTAAGGACATATGTGTTCACCCAGAGACATAATTACTCTGATACCACCCTGTGACGCCCCCAACCTCAGCTTAGGATGGAACAGAGACTTAGAGTTTTAGGACATGTAACACAAGGTTACATACCCCCGTACATGACAGTTAATATGCAATGCATCATATAAGTGCAACTAGTAGTATGCAATAATCACAGCGGAATAAGGGCGATTAGTTATAACTCATGCAAGAATTAACTAAAAACATCCCAATAGCATTAATAACTGTCATAAGTTTAAATTTAAAGATAGCATTTCCTCAATACAAAATACTTAATCCAAGTTCAATGGTTAGATCAAATATTTCATATGCTCTGAAGTATGAAGAGTCAGTGTTTATGAGCATGAAAATTATTTTTAGTCTTCATTCAAGGCCTAGCTCCTCTTCAACCATCTGTATCCAGTGATCCATCATGTCCATCCTCTATCGGTCTTGTTACAACTTCTATCATTTTAGGGGGAATGACAGTGGTCCCACAAGGGGTGAGATTTACTCGAAATCTCAGTAAGTTAAACAACTAACTTGCACAAAGATAAATTATGCATGAAGAATGATAAATAAAAATTGTATGAAATGCAAAAAATGTGCATGTGCCTCCCATCCAGACTCCTTAACATTTTTAGAAAAACTTTAATGCACTTTTGCCTTCAGAGAACATGTTTGCTTTCTCATTCCAAAAACATGACATTTTGAAAGAGAACATTTCATACTTCATTACTTTAAAAAATCATAACATTTCATCGTTTATCAAAGCCATCATTAATATACGTTTGGTAGCAACACAGTTCCCCATATGCACCATGAACACCTGCCGGTGACTGTAGCACAACTCATGTTGACATTACGTCATTGTCTGCAGACATCATTCTCAATGCATTGGTAATATAACATAACATCATAACATCATAATGTGTACACCCACCAGCATTAGGTGTCATAACATATTGACTTCACTCCTGCGTTCTTTAAATAGAACTTATTCGAAACCCATTAACTGTTGTTCATTGTCAACCTAGGGGTTACCACTCCATTCTTAAACACTTCAGAGTGGACAGAGGAGTTCCATTAGGATAATTTTCCATCCTAGCCTTTTTGGGGTTGTGAAAAAATTTATTTTCATTGTAAGTTAAAAGTGTGCTCCATGACATGTGCATATATAGAAAGCTTTTTATGTGAAATGACATTTGTAGATGCAAGATGATAAAATGGTAGAAATATCACATGTCATGTAAATATACACTAAATGTATCACATAACATGATATTTTATACTCAATGTGATAATTGTAACATGAAAGAGGTATTTATCAATAAATCATAAATAATATGTTATTGTGTAAGTTAGAGGCCAACTTACAAACTTCCGGAGGAATTGAAAAATAATGTCATAGCTACGTAAATCAAGTGCGTACTAAGTTAGGATTATTACTTCTATGGGTGAGGTCCAAAATCAAATATTTCAAAAATAAATATTTACAAAAATACCCCTAGACCTCAAAAATTACCGTTAAGGCCCTAAATTTTAACTAATTGCAAACAAACTCCAAATTTAATAAAAATTCATGAACTTCATATTTTTGGCATTCTAAAACCATTTATGCCTTTGGATTTTCAAAAATCAAAGTGTAACTTTCCAAAATGGTCCCAACCCGTCGCATGCACTCTAGTTGATGCCTAAGTGTATTTTCAACTATTGGTCCCTATGAATGCATGCATATGAGATTTTCTTTAATCACAAATGATCAATAATATCTTTAATGACATAATGAAAACTAATTACAGGATAATATAGTTTATCCCAACACTTAATCATGGCTAAGATATCCTTAATCTCTACTTCATTCAAACCGATTCATACTTGATGATCAAAATAAGATAGATTCAAAACCTACCATGGCATGCTTCTAACCACAATTTAAACCTTCCATAATCATGTTAATACAATAATGAATTATATCAAATCATGCTTAAGACACGCCATGTGGCGCCCCCGACTTCCATGTACGGACCAGCACGGAAATCGAGACACCCGGGATGATGACAACCGGTCACGCATCCCAACGACAAGTGTCAAGTGTGTGCAACAAATAAACAGTGCACAATTAAAAACACAGCGGAAGGTAATAAAGTCTACTAGTACCAGAATTTTAATTAATACAGAAATCTAAAATACGAATACCTTAAAACAAAGCCAAAGTCCCAGAAATAAAACACAAGTCTGAAAATAAAAACTACAGCTCGAATGATCTCAGATCACTCCTTCGGCGGAGCCAGATCCTCAGGCTCGGCATCTGCATCATCAACAAAGTCTGCGGTACCATGAAATGGTACCGCATGTAAGTTATAACCTAACCAAGTCCAAAGATAAAACCATACTCTAACAATTAACCATGCATGCCCAATGATGCAATATGAAAAAAATGCAACACACGCCAAAAATCTCATTGGCTCAAAATCATTCCCAGTAAAATCCATTTCCACCATTTTCCCAGAAAATGGTACACAAAAATCATTTCCATCATTTTTCCAGAAAATGATACACAAAAGCAACTCACGCTATTTTCCCAGAAAACAACTCTTTTCCATTTAATCCAATTAACCATATGCACCATGGCCTCCCCTATGGACCATCCGCACGTCCTGGCTACTTTACGAGAGATGCCCAATTCCGCACCCGGTGCGTTCGTGGCCAAGTCATCCTCTAGCCCCTGCCAGTAGAAGGGCCACGGAGTCGGCACGTCCAACGTCCGATCCCGTTGTCGCCCGGCGACAACCCAGGGGACGTCACTCAGTATATTGCGCTCCCGAGTGACCAGAGGAGTTCCACCGAGATAATGCCCCATCTCGGCTTGGGGTCGTTATACACACGCACCCACAAATCTAGTCAACACATAAAAACCCAGTTTTCATAAAAGTCACATGAACATGAATGCAATACACGAAAACCCAGTTTTCTATTTACAAACATGCCATGTGTGCAATATGCAATGAACCAGATCAATCCTCACAACCAATGATCAACTCCCAAAATCACAATCAACCAAAATATCCAATATCCAATATCCAAAACCACAACATAACCGAACTCCAACAAATATCCAATCACAATTAATCACACACAACAAGTACTCCGATCAATCCAACCACCCCCCGAACTCCTCGGACTCAGTCCGGAAACCAACCAGGATACATAATATAAAAAAAAAACAGTTAATTGCATAAATATAAATAAATCTCAAAGAAATGTTTAGGAAATACTTACAGTGCTTTAAAACAATTTAACGAAGGTTCCGAGGCACAGCGAATTACCAAGGCAGCAAAAATGCACAGTGTAAAAACACTGGCCGAAATGCAGTGAAATTAAAATTTTTCACAGTTTCAATCGGAAACTTGAAATTGATAGTGTAGGGCCTATGGAAGGTGGTGAATCTAATGGTGGTGGTGGTTTGCCGAGAATAGTGGCGGAAATGGGTGATTTTTGGCAAGAAAGGTAGAATCGGATTTTGGTCTCGCACGACCGGCTCCGGCGACGGATCGGGGCCGGAAATGGGTGGAAAAGCTTGGTATTGAGCCGGTGATGAAGTGGCTAGGAGATGGTGGCCGGAGATGGCCGGACGGCGGCGGAACGGAAGAAGAACCACCGCGGCTTCGAGGGGCTCGTGGCGGCTAACGGCGGCGTTAGCCGGCCGTATATTTATGGTGGAAGGTCGCCGGTGCACGGGGGAGCCGATGGTGCCGGCGGTGAGGTGCACAGCGGCCGGGAGGCTGGGCAACGGCAGTGAACCCGTGAGCAGCGGGGAGAGAGAAAGAAAGAAGAGAGAGAAGGGATCGGGGCAACGCGGGAGAAACAACCGAAAAGGAAAGAAAAAAAAAAGAAGAAAAAGGAAAGAAAAGAAAAAGAAAAGGAGAAAAAGGAAGATCCAGTCTTTCCAGCTGGGTCCCGGAAAATCCAACAAAGACGAAATTAAAACCAGAAGCTAAATAAAATATTTCCAACACAGTGAAATAACTTAAATGCAACAATAAAAATTAAAAACCTAAAAATAAATCAATTAATCTTAAAATGCATTTTAAAAGCTAAAACAGAAAATAAAATTTAAAAACTCATAAAATAATTTTCACAACATAAAATATTAAGAAATAATATTTTAAAACTCCCAAAATTTAAAAACAAGAAAAATAACCAAAAAATAAATTAAATAAATCCTCCATTAAAATACACTAAAATTCGGGATGTTACACGCCATAGCTAAATTCTCACTTAAAAATATTTAATTAATCAAGAGCAATGCTACTCAACCCTCCCCAACCTCCACACACCACATTTTTTTATTTATTTAATATTTTTTTGAGTTTATTCGTACTAAATTAATTGAATTTTTTTATTCATTATCCATATATTAAATATTTGATAAAATAAAAAAATAATAAAAAATAAAAAAAGTATGGTGTGTGGAGGTTGCATGAATTGTAGGAGGTTGTGTAGCTCTTTTCATTAATCAAACCATTCCTTAATTGACCCGGTTTTGATTTAAGTATGATAACCTTCCCAAAACTCACCCAAATTTCATACTAACTCAGGGAAACAAAGCTTGATATGCTAACTAAGATCAAAAGTAAGAAAACTTACAAATTTCGTAGCCTTCCAAGCACTCAAGACAACCTTACACAAGAACACTCAAGAACTCACCAAGAATTTACTCGGTTTCACTCTTTTAATCTCTAAGAGGGAAAAGTGAGGAGGAAATGAGGGGCTCAGGTGGCTTTTTATAGGCAGCCAAAGGGGAGGGGACGTTGGCTTGGTCCAAGGGGTTTGATGGCAAATGGTGTGTGAATCTGAATTTTCCAGATTTGCTTCCATTACTTTGTGTCACTTGCGCAGAATGAAATATTAAACCACCATGATTTCACCTATATGGTTGCTATATTACTCCTATGGGGGCTAGCTAGGTCGTGGGGCAAAGGAGAGGGGAGAGAAATTGATATGAACCCGCGGGATGGGAATCCCTTGAACCCACAATCAATTTGAAAATTCACCCAAGAAAGCCAAACTCAAATCAATGGATGGAGAATCTAGACCCGATGAGAACTCGTTTCAAGAACCTAGATTATATTAAAATCTAGACCCATTGAATAACTCATCTCAAGAACCCAGATTACAAGGAGGAACGCCACAAAGGTTGTGATTTATCTTTGATAAGTTCAAAAGTTCAATTAAAAATAATAGGAGTAAAACTAAACTCACAATGAATAAATCATCAAATTTTATAAACTTTATAAACTGAGACTACAAGGTGTATTTAAAGTAAAACGTAATTGAAACCCTAGCCCAAAATAAACCCCCTTTCTTCCAAAAATAGCCCTAGATGAATAGTGCCGCGTGAACAGTACCACGACTACAGTAATCGCTACAGTACTTCTCTCAAAACCCTAGTTCCTAAAAATGTAACTTTCCAAATAAGCCCTTGGCCAAAATACAAGGCCTTCTCAAAAATTCTAATTCATAAAAATAAGACATGTGTGGGCCAAACATCCTCAAGCCCAATTATTCTAGACTAATCAAATAAGTCCTTTAAATGAATTGAACAAGTTGAAAGCATTTTGGTGCCCAAATGACTGAAAACTGGATCTTCCATAACTTGTATCAAATGAATCAAAATTAGATCTTCATCCTTTAAGCCACTCTAGAATGTTGGGCTCGCTAGACTCGTCCCAAGTGGATTGCACCAATCCTTGCGTTGCTTCCTTGATTTTCTTACCTCTTGATCTTGTAATTGGCTCATATGGAACTTGCAAATAATCTTTAAAACTATTCCTTCTTGGGGCCCATCAACACAACCTTGTATTATTCCAACCAGTAATATAGATCAGTGACACAAGAACAAGAAACAATGAATGAATAAAATGACATGAGACATAAGGAATTTATGCGAGGGAAAGGGAAAGAGTAATGATAAAACAAGATACCCACTAGAAAGATGTTTTCATCCCCTTTGATGATAAAAATCAATCAACAAATGTATTTCTTTCTCTTTGGTGTAACTATGTAGCAATCTTTGAGCTTTTTAATTTCTTTGAATTTTTTTTTTTCAAAATTTTTTTTTTCAAAATTTTCTCCTCTTCTTTTCTTTTCTTTTCTCCAACTGATTTGATCACAACCAAAAGAATAAGCAATTGACAAAACCCTAACAAAGAATAAGGCATCCCTAATCAAAATAACAAGGTAACCCTAATCAAAGAATAAGGAAAACAATGAGAAATATGGCAGCCCTAGTATGAAAGAAATTTCTGCACTTTTTTTTTTAATATATAAGTAATGCAATAATTAAAAGATAGAATCAGACCTAATTGGAAACCGAGCTCTGAATACCAAATGATATGAACCCGCGGGAAAAGGAATCCCTTGAACCCACAATCAAATTGAAAACTCACCCAAGAAAGCCAAACTCAAGTCAATGGATGGAGAATCTAGATCCGATGAGAACTCGTTTCAAGAACCTAGATTATATTAAAATCTAAACTCGTTGAAGAACCCGTCTCAAGAACCTAGATTACAAGGAGAAACGCCACAATGGTTGTGATTTACCTTTGATAAGTTCAAAAGTTCAATTAAGAACAAGAGGAATAGAACTCAACTCACAATGAATAAATCATCAAATTTCATAAACTTCAAAAACTTCCTTCAAATGAGGCTACAAAGTGTATTTAAACCAAAACCTAATTGAAACCCTAGCCCAAAATAAACCCTTTTTTTCCAAAATGCCCCTGGATGAATAGTGCCGCGGTTACAGTACGGAGCTAAAATGACTCACTACAGTACCTCTCTTCAAAACCCTAGTTCTTAAAATATAAATTTCCAAATAAGCCCTTGGCCAAAATACAAGGCCTTCCCAAAAGCTCTAGTTCATAAAAGTAAGACATATGTGGGCCAAACATCTAAGGCCCAATTATTCTAAACTAATAAAATAAGTCCTTTAAATAATTTAAATAATTTGAATGCCTTCAAGTGCCCAAGGCCTTTAAGTCATGTTATTGCCCTCTATCCGTGCATTGCTTTCTTTATCTTCTTAGCCTTGATCTTGTAATATGCCCATTTGGAAGTTGCAAAGGATCTTTAAAACTAAGTCCATCTTGGTTCTCATCATCTTGTCTTCCACAGTTTGAATCAAGTGGATGAAAACTGGTTCTCCTTCTTTGAAGCCCATCTTGAGTGTTAGGCTCTTGACCTTGTAATATGCCCATATGGAACTTGCAAAGGATCTTTAAAACTAAGTCTGATGGGAACCAAAGTGGACCTAGTCTTCAAGATCATTTGCAAGTTTCAAATGGGCCAATTACAAGATCAAGAGCCCAGAAGATCAAGGAAGCAATGCAAGGATTGGTGCAATCCACTTGGGATGAAACTAGCAAGAGCCCAACACTAAAAATGGGGTTGAAAGAAGGAGAACCATTTATGATCCACTTGATTCAAGCTGTTGAAGACAATATTGAATGTTATTTGTGAGTGAGTTTACTCCTCTTGTTCTTAATTGAACTTTTTAACTTATCAAAGGCAAATCACAACCTTTGTGGCGTTCCTCCTTGTAATCTGGGTTCTTGAGATGGGTTCTTCAACGGGTCTAGATTTTAATATAATCTAGGTTCTTGAAATGAGTTCTCATCGGATCTAGATTCTCCATCCATTGACTTGAGTTTGGCTCTCTTGGGGGACTTTTCAATTTGATTGTGGGTTCAAGGGATTCCTTTTCCCTCGAGTTCATATCATTTGGTATTCAAAGCTAGGTTTCCAATCAGGTTTGATTCTATCTTTTATTTATTGCATCTTTAATTATAGGGCTTCATTGTTCTAGGGTTACAAAAAAAAAAACAAAAAAACAAAAAGTACGATGTTGAAATTCTTTGGGTTTTGGGTTTGGCTAAAATTTGCTTCACCTAGGGTTTCTTGCATCTCTAAGTTTGTTAATTGCTTGGAGTGTCATTCCACTGATTATCTTTTTCTTCATTGTCAATTGTTGTATGTTTGAATTCAATTGCTTGATTTTCAATTGAATATTGCTGTTTGTGATTGAATTAGAGAAAAAAAAAGGAAAAAAAAAATTCGAAAAGGGCTGAAAAAATCTTTCTAGTGGGTATCTTGTTTTATCATTACTCTTTCCCTCGTATAAATTCCTTGTGTCTCGTGTCATTTTATTGATTCCTTGTTTCTTGTTCTTTTGTCTTGGATCTATATTACTGGTTGAAATAATACAAGATTGTATTGTCTTGATTTAGTTCAAGTAGTTCTTAAAGAACTTGAGCGAGAAAACTATTGAGGTAAAAGGCAAGAAAGTGTGAAACTATTATCGAGAAAAAAAAAAGCCAATTAAGTGTGAAACACGAGTGGAGTGCCATTATTCGAGTGTAAACATGTAAGGGATTGTGTGAGGTTTTTCACTAACATTCTTTTTGTGCAGCACATTATGATGTCTCATAGGAGTGACTAATCACAATAGGAGTGCCATTATTGTGCCTATCCATGCTAGCCATATTTTGTTGGGGAGGTCGTGGCAGTATGATAGGATGGTGACACATGATGGGTTCAAGAACATGCACTGCTTTGTAAAGGAGGGCAAAACAATCAAACTTGTTCCTTTAACTCCAAACCGGGTCTATGAGGATCAATTGAAATTGAAAAGTGAGGTTGCTCAAAAAAGAAAGAGTGAAAATGAGAGTGATCAGAAAAGAAAGAGTGAAAATGACAGTGGTCAAAAAAGAAAGAGTGAAAAAGAGATTGAGCAAGAAAGAAAGAGTGAGAGTGAAAATGAGCACAAAAGAAAGAGTGAAAAAGAAAGTAGAGAGGTGGCTAAGAGTAAAGAAAAAAAGAGTGGAGCCATGAGAGAAAAAGGAAAGAGAGTCTGCTGAGAGAAAAAGAAAGACAAAATTGAGTTTCTATGCAAGAGAGAGTGAGGTTAAGAGGGCTTTCTTCGCAAATCGCCCTATGATTTTTTTTTGTCTATAAAGAGTCTTATCTTAATGTTGATAAAACTAACCAATCTCTTCCTAGTTTGGCTGTTTCTATGTTTTGCAGGAGTTTGAGGATGTATTCCCAGAGGAGATGCCTAATGAGTTGCCACCCATTAGAGGCATTGAGCACCAGATTGATTTTGTGCCCGGGGCTGCTATTCCAAATCGACCAGCCTATAGGATTAATCCGGAGGAGACAAAGGAGCTTCAGAGGCAAGTTGAGGATTTGATGTGCGTTGATTGCAGGGCGGTCAACAATATCATGGTAAAGTATCGTCATCCCATTCCTCGATTAGATGATATGCTTGATGAATTCCATGGCTCATGTATTTTCAGTAAAATTGATCTTAAAAGTAGGTACCATTAAATTAGAATGAAAGAGGGTGATGAATGGAAAACTGCTTTTAAGACTAAGTATGGGCTTTATGAATGGTTGGTTATGCCATTTGGACTTACAAATGCGCCCAATACTTTCATGAGATTAATGAATCATATCCTATGTGCGATCATAGGAAAGTTTGTGGTTGTGTACTTTGATGATATCCTAGTGTACAGCAAGGACTTAAATGAACATATTAAGCATTTGAGATACGTGTTTGATGTGTTAAGATGTGAAAAGTTGTATACTAATTTCAAGAAATATAGCTTTTGCATGGAAAAAGTTATTTTTCTTGGTTATGTTGTTAGTACAAAAGGTATTGAGGTGGATGAAGAGAAAGTCAAGGCTATTAAGGAGTGGCCAACGCGAAAAAGCATCATTGAGGTAAGAAGCTTTCATGGCTTAGCTAGCTTTTATCGGCGTTTTGTTAAAGACTTTACCACCATTGCTGCACCACTCACTGAAGTAATTAAAAAGAATGTTGGGTTTCATTGGGGGGTTGATCAAGAGAATGCTTTTGCCACTATTAAAGAAAGGTTGTGCTCTGCACCTGTGTTAGCATTACCTGATTTTAACAAAACTTTTGAGATTAAATATGATGCCTTAGGAATAGGGATTGGAGCTGTTTTGATGCAGGATAGGCGGCCCATTGCATTCTTCAGTGAGAAGCTAAGTGGGGCGTTCCTGAAGTACCCTACTTATGACAAAGAGTTTTATGCTCTTGTTCATGCATTAGAGACTTGGCAGCATTACTTGTGGCCTAGGGAATTTGTGATCCCCACGGATCATGAATCATTGAAGCATCTCAAGGGTCAAGATAAGTTGAATAAAAGGCATGCTAGATGGATGGAATACATTGAGACATTTCCATATGTCATCCATTACAAGCAAGGTAAGGAGAACATTGTTGCTGATATTTTATCCCGAAGGTATGTACTTCTTACGTCTATGAGTGCTAAAATGCTTGGGTTTGAATATGTGAAAGACATGTATGGTGATGATGCTGACTTTTCTAAGGTGAATAAGGCATGTGATAAGGCGGTATTTGGTAAGTTTTACAAGCATGATGGTTATTTGTTTAAAGAAAGCAAACTTTGTGTGCCAAGTTGTTCTATGCGTGAGTTGTTGGTGTGTGAGGCACATGGTGGAGGATTAATGGGACACTTTGGTGTCAAGAAAACTTTAGATATTTTGCATGAACATTTCTTTTGGCCTAAGATGACGAGAGATGTCAATCACATTTGTGGCAGGTGCATTACATGTAGAAAGGCCAAATCTAAGGTTATGCCACATGGGTTGTATACACCCTTACCCGTTCCTAGTGAGCCATGGGTAGTCATATTTATGGACTTTGTTTTGGGGCTGCCTTGGACAAAAAGGGGTAGAGATTCTATTTTTGTGGTTGTGGATAGATTTAGTAAGATGGCACATTTCATTCCATGCCATAAAACAGATGATACCACAAACATAGCTAACTTGTTTTTCAGGGAGTTAGTGCGACTCCATGGTGTACCTAGGAGTATTGTTTTTGATAGGGATGTTGAATTCCTTAGCTACTTTTGGAAGGTATTATGGGAAAAATTGGGTACTAAGCTCTTATTTTCCACTACTTGTCTTTTGCAGACTGATTATCAGACTGAAGTAGTTAATAGGGTTTTAACTCAGCTTTTACACACTGTTGTTCATAAGAATTTAAAAACTTGGGAGGATTGTTTGTCATTTATAGAGTTTGCATATAATAGGACCATGCATACTACTACTTCATATTCTCCTTTTGAAATTGTTTATGGTTTTAATCCACTTACTCTTTTAGATTTGATGCCTTTACGTGTTGATGACAGGAGTAGTTTTGATGGATAAAAGAAGGCGGAGTTGGTGAAGTCACTTCATGAGAGGGTACGACTTCAAATTGCCCAAAAGAATGAAAAGGTTGCTTCCCAAGCCAAAAAGGGCGAAGGCGTGCCATCTTTGAACCAGGAGATTGGGTTTGGGTTCACATGCGCAAAGAAAGATTTCTCGCCCATAGAAGGACTAAGCTGCACCCTCGAAGAGATGGACCTTTCCAAATTCTTGAGAAAATTAATGACAATGCATATAAAGTGGACCTTCTAGGTGAGTATAATGTTTATGCTACTTTCAATGTTTCTGATCTTTCTCCTTTTGATATAGGTGAAGATTCAAGGTCGAATCCTTTTGAAGAGAGGGGAAAGATGGGAAACAAAGTAGACCTAGTCTTAAAGATCATTTGGAAGTTCCAGATTGGCCAATTACAAGATCAAGAGCCTAGAAGATCAAGGAAGCAATGCAAGGATTAGTGCAATCCACTTGGGATGAAACTAGCAAGAGCCCAACACTAAAAATGGGCTTGAAAGAAGGAGAACCAGTTATGATCCACTTGATTCAAGTTGTTGAAGACAATATTGAATGTTATTTGTGAGTGAGTTTACTCCTCTTATTCTTGATTGAACTTTTGAACTTATTAAAGGTAAATTACAACCTTTGGGGCATTCCTCCTTGTAATCTGGGTTCTTGAGATGGGTTCTTCAATGGGTTTAGATTTTAATACAATCTAGGTTCTTGAAAGGAGTTCTCATCAGGTCTAGATTCTCCATCCATTGACTTGAGTTTGGCTTTCTTGGAGGAGTTTTCAAATTGATTGTGGGTTCAAGGGATTCCTTTTCCCGTAGGTTCATATCAAAGTCCATCTTGGTTCCCATCATATTATCATTAATTTTTTCAAGAATTTGAAAAAGTCCATCCAAACTACTCCTGTCATCAATAGGTAGATACATTAAATCTAAATGAGTAAATGCATTAAGTCTAGTAACAATTTCAAAAGGTGAAACTTTAGTAGTAGTATGAACACTCCAATTATATGTAAACTCAATAAATAGCAAACAAACTCCCTCAAATGTTTATGAAACACATCTAAAGTCTTCCTTACTTCAAAATGATCACTCCAATCATATGTGAACTCAATGAATGTCAAGCAATACTCCCACAAAATTTTATGCAACACATTAATGAATGGCAAATGATACTCTTACAAATGTTCATGCAACATGTCAATGAATGGCAAATGATACTCCCACAAACGTTCATGCAACACATCTAAAGTCTTCTTTGCACCAAAATGACCACTCAATGATATGCAAACTCAATGAATGTCAAGCAATACTTCCACCCATAGTCACGCCACACGTTTAAAATCTTTTTCATACCAAAATGACCCAACAAACCACATCCATGCACTATGATGGGAACCAAGATGGACCTAGTTTTAAAGATCCTTTGCAAGTTTCATATGGGCATATTACAAGATCAAGAGCTAAGAAGATCAAGGAAGCAATGCAAGGATAGATGCAATCCACTTGGGAAGAGTCAAGCAAGAGCCCAACAATGAAAATGGGCTTGAAAGATGAAGATCCAATTTTGAATGATTTGTGTAACATCCCGAATTTTAGTGTATTTTAATGAAAGATTTATTTAATTTATTTCATGATTAATTATCTTGTTTTAAAATTTTGGGAGTTTTTAAATACTATTTTATAATATTTTTAAGTTGTGAAAATTATTTTATTGGGCTTTCTTATTATTAATTATTGTTTTGGATTTAAATTGATTTTTTTTAATTTAAATTGGTTTGTTTGTGGGTTTTAAAATTTCTATTGTTTTATTAAAGCATTTCACTGTGTTTGATTAATTTAAATTAGTGATCTGCAATTTAATTTCTTTTTATTTTAAATGATGTTTTTGTCAGAATTTAATATTTCATTTTAGCTAATTTTGAGTTAAATTGATTTATTTATTTTAACTGTTTTAAAAATAGTTATTGTTTTATTTAAATGGACTTGTTTTTGGATTTTAATATTTTTACTGTTTTGATTGAGTATTTCATTGAGTTTGAATTACTTTATTTATCTAGTGGTTTTAAAATCTTTTTCGTTGGATCACTTTCGAAAACCACAGTTGAAAAGCTGGATCTCCTTTTTCTTCTTCCTCTTTTTCTTTTCTCTTTTTCTTTTTTCTTCTTTTTCTTTCTTCTTCCTTCTTCTCCCACGCGAGCAGCCCCTCCTCTCTCTCTCCTCACCCACGCATCTTTCGGACTTCACCTCCCTGCACCGCCGCCGGCCGGCGGTGGTCAACACCGCCGGTGCCGTTCGGCTCCCCTCCGACCGGCGACCTCACCCCTAGATTTTCAGACCACCCCAAGTCGCCGTTTGTCTCCGAGAGCCATGTGAAGCCGCGGGCTTCTCTTCGCCATTTCGCCGCCGTCCGGCCACCATTTCTTCACCACATCTTCATCGGCCCAATACCAAGCTTTTGGACCCAAACCCGGCCCCGATCCGTCGCCGGAGCCGGTCATACGAGCATCACTTCCGATTTATATTTTCCGATCTTAAAACCGCCCATTTCCGCCAGCATTCTTGGCCAACCACCACCACCATTAGATTCTCCACCTTCCATAGGCCATACCCTATCAATTTCAAGTTTCCGATTGAAACCGTAAAAAATTCTAATTTCACTGCATTTCGGCCAGTGTTTTTACACTGTGCATTTTTGCTGCCTTGGTGATTCGCTGTGCCTCGGATCTTTCGTAAAATTGTTTTAAAGTGCGGTAAGTATTTCCTAAACATTTCTTTGAGATTTAATTATATTTATGCAATTAACTGCTTTTATTTATATATGTATCCTGGTTGGTTTCCGGACTGAGTCCGAGGAGTTCGGAGGTGGTTGGATTGATCGGAGTACTTGTTGTGTGTGATTAATTGTGATTGGATATTTGTTGGAGTTCGGTTATATTGTGGTTTTGGATTTGGGTATTGGATATTTTGGTTGATTGTGATTTTGGGAGTTGATCATTGGTTGTGAGGATTGATCTGGTTCATTGCATATTGCACACATGGCATGTTTGTAAATAGAAAACTGGGTTTTCGTGTATTGCATTCATGTTCATGTGACTTTTATGAAAACTGGGTTTTCATGTGTTGACTGGATTTGTGGGTGCTTGTGTATCACGACCCCAAGCCGAGATGGGGCATTATCTCGGTGGAGTTCCTCTGGTCACTCGGGAGCGCAATATACTGAGTGACGTCCCCTGGGTTGTCGCCGGGCGACAACGGGATCAGACGTTGGATGTGCCGACTCCGTGGCCCTTCTGCTGGCGGGGGCTAGAGGATGACCTGGCCACGAACGCACCGGGTGCGGAACTGGGCATTTCTCGTAAAGTAGTCAGGACGTGCGGATGGTCCATAGGGGAGGCCATGGTGCATATGGTTAATTGGATTAAATGGAAAAGAGCAGTTTTCTGGGAAAATGATGGAAATGATTTTTGTGTACCATTTTCTGGGAAAATGGTGGAAATGGATTTTACTGGGAATGATTTTGAGCCAATGAGATTTTTGGCGTGCGTAGCATTATTTCATTTGCATCATGGGCATGCATGGTTAATTGCTAGAGTATGGTTTTATCTCTGGACTTGGTTAGGTTATAACTTACATGCGGTACCATTTAATGGTACTGCAGACTTTGTTGATGATGCAGATGCCGAGCCTGAGGATCTGGCTCCGTCGGAGGAGTGATCTGGGATCACTCGAGCTGTAGTTTTTATTTTCAAACTTGTGTTTTATTTCTGGGACTTTGGCTTTGTTTTAAGGTATTCGTATTTTGGATTTCTGTATTAATTAAAATTCTGGTACTATTAGACTTTATTACCTTCCGTTATGTTTTTAATTGTGCACTGTTTATTTGTTGCACACACTTGACACTTGTCATTGGGATGCGTGACCGGTTGTCATCATCCTGACGTCATGATTCCCGAGGTTTGTTGTACGTGGGAGTCGGGGCGTCACAGGTGGTATCAGAGCAGTTCGGCTCTGGGTAAAGCCACATGTCCCTTAGGTGCAGTACCAGAAAGTTTTAAAGTTGTGATTTAAAATTGTTTGGTTTGAAGTATATTATTTTTAATGGTTTTAAATTATTATTTGTTGTTATTTTATTGGTTTCATCTATTTTTGTTGAATGTTATTTTATTTTAATGGTTTTAATTATTATTTGTGTACTTCTTTATTGTTTTATTCATTTATCGTATGTCATTTTATTTATGAAATTTTATTTTATTTGTGAGATTTTGTTTTGTTTTGATTTATGTTGTTCGAGGTATGTTACTTTAAATGTTTTAATTTATGGTATGTTATTATTTTTGGTTGGTTTTATTCTATTTTATTTCATGGCATTTTGTTGTGTTTTAAATTATTTTTCCATAATTAGATTTTAATCTGTTTGAGTTGAAAAGTGGGTTAAGGGCTACGCTATGACAGGAAGATGGTACGACTGTGAATGCCATTGTTAGGCTTGAGCATTTAG
The DNA here is from genome assembly GCA_029856935.1 of Cyclocarya paliurus. Classification (NCBI taxonomy): domain Eukaryota; kingdom Viridiplantae; phylum Streptophyta; class Magnoliopsida; order Fagales; family Juglandaceae; genus Cyclocarya; species Cyclocarya paliurus. Next base: position 12,260,659 of record CM056951.1, read on the forward strand.
TGTAGTAGGCCTGAATTCTTAGTGATTGATATGTTTTAATATCGAGGCTTGAAGGGAACGACATGGTCTAAGTGAACTCTATGGAGTAGGAACTCAAGTTGCAGCTAAGGTGGGAATAGGTCTAGTTTGCCTAGGATACTTGAGGTCTTAAGTTCCGTAGAATTAAGTGTTGAGTCTTTAGAATAGCAGGTCGTAAGTTCAACGAACTTCGAGGATAGATTTATGAGAAGTTATCTAAGGTTTGAGGCCCTATAGTTTTTAGGTAATAAGTTTATAGGATCTAAGGTGGTAGGTTCAACAAGCACTTGAGGGATTAAATAAATTAGAAATTTTAGATTTTGTCGGCTCAGTTAAGCACTTTGGTATTATTTTGGGTTTAGAATTTCGCAAGGTGAGTGTTTTAGCTTTAAGGTCATCGAATTTGAGGATTTCAGGAAGTGATTCCTTTTGGTTTAAGGTTTTAGAATTATAGATTTGAAAGATTGAATTGTAATAATATTTAAGCTTTTAATTTCTCGAGTTTGGTGTGCTAGTTTGATTTATTTTGGAGATTGACTAGTCGGTGACCATTAAAATGAGGTTGATCAGAGTTCAATGATTAATATAGGAATTTTTTTTTTTAATGAGAATATTTCTTTGGAGATGGAAGGTAATGATTTAGCTCGAGTATTTTCTGAGGATTGTAGATTTGGATTAAATTCGAGAAAATGATTGTTTTTTTTTTTAACTTGAGGTTACAATAGTAGGTTTAAGATTTGATCCATATCAATTTTAAGGATAAAGATGGTGTTGATTTAAGAAATGGTTCTTGTTGATTTCGAGGATATAGGTCCAGATGATGGAAATGGTAATGATAGATCACTTGCATGTTGGAGGAATATTGATTCTAGCTAAGGATGCACGAGATCGACGTGTAGCAGTATTGAGTTCAAGAGTTTTGGTGAGTTGATCGAAGAGTGCAGTTGAAGCAGGTTACTCGATGGAAGGATGATTGGCAATAATTGTTTTGATTACCTAAAGGAATTAATTATGACTTGAGGTCACATAGGAATTTAAATTTTTGAGGCTATACTTTCCTATGGAAATGGAGCGTCAAGTTAGGGAGAATCAAGGACATTGTTATTGGACTTAAAGAAAGATTGATGGGTCATGTTTGGTGTATGATAAATTTTGAAAGTTGAAGTTTAGGCATCAACGGTGGATAGCATAATCAAGTATGAGAGTTAATAAAGCATTAGGATTCTTGGACGTTGTACAATAGTTTTTGGTGGATTGAAGGGTTTAGCAGTATGACTTTCCTTGAGGTTTTTTAGTGATGTGCTATTGTATAAGCTAGTTGTGCTAGTACTAAGTTTTTGGGAGTAGAAGTAGGTGGGCGAGTTACCAAGAAGGTTTCGGCGATGTTGTGGTAAAGTCAATGGTAATTCTTGATGAGTTAGTCACCGCTAGAATAGTTGTTATTTAGAATTTAGTTGTTAAACTTTCGGGTTTAGTTTGTCGGGTAGAATTTATAGATGCTCTTTCTGGTTGGCTGGAAGGGATTTGAGCCTTTTAAGATAGTCTTATCTAAGATGAGCGGGTGTTTTATGGGGTGATGTTGCTTGTTTCCAATTTGGGATGCTGAGGTTGATTAATATTGAGTTATTTTATGAGGACATGAATTTTCGGTATGTGGTGTCTATCAGAGTGCGCAGTAGGAGTGTGATTCTTTGGTTGTAATTAGGAGTTTAAATTTTGTATTGATTTTGAAGAATTAGTGATGACCTGAAATTTTTGAGGAATACTTGCAATCGGAGATTAATTATTGTGTATGCAACCTCGTTATTGATGGTTAACTTTGGAAGTGACCACTAGGTTACCAAAGTGTAGTATTTATCGAAGGTTTGGAAATTTTACCATAGGAGTTAATAGAGGTTAGTTCAGAGTATCATGGAGCTGGTAATTTTTGGGATTTCTTGGGTGTTGTATTAAGGTTTTGTGGATATTGAGATTTTGGATTACATGGCCGCTCTAGGAGTGATAATCGTGATGTGCCTTTGGGAGACTAGTGCAAGTAGGTTGGATATTGCCATGTTTAGTGAGAAATGTGTCACGTGCCGGCAAGTTAAGGCTAAGTTAAAGTTTAGTACTGCTTATCATCTTCAGACTGACTGTCAATCTAAGCGTATTATTCAGACCCTTGAGGTTATGTTGCAGATTGGTGTCATGGAATTTCGGAGAAATTGGGAAAATCCTCTGTCGCTTATGGAGCTTTCTTATAATAATAGTTTCCATGCCTCCATTCAGATGACTCTGTATGAAGTGTTGTATGGAAATATGTGCCGATTGCCTTTGCGTTGGGATGAAGTTGGTGGGAGTAAATTATTTGGGCCGAGTTATTATAAGAGATGTTAGATTACGTTCGGGTGATAAGAGATGATATGGCGGAGGCGCAAAGTTGTCAGCAAGATTATGTGGATTCAAGGAGATGAGACTTGTCTTTTGAGGAAGGTGATGGATTATCTCAAAGTCTCTCCCATGAAAGGCATTAAGCGTTTTAGAAAGAGGAAAACTTCGTCCAAGAATTGTAGGACCTTTTCAGATGTTGGAGTTGAACGGGGCTGTTGCTTATAGGATTGCGTTGCCAGAGTATTTTGGAAAGGTTCTTGATGTGTTCCATGTTTCGTCGTTGAAGAAAAGTTTTGGTCAGCAAGAGGTGCGCTTTATCGACCCAAGATGCATCGAATTTCAGCCTGACCTTACTTATGAGGTTGCCCCGACTCAGATTGTAATTAGAAGGAGTAAATGTTGAGATCTAAGTCGATACCTTTGGAGAAGGTAGTTTGGGATGATCTTTTGGCTCAAGATTCTCTTGGGAAAGAGAAGCAGTTATGATAGAACAATATCAACAATCGTATGATTGATCGGCAGAATGTCTCTTAAGCCTACCTGTAGTCGCATCTCATGCCTATCTTTAGCATTGATGTTTGACCCTACAATTTCGAGGACGAAATTTATTTTAAGGGGGGAGATTGTAACATCCCGAATTTTAGTGTATTTTAATGAAAGATTTATTTAATTTATTTCATGATTAATTATCTTGTTTTAAAATTTTGGGAGTTTTTAAATTCTATTTTATAATATTTTTAAGTTGTGAAAATTATTTTATTGGGCTTTCTTATTGTTAATTATTGTTTTGGATTTAAATTGATTTTTTTTTAATTTAAATTGGTTTGTTTGTGGGTTTTAAAATTTCTATTGTTTTATTAAAGCATTTCACTGTGTTTGATTAATTTAAATTAGTGATCTGCAATTTAATTTCTTTTTATTTTAAATAATGTTTTTATCAGAATTTAATATTTCATTTTAGCTAATTTTGAGTTAAATTGATTTATTTATTTTAACTGTTTTAAAAATAGTTATTGTTTTATTTAAATGGACTTGTTTTTGGATTTAATATTTTTACTGTTTTAATTGAGTATTTCATTGAGTTTGAATTACTTTATTTATCTAGTGGTTTTAAAATCTTTTTCGTTGGATCACTTTCGAAAACCACAGTTGAAAAGCTGGATCTCATTTTTCTTCTTCCTCTTTTTCTTTTCTCTTTTTCTTTTTTCTTTCTTCTTCCTTCTTCTCCCACACGAGCAGCCCCTCCTCTCTCTCTCCTCACCCACGCATCTTTCGGACTTCACCTCCCTGCACCGCCGCCGGCTTCATAGACCCAACACTTAATTCTACGAAACTTAAGACCTCAAGTATCCTAGGCGAACAAAAGCTATCCCCACCTGAGCTGCAACTTGAGTTCCTACTCCATAGAGTTCACTTAGACCATGTCGTTCCCTTCAAGTCTTAATATTAAAACCTACCAATCGCTAAGAGTTCAAGCCTACTACACTAAATGTTCAAGCCTAACAATGACATTTACAGTCGTACCATCTTCCTGTCATAGCGTAGCCCTTAACCCACTTTCCAACTCAAACGGATAAAAATCTAATTATGGAAAAATAAATTAAAACACAACAAAATGCCATCAAATAAAATAGAATAAAACCAACTAAGTAAAACAATATACAATATATTAAAACAATTAAAGTAACATACCTCAAACAACATAAAGTCAAAACAAAACAAAATCTCACAAATAAAATAAAATTTCAAAAATAAAATGACATGCAATAAATGAATAAAACAATGAAGAAGTACACAATAAATAATTAAAACAAATAAAATAAGCGACCATAAAATAAAACAATTAAAGTAAAATAACATTCAACCAAATAGATGAAACCAATAAAAATAACAACAAATATAATAAATTAAAACCATTAAAATAACATATTTCAAACCAAAATAATTTTAAATCATAACTTTTAAAACTTTCTGGTACTTCACCTAAGGGACATGTGGCTTTACCCAGAGCCGAACTGCTCTGATACCACCTGTGGAACCCCGAATTCCATGTACGGATAGCACGGAAATCGAGACACCCGGGATGATGACAACACGGTCACGCACCCCAACGACACGTGCCAAGTGTGTGAAATGTAACACGTGTACAAAGTAAAACGCAGCAGAAAGGTTAAGTCAGATAACTAAGTACCAGAATTTAATACAATACAAAAAATAATACAGAAATCCATAAGTCAACATAATACAATTTTCTTGTTTATAAAACGACATCAAATAAAAATACAAATACCAAATAAAAATATAGCCAAATGTCTCTACTCCTCAAGCGGAGCCGCATCCTCGGGCTCAGCCTCTGCAAAGCCTGCATTAAAATTTGCAGTACCAATAAATGGTACCACAGGTAAGTAAAACCCAAAAGTACTCCAAGATAACAAATATAAAAATACAACAACCACTATGCATGCACATGATGACCCAAGTGCAAAACCCGAGAAGAACACCATTTCTCGAAAATCACAAAATTTTCCCACGCACGCCAAAAATCACCATTTGGCACAATTATTAACCAGGAATAGTTACTTTTATTCCAATTTTAACCCGTATGCACCATGGCCTCCCCTAGGGACTATCCACATACCCTGGCTCCCTTCGTCACTCCACAGGTAGCGACTATGCGAGTGATACAACACGAGTGATGCCCAGTTCCGCGCCCACCGCGTACATAGCCAAGCATCCTCTGATCTCCGCCAACACGAGAGATCACGGAGTCGGATCGAGAGCGCTACCATCCCGTCCAAGTCCCAAGCAACAGCTCCAGGGGACGACACTCAGTATATTCTGCTCCCGAGTGCCCAGAGGAGCTCCACCGAGATAATAATCCATCTCGGCTTGGGGGTGATACACACACACCCGAAAAGCCCTTTTTGCAAAACACAGTTTCCAAAAATATACACACCCACGCATGCGTGCACAATGCCATGAAAATGACTAAAAACCAATAACCAACAGTTACCAACACAGTCTATCAGATAACCAATTCACAGTTTATAAAACAGGTCATTGCAAAAATATATTTAAATCTTAAAAGTCTTTTGGAGAAATACTTACAGTGCTTTAAAATCATTTATGGAGGATCACGGAGGAACTAGAAGCACCAAAACAGCAACTGTCACAGTGTAAAAACACTGTGGCCGAAATGCAGTGAAACTCAAATTTCACCTGAGTTCAAACGAAGACTTGGGAACGGTAAGGTAGGGCCTATGGGAGGTAGGGAATCTAATGGTGGTGGTGGTTGGCCGTGGGTGGCGGCCGAAACGACGGTGGAAGGCCTAAAAACTCGGTTCGGGTTTTGAGTTCGATGGGGTGGCTCCGGCGACGGATCGGGGCCGGAGTTGGGTCGGTTAGGATGGAAATGGGCCGGTGGTCAAGTGGCTAGGAGCTGGTGGCCGGAGGTGGTCGGACGGCGGCGGAATGGGAGAAGGAACGCCGCGGCTTCGCACGGCTTCTGGAGGCTAACGGCGGCGCGACGTCGGCTGGAATTTGGAGGGCTGGCTCGCCGGCGCACGGGGAAGCCGGTGGTACCGGCGGTGTCGACCACCGCCGGCCGGCGGCGGTGCAGGGGCGGTGGACCCGATTGAGCGAGGGAGAGGAGAGAGAGAGAAGGGGTTGGGTCGGGCTGGGGCACGGGGAGAGAGAAAGGAAAGAAGAAAAAGAAGAAAAGAAAAAAGAAAAAGAGAAAAAGAAAAAGAGGAAGAAGAAAAAGGAGATCCAGTCCTTTCAACTTGGGTTTCGAAAGTGATCCAATGAAAACGATTTTAAAACCACTAAATAAATAAAATAATCCAAACGCAGTGAAATATTCAAATAAAACAATAACTATTTTTAAAACAGTTAAAATAAATAAATCAATTTAACTCAAAATTAACTAACATAAAATATTAAACTCTGACAAAAACATCCTTTAAAATAAAGACGAATTAAATTGCAGATCACTAACTAAAATTAATCAAACGCAGTGAAATGCTTTAATAAAATAATAGTAATTTTAAAACCTACAAACAAACCAATTTAAATTAAAGATCAATTTAAATCTAAAACAATAATTAACAATAAGAAAGCCCAATAAGAATAATTTTTCACAATTTAAAATATTCTAAAATAATATTCTAAAATTCCAAAAATAATAATTAATAAAAATAGGAAAGTCCAATAAAATAATAAAATAAAACCTCTAAAATATTAAAACAAGAGAATTACACAATAAATAATTAAAATAAACCTTCATTAAAAATACACTAAAATCCAGGATATTACAGTATCTATCCTTGCATTACTTCCTTGATCTTCTTAGCTCTTGATCTTATAATATACCCGTATGAAACTTGCAAAGGATCTTTAAAATTAGGTCCATCTTGGTTCCCATCACTCATGGTGTTGTAGAAAATCTTTCCCTTAAGAATGGAAATAATTTTAAGGTGACCAGACAGCGTTTTAAGCCATTTCTTGAGAATTTTTCACATGAGGAAGAATCCATTAATTTGGAGGAGTCTATTTATCACAACCAGGCTCATGATTAGTTTTAGTTTAGGTTGTCTTTAATTTTGTTTTGCCTTTAACCCTTTTAGCAGGTATAAAAGTTTTAGTTTGTGGTCATCACCTCAAGGTACTCTTCTTTATTTCTATTCTTTGTTGTTTTACTTTAATTACATTGAGGAGAATGAAAGTTTTAGGTTAGGGGGAAAGTCTTAAGATGATTTACATTTTTACCTGGTTATTTTCTTTCAATTCATTTTTTCTGTTTTAGTTTTTCAATTTTTTTTTTTGTTGTTTTCATTGCTTTAGCACAAGTATTGAACTTTAACTTCATTATGCTACTTCTACTTAAGAATTTTATTGTTTTTCATGCTCATTCATGTTCGTTCCATTTTCAATTTAGCCACACGAGTATACTTATGGATGAAAGATAGCATGATGACCAAGACTTTCTAGGCTTTTGTGTAATTTTTTTTATTATTATCATAAGCCCATGAGAGTTTCAACACTTATAAGAAATTAGGGTTTTGATGCCCAATGGAACTAGGGCTCACGCCCAACTCAAGATTTTGTATGCCACTTGTCATCCAATGGAGCTATGTATAGGACTAGATTGAAATAAGGGAAGAGAGGTGAGAAGGATCTAGGGTTTGGCTTACATGCCTACCATAGGAGATCAATATTTTTCTTGCCATGTGTCACGCATGCATGGAGGTTTGCATGAAGGAAGAAGCTTTGTGACAATTGTCACTATGGGAAAGAGATTCTAGAAGGAAATGATTAGGTTATGAAAAAATGGAGCTTAGGGAAGGTCAAGAGGCCATGCATGGCAACCATGGAGAAAGGAGGATTTGTTTTTTGCCATGTGTCATACATGCAAAAAGGTAGGCAAAAAGTTTGTCTTGGGAAGGAAGCCCTACACGTCTAGGGCTTCTAGAAGAAAAATCTTGTGTAAGCACACCTTGAGGTGGACGGCTAGGGCAAGATTTTTGTGCAAAAAGGAACCAATCACATGGTTACCCAAAAGTGTGGTGAAAGAAGATTTTCTTGGGAGAACAAAGGGGATTTCGGCAGCCCATGTGCGTGCGCACACACACACACACACTCCTCAAACATGCCAGTTGGCACTCATACACACATGTAGGAGATTAAGGAAGATTTTTGGCTTGAAAAACACCATATAGCCACAAGATAGATTGAACCAAGTCATGAAAGGAAGGATAAAAGAGGAAGGAAGTTTCCATTTTGAGGATGGAGGCACCACTTGTCCAAAAGTAATACTTCTGTGTTTCCAACATAATCAAATGGTGAGATAGGAAGAAGCCATAGGGTGAGACGCCACTTGGCAACCATGCAAATGAGCTTGGCTCATGCAAGAAGCTTTTGTGTGTCTGGAAAAAGGGAAGGAGCCGAAGACCCTAGGACCTTTAGTCACTATTGTGAAGTGATGAAAGAGTAAAAGTCTGTTGTTAGGAGAAGTTGATATTGATGTATTGGTTTTGTGCATTTCAGGAGGAAAGGACCTATGGTGAGTAGACAACACGATGATGTATCTCCAAAGTATGGGACCGAGAGGCTAGAAACCCTCCTATGGGAGAAGGTCAGGCTATTGCAGAAGCCATATGGCAAATGATTGAGGTAGTAAGACATTGAATGGAGCAAGGGCAGAATATTAGACAAGAGTTGCCTAGAGGCGAGAACCAAGGATGCCCGTTTGAGGGGTTTCTGTGTATCGATATCCAAACTTCATGGGTATAGAGGGAACTTTGAGAGCCAATAAGTGGCTTATTAATTAAGATGGGACTTTTGACATCAGTGGGTGTACAGAGAGGCAGGAAGTCTAGTATGCCAGACATTTACTCCAAGGAGATGCTGGCATATGGTGGGACACGAAGAGGCAGCTTTTAGTGCAAGAATTGGGTGATATCACTACTCTTACTTGGGAGCATTTTTTAGTAGGGAGTTCGAGGGTCATTTCTTCCCATAAACAACCAAATAGCAGAAGGCGCTCGAGTTTATGAACTTGACCCAAGGGCGTATGACATTGGAGCAATTTGCAATTCGTTTCATGGAGTTAGGAAGATTCACCCCACATTTGATTACCACGGAGAAGATGCAAGCTAGAAAATTCTAGGATGGATTATAGTCGAGGATTCGGAACCAAATTTCCTACTTACAGATTGAGAACTTCCAAGGACTAGTAAACATTGCTTCGATAGCAGAGGCAGAACAACGGAATTTGATTTCCCAAGTTCAAAACAATCGTAAAAGAGGACTTCCCTACTCTCCAGGGAAGAATATGGGATAGAAGAAGGCCCCTTACACTCCGGATAAGGGAAAAGGAAAGATGGTCGGAAATGTGGTGTCTATTATGCCACCCCCATGTCGCAGTTGAGGACAGAAGCAAAATGGTGAATGTTGTTTCACCACTGGAGCATGCTTAGGATGTGGTTAAGCTGGCCATATGATTCAGACTCTCCACATCATGTGACAGGAGGAGCATCTACGTCTGGAAACAAGGGAAAGACCCCGTAGAAAGCTAAAATGTATGCAATCACACCAGGAGAAGTAGACCTAGAAGCCGAAGAAGCTATGGACATTGGAGTAATTACTGGTAACGTTCTAACCCTACTATGGATGGTAGCTTATGTTGCTAAGAACCCCAAAGTAATCCTAGTAACCCTACTAAATTGATGCAATAGTAGCTCGTGTTCCTTTGTGTCTTATGACTACATAAGAAGTTGTAAGTTGAGTGTGGAATCCTTATCCTAGAAGGTTTCAGTAGCTATTTTGGACGGGAAGGTGGATGCACTCGAATAGTTAGGAATTGTTTGTTGGAAGTCGCAGGATTGGGCCTGATAGCCGATCTGATTGTTTTCCATTTAATGGAATTTGACTTGATCCTAGGAATGGATTGGCTATCTAAGTAATATGCTAAGATAGGCTGCCAAAGAAGGAAGGTGATCTTTGAGTTACCCTCGAAGGGCAGGATCTGTTATATGGGGGAGTAGTGAAGTCGGTTTCGTCAACCTTAACTGTAGGACAAGTGAAGAAGGCCCTAAAGGAAGGAGCTAAAGCCTATCAAGTGATTATGACTAGTATGACGGATAAGTTAAAGAAGTCAGATGGATTCTTGTGATAGAAGAATTTCCTGAGGTTTTTGCCAATGATTTGCCTGGACTACCCCCAAATCAAAAAATAGAGTTTGTAATTGAGCTGGAGCCAGCTGCGGCCCCAGTATACAAGGCACCTCATCGAATGGCCCCAGTTGAGTTGAATGAGCTAAAGGTGCAAATCGCGAAACTTCTTGAAAAGGTATTTATTCACCCGAGTTCGTCACCATGGGGTCCACCAGTTCATTTTGTGAAAGAGAAGAATGGTGCTATGAGGATGTCCATTGACTATCGGGACTTGAATAAAGTGACTATTCAGAATAAGTACCTGTTGCCATGGATCGATGATTGTTAGATCAGTTGCAAAGAGCATCAGTATTTCTTAAGATAGACCTACGGTCAAGATATCATCAGTTGAAGATTAAAGATCAAGATGTACCTAAGACAGCTTTTCGGACTCATTATGGACAATTTAAATTTTTGGTAAAACCTTTAGGACTTACGATTGCCCCAGCAACATTCATGGATTTGATTAAACAAATTTTTAGGTATTATCTGGATAGTTTTGTTGTAGTGTTCATTTACGACATTTTGATTTATTCTTGAAACAATGAAAAGCATAAGGAGCACTTAAGGATAGTTTTGAAGACCTTGCAAGAGCACCAACTTTACGTTAAACTCAGCAAGTGTGAGTTTTGGCTTAGAGGTGAAATTTTTGGGACATGTCATTTCCAGTGAAGGTGCGGCAGTAGACCTTGTTAAGATAGAAATAGTGATGGAATGGTAGAAACCAACCAACGCGCATGAGATACGGACTTTTTTGGGCTTGGCTGGATATTATAGAAGATTTTCTAAATTGTCTGGTCCTTTAATGGCATTAACTAAGAAGAATGCCAAGTTTGTCTGAAGCAAGGATTGTGAAAGGAGTTTTTAGGAACTCAAGAGAAGATTAACCATGGCACCTGTTGATATAAACCCGAGGGAAGGGAATCCCTTAAACCCACAATCAAATTGAAAACTCACCCAAGAAAGCCAAAATCAAGTCCATGGATGGAGAATCTAGACCTGATGAGAACCCGTTTCAAGAACCTAGATTATATTAAAATCTAGACCTGTTGAAGAACCCGTTCCAAGAACCTAGATTACAAGGAGGAACGCCACAAAGGTTGTGATTTACCTTTGATAAATTCAAAAGGTCAATCAAGAACAAGAGGATTAAAACTCAACTCACAATGAATAATTCATTAAATTTCATAAACTTCATAAACTAAGACTACAAAGAGTATTTAAAAGAAAACCTAATTACCCCCAGATAAATAAATCCCCATCTTCCAAAAATGCCCCTGCGTGAACAGTGTCGTGACGTGAATAGTACCGTGCTACATGAACTCGGCTACAGTACTTTTAAACCCTAGTTCCTAAAAATAACTTTCCAAATACGCCCTTGGCCAAAATACAAAGCCTTCCAAAAAACCCTAGTTCATAATAAAAGACATGTGGGCCAAACATTCTCAAGCTCAATTATTCTAAACTAATAAAATAAGTCCTTTAAATGAATTGAACAAGTTGAAAGCCTTCATGTGCCCAAATGACTCAAAACTGGATCTTCTTAGCTCTTGATCTTGTAATATGGCCTATCTGGAACTTGCCAAAGATCTTTAAATCTAGGCCCACCTTGGTTCCCATTATTCTCCCTCTCCTCAAAAGGATTCGACCTCGAATCCCCACTTGGATCAAAGGGAAAAGGGTTAATAACATTGAAAATAGCACAAAAATTATACTTACCTGGAATGTTCTCTTGATATGCATTATCATTAATTTGTTCAAGAATTTGGAGAAGTCCAACCAAACTACTTCTGTCATCAACAGGTAAATGCTTTAAATCTAAAGGAGTAAATGGATTAAGTTTATAAATAATTTTAAAAGGTGAAACTTTAGTAGTAGCATGAACGCTCTAATTATGTGTAAACTCAAAAAATGGCAAACAAAACTCCCTCAAATGTTCATGAAACACATCTAAAGTCTTCCTTCCTTCAAAATGATCACCACAATTATCTATGAACTCAATGAATGTGAAGCAATACTCCCACAAAATTTTATGCAATACATTAATGAATGGCAAATGATACTCCCACAAACGTTCATGCAACATGTCAATGAATAGCAAATGATACTTCCACAAACATTCATGCAACACGTCTAAAGTCTTCTTTGCATCGAAATGACCACTCCAATGCACTAGCATCTCACGCATAAGACTAGTAGGCTCACAAAGTTTATTTTCTTTAAACAAATACCAATCTAATCTATAGCACTTACCAAATGATGCCTTCTCATACGCTCCATACATAGTAGCAAAGTCATCACCATTAGCATGCAATTGCTTATCATATTCAAGTCTTAATAAATTTGTATCTAAAATGATGACAAGGACATACCTTCTTGCTAAAGCATCACCCACAAAACTTTCCTTACCTTGTGTATACTTGATTACATGAGGAAATGTCTCAATGAATTGCACCCCCTTGGCATGCATTCTATTCAACTTACCATGTCCCTTCATGTGCGTCAAGGACTCATGCTCTTCAAAGAGAGGTCGAGTAGGAATTGTCGCACCTGGCGCAAAATTAATGTAGCGCTCTATCTCTCTAATAGGTGGCAATCCACTAAACACACCGCTAGGAATCATGACCTCATATCCCTGCAATAAAGAAACAACAACACTAGGTAAAAATACGTCAAGTCCGTTAGCATTAGGACTTGCCTTAGCATAAAAACTCACTTTTCTCTTTGTTTTTCTCTCACTTTCTTCACTTTCACTTTTCTTTCCACTCTCTTTTTCTTTTTAACTTTCTATTTTTTTCACTCTCTTTTTTTCTGTCACTCTATTTTTCTTCATCTTTTTTTGAACTCTCGACTTCACAATTATTTTTCAACTCATTCTCTCTTTCTCTTGAGATCTCAGCCTCAACCTCATCTTTTTTCTCTCTCATTTTTCTCGCTCTCTCCTTTTCGGTCTCACTATTTCTTTTTTTCTCAATCTCACATTCACTCTTCCTTTTTACCTCAATCTCACTTTCACTTTTTCTTTTCTGATCACTCTCACCTTCACTCATTCTTTTTTTATCACTCTCATTTTCACTCTTTCTTTTTTGATCATCCTCACTTTTCAGTTTCAGTTGGCCCCTTTGGACTTGTGTTGAAGTTAAAGGAGCAAGTTTGATAGTTTTTCCATCCTTCTGAAAACAGTACATGTTCCTTAACCCATCATGGTTCACCTTCCTATCATACTGTCATGGCTTTCAAAACAAAATATGGCCTGCGTGCATAGGTACAACATCACAAAGCACCACATCTTGGTATTTCCCAATTGAAAATGAAACTAGCACTTGCCTATTTACCCTAACCTCCCCAGAATCACTCAACCATTGCAATTTGTATGGTCTAGGATGTTTCAAGGTAGGTAAATTCAATTTCTCAACTAAAGCAGTGCTAGCCAAATTAATACAACTCCACATATCAATAATCATACTACATACCTTGTTCTTGATGTGGCATCTAGTACAAAAAATGTCCTTGCTCTGCTGCCCTATATCATCCATCTTAATTTTTGTATTGAGATCACGCCTAGCAATAAGAGACTCATCATGCTTTTCATTCTTATACCCATTATCAACACTAGGCTCACGTCGTCTCCTATCTCTCCCACCTTGCAAATTTTTAATCAGGACTTCTTGTTGATCCATCATATCTTTCACTTCACCCAACACCAAGTTTAATTGCTCAAACTGTTGTTGCATGGCTTGCAACACAAAGGATGAGTTGTCTACCATCTCCTTTGGTGATGAGTCACTCCTATGAGACATCATAACATGCTACACAAAAAGAATCTTAGTGAAAAACCTCACACACTCCCTTACGTGTTTACACTCGAATAATGGTACTCCACTCGTGTTTCACTCTTAATTGGCTTTTTCCCAATAATAGTCTCGCACTCGCTTGCCTTTTACCTCAATAGTTTTCTCACTCAAGTTCTTTAAGAACTAGTTGAATAAAAATCAAGACAAGACAACCTTGTATTATTCCAATCAGTAATATAGATCCATGAAACAATAACAAGAAACAAGGAATAAAATGACAAGAGACTCAAGGAATTTATACGAGGGAAAGAGTAATGATAAAACAAGATACCCACTAGAAAGATGTTTTCAGCCCCTTTGATGATAAAGCTCAGTCAACAAATATCTTTCTTTCTCTTTGTTGTAACTATGTAGCAACCTATGTGATATGAACCCGCAAGAATGGAATCCCTAGAACCCACAATCAAATAGAAAAATCACCCAAGAAAGCCAAATTCAAGTCAATGGATGGAGAATCTAGACCCGATGAGAACTCGTTTCAAGAACCTAGATTATATTTAAATCTAGACCCGTTGAAAAACCCGTCTCAAGAACGCAGATTACAATGAGGAATGCCACAAAGGTTGTGATTTACCTTTGATAAGTTCAAAAGTTCAATTAAGAACAAGAGGAGTAAAACTCAACTCACAATGAATAAATTCATCAAATTTCATAAACTTCTTAAAATGAGACTACAAAGAGTATTTAAAGCCAAAACTTATTTGAAACCCTAGCCCAAAATAAACCCTTGCTTCCAAAAGTACCCTCGGATGAACAGTGTCGTGGCTACAGTGATCGCTATAGTACTTCTCAAAATACAAGGCCTTCCCAAAAATCCTAATTCATAAGAAATTAGATATATGTGGGCCAAACATCGAAAGCCCAATTATTCTAAACTAATAAAATAAGTCCTTTAAATGATTTAAACAATTTGGAAGCTTCAAGTGCCCAAGGCCAATAAGTCATGTTATTACCCTCTCCTATAGCTTGTATCAAATGATTCAAAATTGGATCTTCATCCTTCAAGCCCATTTTGAATGTTGGGCTCTTGCTTGACTCGTTCCAAGTGGATTGTATCTTTCCTTGCATTCCTTCCTTGATCTTCTTAACTTTAGTTCTTGTAAGATGCCCATATGAAACTTGCAAAAGATCTTTAAAACTAGGTCCATCTTGGTTCCCATCGCTATGAGTATGCTAACTCTCTCTTTCCTCTAATTCAATCACAAACAGCACTATTCAATTGAAAATCAAGTAATTGAATTCAAACACACAAGAATTGACAACGAAATAGAAGATAATCAATGGAACGACACTCCAAGCAATTGACAAACTTAAAGATGCAAGAAACCCTAGGTGATGCAAATTTCAGCTAAACCCAAAACCCTAAGAATTTCGGCAGCGTACTTTTTGTTTCCTTTTTTTTTTTTTTTTTGTAACCCTAGAATAATGAAGCCCCAGAATTAAATTTAAGAATATAAGAAATAAAGGATAGAATTAGACTTGATTGGAAACTGAGCTCTAAATACCGAATGATATGAACCCCGGGAAGGGAATCCTTTGAACCCACAATCAAATTCAAACCTGACCCAAGAAAGCCAAAATAAGTCCATGGATGGAGAATCTAGACCTGATGAGAACCCGTTTTAAGAACCTAGATGATATTAAAATCTAGAACTGTTGAAGAATCCGTCCCAAGAACCCAGATTACAAGGAGGAACGCCACAAAAGTTGTGATTTACCTTTGAAAAGTTTAAAAGTTCAATCAAGAACAAGAGGAGAAACACTCAACTCATAATGAATAATTCATCAAATTTCATAAATTTCATAAATTGAGGCTACAAAGAGTATTTAAAGGAAAACCTAATTAACCCTAGATAAATAAATCCCCATCTTCCAAAAATGCCCCTGCGTGAACAGTGTCGCAGCATGAACAGTACCACGCTACAGTACTTTTAAATCCTAGTTCCTAAAAATAACTTTCCAAATACGCCATTGGCCAAAATACAAAGCCTTTCGAAAAACCCTAGTTCATAATAAAAAGACATGTGGGCCAAACATCCTCAAACTCAATTATTCTAAACTAATAAAATAAGTCCTTTAAATGAATTGAACAAGTTGAAAGTCTTCGTGTGCCCAAATGACTCAAAACTAGATCTTCTTAGCTCTTGATCTTGTAATATGGCCTATATGGAACTTGCCAAAGATCTTTAAATCTAGGGCCACCTTGGTTCCCATCACCTGTGTTGGCTTTGCCTGAGCCTCATAAGTCTTATGCGGTTTATAGTGATGCCTCTAAGATAGGATTAGGGTGCGTTTTGATGTAAGAAGAGTGAGTCATCACTTATGCTTTGCGACAACTTAAGGATCACGAGCGGAATTATCCTCTCATGATTTGGAGCTTGCTACAGTAGTCTTTGCGCTGAAGATCTGGAGACATTATCTTTATGGAGAAAGGTGCGAAGTATTCATGTAACACTCAGGCTTAGCGCAAAGCCTTTTTTTTTAATATATTTCGGGTTAAGTATGTGACAAGCCCAGTCGAAATTTTTTCGAGTATTATTTTATGGCCCAAAATTGGTTTTTTAACATTTATCAAATTTTCTAATGGACTTGCCATTGTAGTTAAATTCTTGGAATATTTTTTTTGAATTGGGTTAAAAATATTTTTATGGGCCGAGAAAATTTTAGGAAGAGTCCATTTGTTTTTTTTCACTACTAGTCATGGGCCAAAATTTTTGAAATGGGCCAAAAAGCTCTAGTCCATGAGATTTTCTTTCTGACCCCACGACATGCATGTCGTTTCCCTCTTCATGCACGTCTCCGCTTCTTGTTTTCTCTAGTGTTTGTTTTGGTTTTCAATCTCGATACGTTTATCCCACCTGCACATTTTCCCCTTCCCTTCTCTAGGGTTTTCATACCACCCTTATATATATATATATGCACATATAATCTCATGCATAGATAAACTGTCGAAACACTGTTGTTGCCCTCTTCAGCCTTTTCCCCGTCGCTGCCTCCCAACACCTGTTAGCACAGCCACACACGGTTGCTTCACGGAGTCATCTATGCACCCTCACATGACCGTCCACCACCCCATGCACCATCGAAGGGTAGCCACTGCCCAGGCCACGTTAATGTAAACCCCTGCATAAGAACAGTAGTAGCCTCCATCCACGTACGTTAGGAGCAAGCTCCTTCACACCTCCACCTCATGGAAATTGCCTACCCAAGGCCTAGCATATTACTCCATAGCCCTCCCTCCACCATAAACAAGCAAAACCAAAGCCAATCCCCACCGTGCACCACCACCCTCTTCACAAACTCAACCCATTGTCCCCTGTTTCTCCTCTTGAAACAGAGCAGTGGGTGTTATATCAAACCTAGTTTTGTTATACGAGGACTGCTTCTTTTTTATATTTATAGGTTATAAAGAAATAAACAAAGAATTTGAAGTATATTATTAAAGTATGAACTTTAGATGTGAATAGTAAGTGCAAAATTTTAATTTTTTTCCCCTTTGAACAGAAACTAATTAAGTGTATTTTAATTAAATGATATTTTTGCTTTGTCTACTTTAATCGATTTTGATATAATTATGTTATCCAATTTTATATTGTATAGTTGAACTTCAATAGTAAATAAGTTAGAAGTTAATGTTTTAGTCGAAGTTATTAAGTGAATATTGATTAATTTAGAAAATGATGGTATTTTAGAGTTAAAAGAAATTTTAGGTTTTGAGGTATTAAAATAGGTATTTCAGGTGTAATTATGAAGTAACTGCTCAATTAGAGATTTATTCAAATTATATGAATTTTCTATAGGTGAGGATTGATATTAGTTTGGCATTGTTGTGAAGATATTATAAAAAGTTAAGAAGTTTAGCTAAGCGGGGTTCATATGCAAGACTTTACATAAAAATAAAATGGGCTGAGATTGATTTTTTTAAAAAAAATATGCATGTTTGGTTATGAAAAGAAATTTGAACAACCTCAGTTATTTGTTCTGCATTACTTATGAGATTTTGTTTAAGAATAAGGTATTTTCTAACATAACTGGTGTAGACATGAGCTAATTTGGCATTTTATTTCTGAACTGTAAAAAATAGAGTGAATATGAAATTTTGTGCATAAATTATGTTTTTATGATTCTATTCTGAAGATGTTCTGTACTCTGATATGATATAATATGATTTCTGAAAAACCTCTGGCATAACATTCTGTTTCTATTTTTGTTCCATTCTAACCTTACCACAGATGTAAAATTGTGGCCTCTGTTCGGGTTGGTACCAACTTTTAAGTTTCCGGTTCACCCACTTTGGAAGCAAAATGGTTTTCTGCGTGATCTTTCCTGTGTGCACACTCGGTGCTTCGAGAATAATAAGGGAAAGATTTACATTTTGTTTCTACTCATGATATTAACCCACATGAATGGAATTCCTTGAACCCACAATCAATTTGAAAACTCACCCAAGAAAGCCAAAATCAAGTCTATGGATAGAAAATCTAAACTCGTTGAAAACTCATTTCAAGAACCTAGATTATATTAAAATCTACACCCGTCAAAGAACCTGTCTCAAGAACCAAGATTACAAGGAGGAACGCCACAAAGGTTGTGATTACCTTTGATAAGTTCAAAAGTTCAATCAAGAACAAGAAGAGATAAACTTAACTCAAATTGAATAAATTCATCAAATTTCATAAACTTGTTAAAATGAGGCTACAAAGAGTATTTAAAGCAAAACCTAATAAAAACCCTAACTAGAATAAATCCTCATCTTCGAAAATGTAACTTTCCAAATAAACCCTTGGCCAAAATATAAGGCCTTCCCAAATATTCTAGTTTATAAGAATAAGACATATGTGGGCCAAGCATCCTGATATGAACCCGCGGGAAAAAGAATCCCTTAAACCCACAATCAAATTGAAAACTCACCCAAGAAAGCCAAAATCAAGTCAAATGGATGGAGAATCTAGAACCGATGAGAACTCGTTTCAAGAACCTAGATTATATTAAAATCTAGACCCATTGAAGAACCAGTCTCAAGAACCCAGATTACAGGGAGGAACGCCAAAAAGGTTGTGATTTACCTTTGATAAGTTCAAAAGTTCAATTAAGAACAAGATGAGATAAACTCAACTCACAATGAATAAATTCATCAAATTTCATAAACTAATCTTCAAATGAGGCTACAAGAGTATTTAATGCAAAATCTAATTGAAACCCTAGCCTAAAATAAACCTCTTTCTTCCTAAAATAGCCTTGGATGAATAGTGCCCCGTGAACAGTACCGCGGCTATAGTATCGCTACAGTACCTCTCATAAAAACCCTAGTTCTTAAAATGTAACTTTCCAAATAAGCCATTGGCCAAAATACAAGGCCTTCCCAAAAACCCTAATTCATAAAAATAAGACATATGTGGGCCAAACATCTAAAGCCCAATTATTCTAAACAAATAAAATAAGTCCTTTAAATGATTTAAACAATTTGAAAGCCTTCAAGTGCCCAAGGCCTTTAAGTCATATTATTGCCCTCTTCCACACCTTGTATCGAATGATTTAAAATTGGATCTTCATCCTTCAAGCCCATTTTGAATGTTGGGCTCTTGCTTGACTCGTCCCAAGTGGATTGTATCTATCCTTGCATTGCTTCCTTGATCTTCTTAGCTCTTGATCTTGTAATATGCCCATATGGAACTTGCAAAGAATCTTTAAAACTAGGTTCATCTTGGTTCCTATCACATCCTCAAGCCCAATTATTCTAGACAAATTCCTATAACTAATAAAATAAGCCCATTTAATGAAATAAACAAGTTCAAGGCCTTCAATCACATAAACATAATAATAGGCCCTAATTTATGTTGCACTCTTCCATAACTTGTATGGATCAGAACTGGTTTTTCTTCCTTAAAACTCATCTTGTATGTTAGGCTCTTGCCAGTTTCATCCCAAGTGGATTGCACCAATCCTTGCATTGCTTTCTCGATCTTCTTAGCTCTTGATCTTGTAATTGGCCTATCTGAAACTTGCAAATGATCTTTAAGATTAGATCCATGTTGGTACCCATCAGCTCGGTTGGTCGTTGGGGTTTGTACAACCCTACCACGGGGGTTAAACATTGTCTCTGTTCTGATATAATAATATAAGATGTGATGTTTCAGTTTATGCTGTGCCAAAGTGATTTTGATTATGAATATTTTCGAACTTTCGCTCTAATATTTTTATAACATGTTCTGACTCTACATTTTGAAAATCAAAAGTATTTTGTTCTGCATTCCAAACTTTGTAAATGCTCATGTTTACATACTAGTATATGTTCTCTACTTACTGAATTGTTGATAACTCACCCATTATCTCCAAACATTTTTCAGATAGTTTTGATGGTTCAGCTGGAGAACAAGAGTAGGAAGTTTTAGTAAGGTGTGATGGTCGTAGAGGAATAAGTGCCTGAGGGTACAAGTACTTATTTGAGAGTCATAATTAGTAAATTGATTATTTTCGATTATTTAGATATAATGAGTTAAGGATATTTTCAAGTCTTTGGAGAGTTTTTAATTTATTTTATTGAGAATTTATTTGTTTTCCTTATGAAGAAACATGGATATTTGGGTTGAGCAAAGGAATTAATATTTTATGAAGTTTTCTAGATTTTTTAATTTTAATATTGGAGTAAATTGTTAGTGTTAAGAGCTAACTCTCCAAACCTCCGGGACCGGGGAGTTACAATTCACTGACCATAAAAGTATTAAGTATCTGTTTAGTCAGAAGAACTTGAACAAGAGACATAGGAGATGGGTTGAAATGATTAGCGAATACCAGTGCGAGATCAAGTATCGCCCTGGAAAGGCCAATGTGATAGCAGATGCCCTTAGTTGCAAGAGCCAAGTCGACAAGCAATCACTTCTGATGGAAATGAGGGAACTACTAGTAGGAAAGCCGCCAAGTGATGTCAGGTTAATAGTGGTGCAGGAGATTGTTTGACTATTGAGGAAATTATCAAAGGACAAAATAAGGATGATAATAAGTTGGAGAAGCTTCGACAAAAAATTTTGAAATCTGAAGGACCACAACACTTTTCGATTGGCAAGGATGGGATGTGTTATGAGGAGAGAAAAGTGATTCCTAATGTTCCTGAATTCAAGGAAATGATTTTGAAGGAAGCCCATTGTACACCATATACTGCTCATCTTGGCAACACCAAAATGTACCAAGACTTGAAGGGACAATTTTGGTGGGATGGAATAAAAAGGGATGTGGCTGATTTTGTTGCAAAATGTTCAATTTGGCCTCTGGTAAAGGCTTAGCATCAGAGGCCAGCAGGAGAGTTGCAACCATTACCAATCCCAGAATAGAAGTGGGAGGACGTGTCTATGATTTTGTGGAAGGTTTGCCAAGGACATCATCAGGAAAGAATTCAATGTGGGTCATAGTTGACCGATTGACTAATAGTGCGCATTTCCTACCAATTGCTAACACATATTCATTGGACAAGCTCTCGTGAGTTTATGTTAAGGAAATAGTAAAACTTCATGGAGTGCCTAAGTCTAGTATCTGATAGAGACACGCAGTTCACTTCGTATTTTTGGCAAAATTTACAGAAAATGTTGGGCACGAATCTAAGATTTAGTAGTGCCTATCATCCACAGATAGACAGACAGACAGAGCGAACTATTCAGACATTGAAAGATACACTACATGCTTGCATAATGGAGTTGAGTGGTGATTGGGAAAGCCATTTGCCATTGGTAGAATTGCTTATAATAATAGCTTTCAGGCTATAATACAAATGGCACCTTACAAAGTATTGTTTAGAAGAAAGTGTAGATCTTCGTTGTATTGGGATGAAGTAGGTGAAAGAAAGTTGTTTTGATGGGAACCAAGATGGACCTAATCTTAAAGATCATTTGCAAGTTCCGGATGGGCCAATTACAAGATCAAGGAAGCAATGCATGGATTGGTGCAGTCCACTTTGGATGAAACTAGCAAGAGCCCAATACTCAAGATGGGCTTGAAAGAAGGAGAACCAGTTATGATTCACTTGATTCAAGCTGTGGAAGACAACACATAGAGATAGGGCCTATTGTTATTAGAGGCCTTCAATTTAGTTAAAAAATTTATTTTAGTAGTTTAGAATAAGTGGGCTTGAGGATACTTGGCCCACATATGTCTTTGTACTTATGAACAAGGGTTTTTGGGAAGGCCTTGTAGTTTGGCCAAGGGCTTATTTGGAAAGTTACACTTTTTGGAACTAGGGTTTACAAGAGGTACTGTAGCGCATACTGTAGCCGCGGGTACTGTTCATCCGAGAGTATTTTTGGAAGGAAAGGTTTATTTTGGGTTAGGGTTTCAAGTAGGTTTTTGGTTTAAAAACACTTTGTAGCATCATTTGAAAGGCTAGACAATATTGAATGTTATTTGTGAGTGAGTTTACTACTCTTGTTCTTTATTAAACTTTTGAACATATCAAAGGAAAATCACAACATTTGTGGCATTCCTCCTTGTAATCTGGGTTCTCCATCCATTGACTTGATTTTGGCTTTCTTGAGTGAGTTTTCAATTTGATTGTGGGTTTAAGGGATTCCTTTCCCGCGGGTTCATATCATCAGGTAATGCTAACACAGGTGCAGAGCACAATCTTTCTTTAATAGTGGCAAAAGCATTCTCTTGATGAACCCCCCAATGAAACCCAACATTCTTTTTAATTACTTCAATGAGTGGTGCAGCAATGGTACAAAAGTCTTTAACAAAACACCGATAAAAGCTAGCTAAGCCATGAAAGCTTCTTACCTCAGTGATGCTTTTTGGCATTGGCCACTCTTTAATGGCCTTGACTTTCTCTTCATCCACCTCAATACCTTTTGTGCTAACAAAATAACCAAGAAAAATAACTTTTTCCATGCAAAAGGTACATTTCTTGAAATTAGCATACAACTTTTCACATCTTAACACATCAAACACGTATCTCAAATATTCAATATGTTCATTTAAGTTCTTGTTGTACACTAGGATATCATCAAAGTACACAATCACAAACTTTCCTATGAACGCACGTAAGACATGGTTCATTAATCTCATGAAAGTACTGGGCGCATTTGTAAGTCCAAATGGCATAACCAATCATTCATAAAGCCCATACTTAGTCTTAAAAGCCGTTTTCTATTCATCACCCTCTTTCATTCTAATTTGATGGTACCCACTTTTAAGATCAATTTTACTGAAAATACATGAGCCATGCAATTCATCAAGCATATCATCTAATCTAGGAATGGGATGGCGATACTTTACCGTGATATTGTTGACCGCCCTACAATCAACGCACGTTTTCCACATCCCATCCTTCTTTGGCACTAGTAGCACTGGTACTGCACATGGGCTCATGATCTCCCTCACGTACCCCTTGCTCATCAAATCCTCAACTTGCCTCTGAAGTTCCTTTCTCTCCTCTGGATTACTCATATAGGCTGGTCGGTTTGGAATAGCAGCTCCGGGCACAAAATCAATTTGGTGCTCAATGCCTCTAATAGGTGGCAACTAATTAGGCATCTCCTCTGGGAATACATTCTCAAACTCCTGCAACAAAGAAACAACCAAACTAGGAAGAGACTGGTTAGTTTATTAAGATTAAGATAAGACTCTTTATAAACAAGAAAACCCTCTTAACCTCACTCTCTCTTGCATAGAAATTCAATTTTGTCTTTCATTTTCTCTCTGCAGGCTCTCTTTCTTTTTTTTCTCATGACTCCACTCTTTTTTCTTTACTTTCAGCCACCTCTCTACTTTCTTTTTCACTCTTTCTTTTTTGTTCAATCTCTTTGTCACTTTTTCTTTTTTGATCACTCTTTCTTTTTTAACCAATCTCACTTTTCAGTTTCAATTGGTCCTCATAGACCTAGTTTGGAGTTAAAGGAGCAAGTTTGATTGTTTTGCCCTCCTTTACAAAGCTGTACATATTCTTAAACCCATCATGTGTCACCCTCCTATCATACTGCCATGCACAACATCACAAAGTACCTCATCCTGATACTTTCCAATCGAAAAAGTAACTAACACTTGTCTATCCACCCTAACCTCTCCACAATCATTCAACCACTGTAATTTGTATGGTCTAGAATGTTTTAAAGTTGGTAAATTCAATTTCTCAACCAAAGTAGTGCTAGACACATTAGTACAACTCCTTCCATCAATAATCATACTACACACCTTATTGTTAACGTGGCATCTAGTATGGAAAATGTTCTCTCTCTGTTGCTCTGCATCATCCACCTTAATGTGTGTATTGAGAGCACGCCTGGCAACAAGAGACTCACCTGTCATGGGTTATACCACTCCATCATCATCACTAGCATCAACCAACTCGGGCACCTCATCCCTATCATCCTCACTCTCAGTCATCACCTCCCCATTGTCATGCATAATCATCACCCGCTTGTTTGGATATTGAGAAGCGATGTGCCCTGAATCCAAACACTTAAAGCATTTAATATCTCTATTCCATGAAAGTTGAGATTCTACCTTGGGTTTGTTGCTAGTTCCCACATATTTTCCCTTAGGTGCTTCAGACTTTCTCTTTGGTTCAGCTTGATCATTCCTATCCCACTTTGATTTCCATGTAGTGCTAGAAACTAAAGTGTATCTTGCTGTCCCTTTTCTCTTTAACTGCCTCTCCACCTTCATAGTCATGTGTACCATGTCCTCTATCTTCACATAATGCTACAATTCAACTACATTGGCTATGTCCCTATTCAAACCACTCAAAAATCTAGCCATAGTGGCCTCCCGGTCCTCCTCTACATTAGCCCGAATCATCACCACCTCCATCTCCTTATGGTAATCCTCCACACTCCTAGTCCCTTGTGTAAGATTTTGGAGCTTTTGGTAAAGGTCCCTATAGTAGTGGCTAGGTACAAATCTCCACCTCATGAGAGCTTTCAACTCTCCCCATATCTCTACAGGCTTCTCATAATTCCTCCTCCTATTGGTCATGAATTGATCCCACCAAATAATAGCATAATCAGTGAACTCAATTACCGCCAACTTCACTTTCTTCTCCTCGGAATAATTATGACAATCAAACACCAACTCTATTTTTTTTGCCCCACTCTAAATAAACTTCAGGATCAGTTCTACCTTGGAAAGATGGTATTTTCATTTTGATGCTCCCAAGGTCTCTATCTACTCTATCCCAACCCCTTAGGTTCCCCTCAAGTCCTCTTTCACGCCTAACTCTTCTATATCTACCCAACCCAACTTCAGATGTTAAGTCTTCCTCATCCTCACCATCTCCTTCATTCTCATACTCAATGTCAACCCTAGGCTCACGTCGCCTCCTATCTCTCCTACCTTGCAAATTTCTAACTCACACTCTCTTGCCTTTTACCTCAAGAGTTTTTCCACTCAAGTTCTTTAAGAACTAATTAAACTCAATCAAGACAATACAACCTTGTTTTATCTCAACTAGTAATTAGGTCTAAGAAACAATAACAAGAAAAACATGGAAGGAATAAAAACGACTCAAAAATCAAGGAAATTGTGGCAACGAAAGAGTAACTAAAAGACAAGATACCAACTATAATGATGTATGTAGCCCCTTTGATGATAAGGCTCAAGAAAAAATTTCAGCTTTTCAATACTCTTTTTTTTTTTTGGACGATTTTTTTTTCTGGACGATTTTTTTTTTCTTTTCCTTTCTTTTCTTTTCTTTTCTTTTCACCGACTGAAATGATCACAATCAAAGGAATAAGCAATTGAAAAAAAAACCCTAACAAAGAACAAGGAAAGTCAAATCAAATAACAAGGTAACCCTAACCAAAGAATAAGGAAACCCTAGAAACTAATGAGAATAATTCCTGCACTTTTTTTTTTTTCGAATTTTGTTTTGGAATTATTTTTTTCTAAACCCTAGAACAATGAAGCCATAGAATTCAATATGCAAGAAATAAAGATAGAATCAGACTAGATTGGAAACCAAGCTCTGAATACCAAATGATATGAACCCGCGGAAAGAAATCCCTTGAACCCACAATCAATTTGCAAATGCACCCAAGAAACCCAAAATCAAGTCAATGGATGGAGAATCTAGACTCGATAGGAACTCCTTTCAAGAACCTAGATTATATTAAAATCTAGACCCGAAGAGAACTCGTCTCAAAAACCCAGATTACGAGGAGGAACACCACAAAGGTTGTGATTTGCCTTTGATAAGTTCAAAAGTTCAATGAAGAACAAGAGCAGTAAACTCAACTCACAAATAAAATTCAATATTGTCTAACCTTTCAAATGAGGCTACAAAGTGTTTTTAAACCAAAAACCTAGTTGAAACCCTAGCCTAAAATAAACCCTTGCTTCCAAAAATACCCTCGGATGAACAGTACCCACGGCTACAGTATGGGGCTACAGTAACTCGCTACAGTACCTCTTATAAACCCTAGTTCCAAAAAATATAACTTTCCAAATAAGCCCTTGGCCAAAGTACAAGACCTTTTCAAAAACCCTAATTCATAATAAATAAGACATATGTGGGCCAAGTATCCTCAAGCCCACTTATTCTAAAGTAATGAAATAAATCTTTTAACCAAATTAAAAGCTTCTAATAACAATAGGGCCTATCTCTATGTCTTGTCTTCCACACCTTGAATCAAGTGGATCATAATTATTTCTCCTTCTTTCAAGCCCTTATTGAGTGTTGGGCTCTTGATAATTTCATTCCAAGTGGATTGCACCAATTCTTGCATTGCTTCCTTGATTTTCTTGGCTCTTGATCTTGTAATTGGCCCATCTGGAACTTGCAAATGATTTTGAAGACTAGGCCCACCTTGGTTCCCATCACCTTGTGTTGCATATCCGAGCATTTCAGTTTCCGCCAAATCCCAAGCAGGGGCTGGGGGTGCCACAGATAAATATGATTTTTAAGATTTTGAGGATAACATGTGGAGATATGAAACCCTTGTGAGATTTTTAGCCAATCCATTCATTTGAGAGGGTTATTTTCAATTACTCCGTACTTTCATTTGGAAGCGCATAATATTTCGTTGTTTAGTTTCATTATTCTTCAAATTGGCAAAGTTATGAGGTTGAAGTTTTTCAATTACAAGATTCCCATGGTAATACCATAACTTTATGGTATGTATGCCCCATCCCTGGGCCAATCGAAGAACCACTTATTTTTACCACTTTGCCCTTGCTTAGTAGAGAACCAATTGAGTGCAAAGTGACAAAGTTATAAGGTTGGAGTTTTTCATTCGAGGGCTTCCCATGGTAATACTATGACTTTTTGGTATGTATGTCCCATCCTCGAACCAATTGGAGCACCTCTTATTTTTACCATTTTGCCCTTTCTTAGAAGAGAACCTGTAACAGTCTGCCCCTTCTCTCTAGTGACCGTGAGTCTCGTCTTACATGCGAAACCTCAAAGACATGTTTTTAATATTAGCAATTGATTCTTAAAGTACGCCTAGTGTTTTAAAGCCCTCAAATATTTTAAATGTCTTGGAAATATTTATATAGGGTATTTCCAATGTTATTGAACTAAGCCTGATTTTAAGTAAGATAATTATAATATTTTTGAAGAGCTCAAAAAATATTATAATTGTAGAAAATCATTTTATTAAAATAATTTCAGTTATTTAAAATATTATGGGATTTAAATTATGTTGAAAACTCTAATGTAGGAAGTGACGTATATATTGTCCAGGATTGGGATGTGTGACTTAATCGGTATGAGTCATGGATCGGGATGAGGTTAATAAGAAGAATAAGATAAAGGTTTTAGTGTCTTAATCCTAAGGTGAATCATGGGTTCACTCTAGTGGAAAGTACTCGAAGTAGAATGTTGAGTTTGGAAGAAGTAGTGACTGTAAATGGATCCCCGAAGGTTTTAACATAATAAAGAGTACATAAGAGCCCAGGGATAGAAGGAGAATGTTTCAAGTGAAGTGTAGTTCTATTTCTAGTTTAAGTTGCTTATGCACTAGATAGAGAATGACATCAAGGTTATGTGTATGCATGTAGATTGCCATTTGATAAGCATATGAATGGATTGCATGACATGAAAGTAGCAAGGAGTTCAGGTAAGTATTATGTTCATACTCTTATAGAGTTTTCAAGATATGAAAATGAAGACAAAGAAATGTTTCTCTTTACGATGCTTTACAAAATGAAAGGAAACGATATTTTATGAAAAGCGTGCTAAGTGTTTAAATGTATATGTATGTATGGTCCTTCTTGGCAGCCCATTTTTATGCAACCAAATTATTAATTGTATGCATGTGAATGGATGACTATACGCAGTATCTATTGTATTTATTTTCACGAAATGAGATGTGAGGCTTATGCCTTGTGCTTTAAGTGATGCTTTAAACGATGCGAAGAAAATGTCTTAAAATGTCCCTATGAACTGATGTTTTATGGATGCCATGAAAGATGATTTTTAAACTCATGCTTTCAAATGACGTTTTTCCATGAATGGACTAATAAATGAAAAGGGCAGAAAAGGAAAGGACTGAATGAAATAAAGAAATGATTGAAAGGAAATGAATGTTTTAATCTATGAAAATATGTAACGACCATGACAGAATGAAAGAGTACCAAAGGACTGGGCAGATTGTGATGGGAACCAAGAAGGACCTAGTTTTAAAGATCATTTGCAAGTTCCATATGGACCAATTACAAGATCAAGAGCTAAGAAGATCAAGGAAGCAACGCAAGGATTGGTGCAATCCACTTGGGACGAGTCTAGCGAGTCCAACATTCAAGAGTGGCTTAAAGGATGAAGATCCAATTTTGATTCATTTGATACAAGCTATGGAAGAAGGCAATAATATGACTTAAAGGCCATGGGCACTTGAAGGCTTTCAAATTGTTTAAATCATTTAAAGGACTTATTTTATTAGTTTAGAATAATTGAGCTTTAGGATACTTGGCCTACATATGTCTTACGTTAATGAGCTAGAAGTTTTGGGAAGGCCTTGTATTTTGGCGAATGGCTTATTTGAAAAGTTACATTTTTTAGAACTAGGGTTTTGAAGAGAGCTACTGTAGCGATTACTGTTCACGTAGCACTATTCTACCAAGGTTATGTTTGGAAGACGGGGGTTTATTTTGGGTTAGGGTTTCAATTAGGTTTAGCTTTAAATACACTTTGTAGCCTCATTTTATGAAGTTTATGAAATTTGATGATTTATTCATTATGAGTTGAGTTTTACTCCTCTTATTCTTAATTGAACTTTTGAACTTATCAAAGGTAAATCACAACCTTTGTGGCGTTCCTCCTTGTAATCTAGGTTCTTGAGACGGATTCTTCAACAGGTCTAGATTTTTATATAATCTAGATTCTTGAAACTAGTTCTTATCGGGTCTAGATTCTCCATCCATTGACTTGAGTTTGGCTTTCTTGGGTGAGTTTTCAATTTGATTGTGGGTTCAAGGGATTCATTTCCCGCAGGTTCATAACATTTGGTATTCAGAGCTCGGTTTCTAATTCGGTCTGATCCTATCTTTTATTTATTGCATCTTTAATTCTAGAGCATCATTGTTTTAGAGTTACAAAAATAAAAAACAAAAACAAAAAGTGCGCTACCAAAATTCTCAGGATTTTGGGTTTGGTTGAAATTTACATCATCTAGGGTTTCAAAATTCTAGGTTTCTTGCATCTCTAAGTTTCTCAATTGCTTGGAGTGTCGTTCCATTGATTATCTTCTATTTTGTTGTCAATTCTTTGTGTTTGAATTCTATTGCCTGATTTTCAATTGAATATTACTATTTGTGATTGAATTAGAGAAAAGAAAAGAAAAGAAAAGAAAGGAAAAGAAAAGAAAGAAAAAATTCAAAAAAAAAAATCGAAAAAAAAAAGGGTAGCATACTCATAGGTTGCTACATAGTTACAACAAAGGGAAAGAAAGACATTTGTTGATTGAGCTTTATCATCAAAGGGGCTAAAAACATCTTTCTAGTGGGGATCTTGTTTTGTCATTAATCTTTTCCTCGTATAAATTCCTTGTGTCTCGTGTCATTTTATTCATTCCTTGTTTCTTATTCTTGTGTCATGGATCTATATTACTGGTTGGAATAATATAAGATTGTATTGTCTTGATTTAGTTCAACTAGTTCTTAAAGAATTTGAACGAGAAAACTATTGAGGTAAAACGCAAGAGAGTGTGAGACTATTATTGTGAAAAAAGCCAATTAAGAGTGAAACACGAGTGGAGTGCCATTATTCGAGTGTAAACAAGTAAGGGAGTGTGTGAGATTTTCCACTAACATTCTTTTTGTGCAGCACATTATAATATCTCATAGGAGTGACTAATCACCAAAGGGGATGGCAGATAACTCGTACTTTGTGTTGCAAGCCATGCAACAACAGTTTCAGCAGTTGAACTTGGTGTTGGGTGAAGTGAATAGAATGCGAGAAGTCCTGATTAGAAATCTACAAGGTGAGAGAGATAGGAGGCGACATGAGCCTAGTATTGAGAATGGGTATGAGAATGAAGAGTATGGTGAGTCTCTTGTTGCTAGGCGTACTCGTAATATACAAATTAAGATGGATGATATAGAGCAGCAGAGTGAGAACATTTTTCGTACTAGATGCCACATCAACAATAAGGTATGTAGTATGATATTGATGTGAGGAATTGTATTAATTTGGTTAGCACTACTTTAGTTGAGAAATTGAATTTACCTACCTTGAAACACCCTAGACCATACAAGTTATAGTGGTTGAGTGATTGTGGGGAGGTTAGGGTAAATAAGCAAGTACTAGTTTCTTTTTCAATTGGAAAATACCAGGATGTGGTGCTTTGTGATGTAGTACCTATGCATGCTAGCCATATTTTGTTGGGGAAGCCATGGCAGTCCTGATTAGAAGGTGATCCATGATAGGTTAAGGAACATGTACTGTTTTGAGAAGGATGGAAAAACTATCAAACTTACTCCTTTAACTTCAACACAGGTCCAAGGGGAGACCAACTAAAACTGAAAAGTGAGGATGCTAAAAAAAAAAGAGTAAAAATGAGAGTGATAAAAAAGGAATGAGTGAAGTGAGAGTGATCAGAAAAGAAAAAGTGAAAGTGAGATTGAGCTAAAAAGCAAGAGTGAATGTGAGATTGAGGAAAAAAGAAATAGTAAGGCCGAAAAGGAGAGAGTGAGAAAAATGAGAGAAAAAAAAATGAAGGTGAGTCTGAAACCTCAAGAAAAAAAGAGAATAAGTTGAAAAATAATTCTAATATTAAGAGTTCAAAAAAAGATGAAGAAAAAGAAAGTGACAAAAAGAAAGAGAGTGAAAAGAAAAAAAGAGAGTGAAAAGGAAAAGGAGAGTGAAAAGAAAAAAGAGAGTGAAAAGGAAAAAGAGAGTGAGAGGAAAAAAGAGGCTGAAACATCAAGAGAAAGAAAGAGTGAAAAAGAAATAGAGGGGT
Organism: Cyclocarya paliurus; assembly: GCA_029856935.1. Lineage (NCBI taxonomy): Eukaryota > Viridiplantae > Streptophyta > Magnoliopsida > Fagales > Juglandaceae > Cyclocarya > Cyclocarya paliurus. The sequence goes on from CM056951.1 coordinate 12,291,994, forward strand.
GGTTGAGAGTCAAGAAAAAAGAGATAAGGCATAAGAGGAAAAAGAAAGAGAGATTGCAGAGAGAAACACAGAAACAAAAGTGAGCTTCTATACTAACGAATTTAGTGACTCTTTACCTAGTGTTATTGTTTCTTTGTTGCAGGGATATGAGGTCATGATTCCTAGTGGTGTATTAGTGGATCGCCACCTATTAGGGACATAGAGCGCTACATTGATTTTGTGCCAGGTGGGACAATTCCTACTCAACCTCTCTTTAAAGAGCATGAGTCCTTGACGCACATGATGAGACAAGGTAAGTTGAATAGAATGCATGCCAAGTGGGTGCAATTCATTGAGACATTTCCTCATATAATCAAGCATACACAAGGTAAGAAAAGTTTTGTGATTGATGCTTTAGCAAGAAGGTATGTCCTTGTCATCATTTTAGATACAAAGTTATTAAGACTTGAATATGATAAGCAATTGCATGCTAATGATGATGACTATGCTACTGTGTATGGAGTGTGTGAGAAGGCATCGTTTGATAAGTGCTATAGACTAGGTTGGTATTTGTTTAGAGAGAATAAACTTTGTGAGCCTACTAGTCTTATGCATGAGATGCAAGTGCATGGATGTGGTTTGCTGGGTCATTTTGGTGTAAAGTGCATTTTAAACATGTGGCGTGACCATGGGTGGGAGTATTGCTTGCCATTCATTGAGTTTGCATCTAATTGGAATGGTCATTTTGGTGCAAGGAAGACTTTAAATGTGTTTCATGAACGTTTGTGAGAGTATCATTTACCATTCATTAACATGTTACATGAATGTTTGTGGGAGTATTGCTTGTCATTCATTGAGTTTGCATATAATTGGAATGGTCATTTTGGTGCAAGGAAAACTTTAGATGTGTTTCATGAACATTTGTGGAAATATCATTTGCCATTCATTGAATTGTTACATGGACGTTTGCGGAAGTATCAATTTCCCTTATTAGAGTGTGCATATAATAAAACCTTGGATGGACTTATTCTTCTTTTGAAAGTGATTATGGTTTTGATGCACTTACTCCTTTATGGTATGTATGCCCCATCCCCGGGCCAATTGGAGCACCTCTTATTTTTACCACTTTGCCATTTCTTAGTAGAGAACCAACCAATTGAGTGCAAAGTGGAAAAGTTATGAGGTTGGAGTTTTTCAATCACGGGCTTCCCATGGTAATACCATAACCTTATTGTATGTATGCGCCATCCCCGAGCCAATCGGAGCACCTCTTATTTTTACCACTTTGCCATTGCTTAGAAGAGAACCAATTGAGTGCAGAGTGGCAAAGTTATGAGGTTAGAGTTTTTCAATCGCAGGCTTCCCATGGTAATATCATGACCTTATGGTATGTATGCCTCTTCACCGGGCCAATCGGAGCACCTGTTATTTTTACCACTTTGTACTTGCTTTGTAAAGAACCAATTGAGTGCAAAGTGGTAAATTTATGATGTTAAAGTTTTTCAATCATGGACTTCGTATGGTAATACAATGACCTTAAGTTATGTATGCCCCCTCTCCAGGCAAATCGGAGCACGTCACATTTTACCACTTTGCGTTTGCTTTATAGAAAACCAATTGAGTGCAAAGTGGAAAAATTATGAGGTTTGAGTTTTTCAATCACGGGCTTCCCATGGTAATACCATGACCTTATGGTATGTATGCTCCATGCCTGGGCCAATCGGAGCACCCGTTATTTTTACCACTTAGTCATTGCTTACTAGAGAACCAATTGAGTGAAAGTGGCCAAGTCATGAGGTTGGAGTTTTTCAATTGTGGGCTTCCCATGGTAATACCATGACCTTATGGTATGTATGTCCCATTCCCGGACCAATCGGAGCACCTCTTATTTTTACCACTTTGCTTTGGCTTAGTAGAGAACCAATTGAGTGTAAAGTCAAAGTTATGAGGTTAAATTTTTTCAATCACGAGCTTCGCATGGAAATACAATGACCTTATGGCATGTATGCCTCATCCCCTGGTCAATCGGCGCACATCTTATTTTTACCACTTTGGCCTTTTTTAGAAGAGAACCAATTGAATCCAAAGTGGCAAAGTTATGATGTCGGTGTTTTTTGCTTGTGGGCCTTGAATGGTACTACCATGATCTTATGGTATCTATGCCTCATCACTTGGCCAATTGGAGCACATCTTATTTTTACCCCTGCTTAGTAGAAAACAATTTGAGTATAAAGTATAAAAGTTATGGAGTTGGAGTATTTCGCTTGCGGGCTACCTATGTTACTACCATGACCATATGGTATGTATGCCATGTGGTCGGGCCATAGGAGCAGGTCACAGTTTTACCAATTTGCCCTTACTTCTTAGAAAATTGATTGAGGGCAAAGTGGAAAAGTTATGAGGTTGAAGTTTTTTGCTCGCGAGCATCTCATGGTGCTTCCATGACCTTATGGTATGTATGCCCCATCTCATGGCAAATTGGAGCACGTTACATTTTACCACTTTGCGTTTGCTTGATAAAAAATCAATTGAGAGCAAAGTGGCAAAGTTATGAGGTTGGAAGTTTTCAATCATGGGCTTCATATGGTAATACCATGACCTTATTGTATGTATGCGCCTCCCTGGGCCAATCGGAGCACCTCTTATTTTTACCACTTTACCCTTGCTTAGAAGAGAACCAATTGAGTGCAAAGTGGCAAAGTTATGAGGTTAGAGTTTTTCAATCGCAGAGTTCCCATTGTAATCGCTTGACTTTATGGTATGTATGCCTCATCCCCGGAACAATTGGAGCACCTGTTATTTTTTTCATTTTGCCCTTACTTGTAAGAGAATCAATTGAGTCCAAAGTGGAAAAGTTATGACGTCAGAGTTTTTCGCTCATGGGCCTTCATGCTATTACCTTATGGTATGAATGCATCATCACTGTGCCAAGTGGAGTGCGTCACATTTTACCACTTTGCATTTGCTTAATAGAAAATCAAGAATAGAGAGGGAGTGTCGGGGCTGGGGAAAGAAAAAAAAACGATGGTTTAAGGGCATAGGACATCAAACACACCGTTTTGGGGCTCTTTTTTTTTTTTTTAAATGTCGAGCTGAGTTTTAGGGCCTTGTTCACTATCCTAGGCTAGGTATTACGAAAGAGGCATATAAAAGAGAGAGGATGGCAAATTCAACCCACTAAACGAAAGGCAAATCAGGTTGCGCACAGGATGGCATGCAAACAAGGTAGTCCATTTAGATGAAAGTATCCTCCTAAATAACTGATGGAGTTAAGAATGAGAAGACTATGCAACAGTTTGGTGAAATGTTTAATGAGGTTAATTATGTCACAAAAATATAAAATAAAATCTTCTACACATGCAAACTAAAATCTCATGTAACTCATGAGACCGTAACGTCTTAAATTTTTAGTATGACTTACCTATCATGAAATGCCACTATTAGCTTCAATGAAATTCCCACATCCATGGCTGAAAGGCTTAGTTTTAATGTTAAGAATAGTGCCATCTTTATATGGATTTTTATCAGAGTTAGTGTTGGTTTTCTACTAGGGGTACTAGCATATCGTGTTTTTAGGTCGTATTAATGTCGTGTCTAGTCATGAACATTCGACTATATAAGTCAATCTGAATCTCACCCTTTAAATGTGTCAAACTTCCAAATCCTAACCCAACCAATTTAGATAACGGGTCCTGATGTGTCATCGTTTAATAATTAATTAAAAATATGTTAACATGATATAACTCATTTAAATCCCCTTGTTTCATATAAATTGGTTGAACTAAAATGCATAACTCATTTGGCTTGATTAACATAATTTTACATAAAAGTAAAAATCTATATTTATTAGTAACCATGATATCTTAACAAATATAAATCAATATTTTTCAAGTTTTAATATATAATAAAACCAATATTACAAAGTACCATACAATAATAAATATGAGCATAGGTCTAATATTACAATTTCAACAATAAAAATATAAGCATACTGAAGAAATACCAATTTTACAACCTAACAATAATAAAATTTTAATTTTGAAATAAACTCTAAACAGGTCAAAACGGGTTGATTTCGTGTTAAGCAAGTTGATCCGTTAATAAATAATGTCTTAACCGGTCAACCCGTTTTGACCCGAACCCATAAACATCAAATTCAAACCGGCTAATTTCATGTTATATTTGTGTTGGGTTCACGGTTCCTGTCACATGTTGCTACTCCTATTTTTGACAAGGATAATTAATACTAATTGGAACTTTAAATTAAGATATAATTTGAATTATTTTAAAGTTTGTTATATTAATCATTCAAAATTAGATAATGATTCAAGGAGGAAAATGTAATTAGCCCAATCCTATACATTATATTTTATGAATTTCAACGTGGGACTTAAGTTCTCCTGAAGCATTGTTTCTTTGCCAAAACAATCCCACCTTTGAATTCAAATTACATTAAAGATAACGAAAAATATTCACTTCACAAGGATTATTAGGAGATGTTGAAGAACACTTTCGTTAGCTTAAGAAACAAAAAATACGAGAGGGAGAGAAGTACTCCTAATTTTACCGGAGACTTGAATAATATCCGGAGGTTGGTAATAGCCATTAAAAAATAATGAATGCATCTCCGATTGTACGTTTCGATCGGCCAACAGCACGCACGCAAACTCAAAATTTATTCGAGTTGAGCTAGCCCACATAATATTCACAATCTTCTAGATAAATAAGCCTTCTAATCGCTAGCTAGATTTGTGAGCAATGGGAAAGTTTTGCAACCCTTAAAAGTCAGATTAAAATATTACCACCTCGGATAAAGTCATGAGTATGATTAAAATATTACCACCTCGGATTCTCCAGCAGCAGGTTGACTGACTGCCGTTTCAAGTCTGGTCCACACATCTGCATTTTCAAGTGCATATATTATAAAACAGTGAAGATATACATGGCATCTAGAACTACTGCAGAATCTAACGTGAACTTTATTTTTCTATAGACGTGCATGCCAGCCAATAGAACAGGAAAAATCTTCGTTCACATGTGTATTTCTCAGTAAATGTTTCCTCATGTTTTGACGTAAAAATAAAGAAACGTGAAACAAACATCCGTCTCCTTTGGATTGGTTATATTGGTCGGTGCGGAAACCAAGTTGTTGATATGATATATATAAATATATATATATATATATATAAGATTATTTTTGAAGTTTCCATTCGAGGAGGAATCCACGTACTGGTCATGCAGTTTCATAAAACAAGTTCTACATGGAAGCACTCGCACAAATGATTTCTGGAAATTAACCACTATCCCTGGGTTCTTTCCAAGACATTTCCATGGGAGATCTATGTACGTTAGGATTACTAGCTAAATGAATATATATATGAAATAATATTGGCATCCGCCACTATTCAGCATCATCCAACACACACTATTGTAAAATAACTAATATACCCTTAAAATAAAAACAACTTTCACTCTCATTTTATTCATTTCATTTTGAATTGTCTAAGAAGGGGTGAGAGAGAGACGGTGAGGGAAGAGAGAGAGTCGAGAATGAGAGAGAGAGCTCGGACTGAGAGAGAGAGGCCGAGAGGATGAGAAAGAGAGATATGATGAGGGAGGAGAGAGAGGTGAGGGAGGAGAGAGAGTCGAGGATGAGAGAGAGAGAGAGATGGTGAGGGAGGAGAGAGAGTCGAGGAGAGAGAGAGCTCGGACTGAGAGAGAGAGAGACCGAGAGGATGAGAGAGAGAGACGGTGAGGGAGGAGAGAGAGAGACCGAGAGGATGAGAGAGAGAGACGGTGAGGGAGGAGAGAGAGCTAATGAGAGAGAGAGAGACAGACGAGAGAAACGAGCAGGTGAGAGAATAAAAAAAAAAAAGGAGCGTCACGTAGGGTGTGCGAAAACGCACACAGCTACAGTGGCGGATGCGTATCAGAACTCTATATATATATACACACCTCAGCTGATCTATATTTTCTCCGATCTTACACAACAATATTAGTCCTGTCTAGTGCTTTCTCTGGTCAAGATTCTCTAACCAAAGACTTGACCGATAGCATTTCTTGATATCCATCTCGAGTCCATCGATATTGATAATGTCCACACATACCATTAACTCTTTGCTTGGCATCATTCAAAAATTTTGTATTAAGGTAAATGCTATTTAATTTTCATCTTACACTTTATTAGTTTTAGTTATATTAGTTTTGTTTTAGGAAGAGGGACGGTACCCATAAATTTTATTAATAACCCTATCTTGTGGCAAATGAATACATTTTACAAACAGTGTACGTAAGAGTTTTCAAGGTTACATAAATCCCACAAAACAAAAGCTCTTGTAAAAAATCATGCATTCTAAGAAAAAACTACTACTTACATTAATGGGACCCACTACTTTTTAAACTAACCATAAAAAATTTAAATCCATCTCAACCTATTGCATATATTCAAACACATATCTCAACCTATTTACATTCAAACGAATATCAATGAGACTCCACAAAATACTATTACTCACAGATAAACTCAAATTATCTGAGATCACCTCAAATTATTTGAAATCACTTGTAACACCCGAGCTCGGCCTAGCTTGCTTTACAAAAAATTTTGGGTTATAGGTAAGAAAAGCCCATTTTAGACTAACAAGTATTTTTCTTTATGTACTACGAGCCCGGATTTTCTTTATTTTGGCAGAATATGATTTTTCAATAGGTTTGATAATTAGGTTTAAAATCTTTTAATGGACCAAGGGGATTTTCACCCAGAAAATTTATGGGACAAGTGTAATTGTTTTAGGTTGTATTGAGGCCCAAAACTTAAGAGAAAGTCCATACATTAATCCCATACAAGATCCAAGATGTGGGCCAAATATTTTAGGCTAAAGAGCCCTAGGCTCGTGAAATCGATTCTAGACTCCATCATGTTCGGTTTCACTTCTGTTTCCCTTTTCATGCATGTCCCTCCTTCCTTTTTCTCTAGATTTTATCCGTTTACTATATATATCTTATACATATGTTAAGCATCTTCAACCCTAGAATAAGTGTCACTCGTCCTCCTCTTCACAGAAGGTCAAATCGAGATCTCCACTCCGTTGCCGCTAGCGAGGACCACTACCGCCAACCACTAGCCCACTCCATGCAAACCGAGCACTAGCATCACCAAAGCCCCGATTCATGTCTACTGCTACACTACACACTACCTCATGTCGAAACTCCTATATTTTAGACACCGAAACAAAGCCACACTTGCAGCCACCCTAACTCCTCAGTGCCACCAGCCATGACAAGTTTACACAGAAAATCACTAGCGAAAAATTCTGTCACCCACAAACTGCCTCATGCCGCTTTGTTCCCCATGGTGAGCTACCTCTCCCTACCTCACGGCAAACTCCCTTCCTCCCGCTCATCTCTCTCTCTATCTCTCTGGCTCTCACCGCCCAGCATAGGCAGCCTCGCTACCACACGCCCTCATTTGCGCTCCAGTCGCACCACCATAGTTCCTCCAGCCCAACCCATCAAGCCTTGCCCCTCCACGCATATCTCGGTTTAGTTGTAAGTCCATGCTGCCACACTTCAATTCATTTGTTTTTCATGTTTGTTGACTTAAAAGTGTTATATATATATATATATATATATGTATGGGTAATTTTGTAACCTAATAGAATAGGAATTATTACCGTTATGCCCTTTGATAATGTTTTCAAATGATAAAGTATTACCGAAGCTATTGCATAGTTGGTCTACTAGATAAATAAAATTACATTATTACCTTTGAGTTACAACTTGCATTATTGTGTTTTAAACTTTTAATATGTATTTGTAAACTCTAAGTTTTCCATGTTTACAGAAATTATTTTGGTAAGTTAAATTTATTTTTAAGTAAAGTTTTCTTTCAAAAGTAAGTGATAATGTTGTAATTTTATTATGATCTAGTTTGTTAAATAATTATTGATGTATAACTTAAAAGAAAATTGTGGTATAATTATGTTATGTAGTATTAAATCTGATAGTTTGATTTTCAAATAAGTTAGAGTTTAATACTTTAGTAAGAGATTTAGTTGAAATTTGGAAAGTATTAATATTTTAGGATTTCGTGAATTTAGGTTTTTGAGGAATTAAAATAAGTTATTTTAGCATCTTTGGTTTAAATATTGAAATACGTTTTCGATTGAAAATTTATGAAAATTACATGATTATGTTATAGGTGACAATTAATATTTGTTCGACATTTTTTAGGAAATTTTTGAAAAGTTAAGAAGTCTCGGTAAGCAAGGTTCTTATACTACATTTTGCATAACATAAAATGAGCTAAGGTGGATTTTGGAAAATATGTCTGTTTTGTTATGAAAAGAAATTTTGGAAATGACCTCAGTTATTTGTTCGGCATTATTTATGAAATTTTGTACAAGAAGAAAGTATTTTCTGTCATGACCAGTGTAGACATAAGCTTATTTTGACATTTTATTTTTGAACTAGACAAAAGAGAGCAAATATGAAATTTTGTGCATAAATTATATTTTTGTGATCTGATTCTTTTTTGTTCTGAAAATGTTCTGTACTCTGATATGATATGATGTGATTTCTGAAACCTCTAGCATGACATTCTGTTTTTGTTCTATTTTGACCTTACCACGGGTGTAAAACTATGGCATTTGTTTGGGTTGGTACCAACTTTCTGTTTATGGTGCACCCACTTTGGAAACAAAGTGGTTTTCTGCGTGGTCTTTCTTATGTGTACACTCGGGACTCCGAAAATAATAAGGGGAATATTCACATTCTGTTTCTGCTCGGTTGTCTGTCGGGCTTTGTACAACCTTATCACGGGGGGCTAAACATGGAATTCTGTTCTAATATGATGTGTGCAGTTATGCTATGCCAAGAAAATTTTGAAAAAGAATATTTTTGAACTTTCACTCGGATATTTTAATAACATATTGACTCTGCATTATGAACATAAAAGTATTTTTGTTCTACATTCTGAACTCTGTAAATGCTAATGTTTACATACTAGTATATGTTCTCTGCTTACTGAGTTGTTGATGACTCACCCTCTTTATCTTCACAATATTTTCAGATGATTTTGAATTTTTTAGTTGAGGATCAAGACTATGAAGCATTGGGTGATATGACTTAAGAATAGTGGATTAAGAATCGAAAGTTTTAGATAAGTATTGGCGTTTTATGTTTAGAAATTTCATTGAATTTTGATGACTTGGCATTTTTGAAGAATTGATTATATTGAGGAATTTAGTTTGAATCAAAATCTCTTTATAATATTGGGAATTTGGAGTCTGTAATTATATTATTGAAATGTGAGTTTAAATGACATGTAGAGACGTTGATATTTTTTTGGGTTACTATATTGAGGGGATTTGATATATGAGTATGTGTGGTTAATTAAATTTGAAGTGTTTACATTTGATTTAGAGTTTTTGGAAGTATATTAGCAGTATTGGAGTTGATTATCAGGTAAGAGTTAACTTTCCAAACCTACAGGAATGAGGCATTACATCACCTCAACATCTAAACGCATCCTACTGTTTCACAATATCTATTGCAATAACATAAATAAAGCAAATATTCGAAAATACTATTTGTAAGAGTTTTATTTAAACTCTATGTCCCACACACCCATCTTGATAGAATTTGAAATAGTTCAAAACTTATCAGTTAATAGATGAGTTATAATGGAATAAGAAAACTCTTAAGAGATAAGATTAACTCTATATCTTTACACCGTCAAACACAAAGTCTTAGATTTCTTGATGGCTAGAAGTCTATAAATAGTACTGAGGGGTTAAAGGGTTCTCACCTACAACATCATTATGCCTCTAGCCAATGGGAGACACTTGTGAGGCAAAGTTGCTAGTGTGATCCTTCTCTCATAGCCAGATCAAATTTTTCATTAAACAGATGGAGAAATGTACGTGTTTAATTTTCATTGTTCTATTATTGTGGATCATAGAAAATCAAAGATCCAATTATTAATGTTTACGTTAAAATATTTAATATGTGGTATTAGAGCTTTAGGTTGTAGATTTTTTATGATCTCAATAAAATATACAGTGAACAAATATTTGATTTCATATGTACTTTTGCATTTGTGATTTTATGGTGTGAAAGAATTAAAGATTGCCTTGTTTATCTGAATGGGAAATTAGGATATACTCTCTTTTATTGTTTATTTTTCAAAAGTCCAGAGCGATACACATTCACTAATGTATTCGATTTCCAGTGCATCTATCTCTGCCTTTGCCGTACTGTGCATCAACTTTACTTTTGATTTTATTCCATGATTCCTCCGTGTATTGTTTACATTGACTGATTGTTAAGGAAATTGTTGTATTGTATCTGTGCTAGGTAAAGGGGTTGAGAAACCGCAATTAATGTATTGTATCTGCGCAAAGGTCTTTAAAGCCCAGTGGCTGCTGCAGTGTTGATGTTAAATAAATAATAATAAAAAAAGAACCTTACATGGAGGTGGACATCGGCGATGGGAGGAGGCTAGGGATAACATACCATCTCTTCCTCACCGGCGACATGAGGTGGTTTTACATGAGGTGCAGCGCTGCATGTTCAGAGAAGAAGAAAAGTGTGGCGCTGTGTGATTGAGGGAAGAAGAGAAGAAAACCTAAGGTTTCTTCTGATTTCTAAGGGGCCTGTGCCGTGGGGCTTTGGCCTAGTCCAAGAGAAAAGAAACGGTTCAGCCCAAAAAGAATTAAAAAAACAAAATGGGAATTGGGCTTGTAGGCCCTGTACAGTAGGCCTGAACCAGGGTCTTTGTTGAACTATGGTCACCAATGAACCGGATTTCGGCCTAGGTTGCTAGATCGGTCCGGTCCAGACCCAATCAGTCCGATCCGATCTAGACCCGGATTGGTCAAATTATATTATAATATTATAATATTATTTATATATTAAAAATTTTTATTTTTCTTTTATATGCATGTTATTATTAAATACATGTATGAATTGTTTATTTTACCTCTTATTATCATGCCATGTATATTTGTTTATCTAATATGGAAAAAATGATTTACATCAAAATTAAAGAAAAGATTTGCCTAAAGATACATGATTTTCTTAATTTTAGTGAAAAATCATTAAACTAAGGTGGATAAAGGTGGAGGGAACAATTTATGTGTCAAGATCTACTCCTAAAGGAGAATTTTGATGACACTACTAGTTCATCTATTAAAGTAAAGTTGGAATGAACATTTTGTGTGTCAAGACCTACTCTCAAAGGAGGATTTTGATGATATTACTTATTCATCCATTAAAGTAAAGTTGAAGTGAACATCTTGTAAGTCAAGACCTACTCCTAAAAGAGTGTCTTTGATGACACTACTAAAGTAAAGTTGGAGTGAACATTTTGTGTGTCAAGACCTACTCTAAAAGGAGGGTCTTGATGTTATTACTAGTTCATCCATCAAAGTAAAGTTAGGGTGACAATTTGTATACTAGAGTTTACTTCCAAAAGAGAATTCTGGTGATACAGCTAGCTCATCCACATAATTTAAGGTTGGAGTGAACACTTTATATGTCAGAGTTTAATCTCAAAGGAGAATTCTGGTTATACAGCTAGTTCATCCACATAATTTAAGGTTAGAGTGAACACTTAGTATGTCAGAGTTTACTCCCAAAGGAGAATTCTAGTGATACAACTAGTTTATCCATATAATTTAAAGTTGGAGTGAACACTTTGTATGTCAGATTTTACACCCAAAAAATAATTTTGGTGATACAGCTAGTTCATACATATAATTTAAAGTTGGAAAGAACACTTTGTATGCTAAAGTTTACTCCCAAATGAGAATTTTGATGATACAACTAGTTCATCTACAGAATTTAATACTGGTGAGAATACTTTGTGTGTCAAGATCTACTCCTAAAGAAGGATCTTAATGACACTACTAATTCATCCATAATTGTTTAAATTCTATTATTGTTTGTGAGTGTCAAACTCAAAGCATTATTAATGTGATGAAAATATTTTTTTTGTAATAAGTATACGAATATTTTTACAAGACTTTTTGTACGGAATGGACTCTAGTATAGAGAAACATGAGCATGTCAAATTTACACTAAGAGTTTTAGGCCCTGGTTTATCCATTTTAAGTCTTGGCATCAATTATTATTGAGAATGGTGATAAAGCTTAGAAAAGTACAATGCTTAAGAATATTGGATTAATTACTACATATCAAACTATAGGAATTTCAAAATAATGAGATATGAAAAAGTTAGTAGCATGATTGTTAGCTAGATACAAATTTATTTTGCTAATTTGTATGAAAAATCATTTGTATCTTTTGGGAAAGGAATGAAATGATGGCAATAAAAATATAAGAATTGTGTCAATTGAAGTTTGAAAGAAACAATGACTGTAAACACCCCCTTCCCGTAGGCTAGGAGTGTCATGTGTTTTTCATAAAATAAACCCGGCAAGAGATCTCATATTTAAGAAAACAATTTTAGGATTTATTTTATAAAATCTTGTCTGATAAAAATGTCTTCAAAAAACTTAATTGAATAAACTGAATAGAAGTCATGTCATAAAAGTAATAAAATAAATTTCTTCTAAAAGGTCTGAAATTAAAATAAATGCTCCTTCTAATCCTGGCTTGTCTGCTCGTAATCATCATCCTCACCTGGGTGGTTAAAAACATGAAAACAAACTAAAATGAGTCGAATACTTAGTAAGAAATCCATCACAGCGTTAACATACTAAACATAAGGTTTTCATAAAAGTTTTCATGCTGAGAACTTAAAAGTCATGACTGTTCATACTGATGTCTATGCTATGCATGACTGATTTATCTGACTGTTCTGATTTAACTAATTGTTCTGATTTAACTAACTGTTCTGATTACTGACTGAACTAACTGGCCAACACACTTAACCTTGTGTGCGAGGTTGTGCACCGGCCCCAAGTCCCGCGGCCGCGAGGGGAGCCGCTGATAGTATTCTGGCATACTATGGTGGACCACGCTTGAGTCCGTGGCTTGCACGTCCACCCTGATCTGAACTGCATTGGTACCATGCATCTGAATGGCCAACTGATTAACTGAACTAATTTTATCTTGCACTTGAACTTAAGATAGCTTACGTGTCTTATGACCATGAGATACATGACATAATACATATATAATTATAATTTCTGAAATTGAACATGATGCGGAATGATATGATCGTGTGTTATGCTGAATGACATGCTTACATATGAAATGAGTGGTACATAAACAAAGGCTATCAATGAACTGGCTTGAATAATACTTAAATATAAGCTGAACTGTGATGATCCTAATTTTGTGATCAAATAACTTACCTTGCTGCGCTTCTTCTTGAATCTCAAGTTGTAACTCGTCACCGAGAAGAGAACGCGATGGGGGATTGGCTGGATGAGATGACGGTGGCTCTGGGTGGCTGAGGCAAGCCCGAAAGCTTAAGAGAAGCCGAGATGAACAAGAGAGGTGGGTTCTCGATCTGCTACGACTTGCTTCGGTGGTTGTGGTTTCTTATATTTTTTTCTGGAGGTCTCGGCCAGGGGTGGGTTTTATAGGTAAGGAAAAGGGTATTGTGACCATAAGGAGATGGGATAGGATTTGGAGTTAAGAGTTTGGTTTCCTACTAGGATTTGGAGTTGAGAGTTTGGTTTCCTAATAGGATTTGGAGTTGAGAGTTTGGTTTCCTAATAGGATTTGGAGTTGAGAGTTTGGTTTCCTACTAGGAGTTGGAGTTAAGAGTTTGGTTTCCTAATAGGATTTGGAGTTGAGAGTTTGGTTTTCTAATAGGATTTGGAGTTATTAATTAGAGGATAAGGATGAGGCTTATGGGTGAAGATAGGGAGAAATAATGTTTAAATTCAAATAAAACTCTAGGCTATTATAAAAATCGGGTTATAATAAAATGATAAAAATAAAATGATAATAATCTTATTAAAAGAACAAATGTAAAATCTGATGATAATAATAATAATAATAATAATAATAATAATAATAAATATTATAGCTATAAGAAAATATATAAAATGTATCTATAGCCTAATATTAGGGTCGGGTTGTTACAATGACACATGAAGGTTTAGGCCCATTAAGAACCACGAATTTGACCACATTAGCATTGATTCTTGGCTAAGTTTTGCATCCCCACTTGGCTGGCCAAATCTTTACAAAAGAAGGGCCACCTCGCTCTTTCACTTTTACACTCCACCTTGAGAAAAGATCTTGGGTTGATTTTTGTTTATTGTAATGGGAAGAAAAGGCCAACACTCAAGCCTTATTTTAGTCCTATCACTTTCCATAACATGTGTAAGAGGAACTCCAGTCCACTTCCCACGAAAAGCAGCCATCTTTTATACTTTTCCTTGATAGAACACAAAAGACACCCTCAGGCAGTTTTTTTTTATCTCTGTTGTACGCTAGATTCAAAGCTTTTGTAAGTGTTTTCTCATAAAGGTTTATTCTTGAAAGTTGTTATTTTTTTAGTCTTGTTTAAGTGGATATCTTATTTGTTCTATTTTGAGATCATTTATTCAATCAAACGTTGTTCAAACCCTAGAAAGGTTAATCTGGGCGATAAACTGGAGAGTGTGTTGTAGTTTGGAGTTTTTGACCAAGCTAATGGATAGATCTTGGTCTGAAATTTTTATGGAGTATTGTTAACATGTGTATATGATTATTTTTTAAGTATTTGTTGCATGATTAAAAGTTTTGGTGAAAGGTTTTTTTAGATTATAAATTTAGAAATTGGAAGAGAAAAAATTGTTTCTGTTTTGAGAAAGTTTAAATCTTTTATGGTTGAATCCTAATCCAATGGCTTTGATATTTTTATTTGAGGATAATAACTCCCTTATATACATGTTAGAATGTTTTTTTTATTATATTTAATGTTAGTTTCGAAGATATGAAATTTTATGTAATGAGATATTTGGTTAGGCCAAAGTGATGATGTTCTTGGCTAAATTTATGTTTTGGTTGATTTTTAACCATGTGATCTTGAGTTTGAAGCTTGGATCTGTTTTAGGACACCTTTTTAAACAATTTAATGTTTTGGTTTTAAGATCACATTTTTATAAGTCATGGATCAAGAGGTTGATCTAAACAAGTAAGAAACAAAAATCTGTTTTGAACTTAGAAGAAAAATAAAACAATTCAAGTATGGTTTGAGTGATTTTGATGAGTTTTATTCATGATTCAAAACATGATTATTCTTAGGAATATGTTATGAGTATATTAGAATAAAAATTGGTTTAATTATGAGTTTGGAAATTTGAAAGTATTACAACAAAAATCAAAGGAAATAGCCTATGTAAAATTTGGACCCTATAGAATTTTAATAGTTGTGTCTAGTTTTAAATTTTTTATAAATAGATATTTGAGTTTAGAACAAAATTTACATGAGGTATGTAAATTTTAGTATTTTTGGAGTTAGGATACGAAATCCTTAAGTTAGGGGTAAAATGGTCATTTTTCCATATGTAAAGGGTAAAATGGTAATTTTACTCTAAGTTGATATTTTTCCATATTTCTAATTGTTAGTGATTAAGTTCAAATTTTAGAAATCACTACTTTTAATTTCTTGTGATTGCACTTGAGTTTTGTCTAGAAAAGCGAAGACAAAGGTAAGTTAGCTTTTAACTTACTACAATTATGTATGTTATCATATGTGCCATGCTAAGTCATTACATATTTATCTTTCACACAAAATTTATTGTCATGAATTGTTCTTCTGCTATGCAAGATATTCTGTCACATTTTAATGTACATTGCAAGTACGTCTTGTTAAGTATGTCATTTGTTACATGTATATCATGTCATGTAATATTCACTATTGCAAGCATGTCACGTTAAGTATGTTGACTGTTGCATGTTATGTCATGTTAAATATGTTGTCTATTATATATTATGCCATGTTACGAAATGTTTCTATCTCAAGTAAGTCATATCTTTCGAGTCACGTTCAAGTCATGTTTTGTAAGTCAGGACTTCTGTCCTTTCATATTCCAATTACGTTTCATCTCAAATACAGTTTGTATATTTCGAGAACAGTCGTGTCTAGTTGTTCATGCATCTCACGTTCATGTATATCCTCTGCAATTAAATTATTGTTCAGTTCATGGTTATTGTTTAATCATGGTAACCCCATGAGAAAAGACTACCCTATCATGGTAATCCCATGAGATAAGATTATGCTATTGTGGTAACCCCACAAGACAAGGATATCATGGTAATCCCATGAGATAAGATTATGCCATTGTGGTAACCCTACGAGACAAGAACATTATGGTAATCCCATGAGATAAGAATAAAGTCCAAGTTCATGTTAAGTAAAGAAGTCAGATCAAGTTCATGCAAAGTTAAGTTTCAGTTCAAGTTCAAGTTCATGTTGAATTAAGTTTTAGAATTCAAGTCCAAGTTCATATTAAGTAAAGAAGTCAGTTTAAATTCATGTTAAGTCAAGTTTCAAATCAAGTTCATGTCAAGTCAAGTCTTAATTTAACTCCAGTTCAGTTTAAGCAAGTCAAGTTCTGTTCACGCTTTAGTTTAAGTTATGGCAGTTATTTTATGTTATACGTCAAGTTATGCTATGATTACTTATGATTTTGATTATGCATTCATGTTTTTACTGTCATGCATGCATCATTAACCTGTGTGAAGGTTATTTGTTAACTTGCTGAGATTTGTAATCAAATCTCACTATGGTAGTCCCAACTACCATTCCCCCCGAATGTTAGACTTGTTACAGGGTTTGAAGGAGAACCGAGAATCGACCAATTGGAAACGGCTGACTAAGTGACGATGCGACGTAGATGATAGTACATTAGTTACCTCATATTACTACTTGTATTTATGGAGTTCAATCTCCAGTATTCTTTTGATCGCTGCTATTTTGGACTGGTGTTGTGATCTTAATTGTTTAGTTTGTCATTATGTATGAAGTATGTTTTAAGTATTTGAGATATTTCAATTTGGTGCACAGTATTGCTAAAGAAAAAAAAAATTATCCGCTGCAAATATTGCATAATGCTAGATGCATGTTAGGAACATTACATCATATATGTCATGAACGGGGGCAAGTAACCTTGTGTTTCAAGTCTCGTCGCTTCAAATGTCCATCCGATCCCAAGTGGGGTTTGGGGGCATCACACTGAAAGGCTTATTTTGAGTTGTAGAACTTGATTTTAGGCATGTTGTATGGATAGTTAATCTAAAGTATGACTTTATAATTCAAATGAAAGAAAATTGGATTGTATAATAGTTAATAGGAACATTATATATTACTCAGGGAGATCCAAATGATTTAGGTTGTATTGTCTCTCTATCAAGAGAAATTGAAATGTCAAATTTCTTATGGTTGGCAAAATCAGTGGGAGTATAGAAACTAGAGATGCGATTATTGTGAAGTGCATTCTTGTACTTTGAAAATTCTTATAATTCAATTTATGAGTATCTTAATGATAACATGGAACAACAAGCAAATGATCATCTACCTCATCAGAGAAACACAGCTGAAGAATTGGCCATGGAGATACCGGAACAGGCCTCATGTGATCTTCTTGATTTGATTTTTTGGTTACGTGGTGTATTTTCAAAATTTGAATTTTTTGATAACATGGAACAACAATCAAATTTTTTTGATTTGATGTTTTCACAAATTATAGAAATAAGTGATTTTATAAAACACCGATGCATAAAAGATTGATTGAAATCCATGAATCAATGTAAAGTCTGTAATTTCATCTAATTATCTAAAATGTATAAAAAGTTGAATGTAAATGAGTGTTGGAGACAAAACCCTGACTTTAAAGGCAATGTTGAACGATATCAAGTTAGACTTGCAATTGAGGATTTCACTCACAAATGAGCATTGATCAGAGAAATTTTCTATTAAACTTGAAAGAACTCATTAAAGATCACTATGACATTAGTAACTCATTATGGTCTAGAGTTACATCAAAGGAATGTGAAAACATTTGTAGAGTGAAAGTCTGAAGTCTACAAGAAACAAATAAAATGATTACTTAGAAGAGGTAACATATTGTTTTTGAAATATTGGTATATGAAATTTAATAATACAAATACTGTTTTGGAATTAAGAACAACATTGTTAATGTATATACCCATAAGTTAGTGAGAATAACCCTAGAATGCTTCGTGAATTTTGGCCTTGTTTAGAAACCCAGGCCCAATGGCTTTACGCCCATGACCTAAATTTTAGTCACAAGTGCCATGTGGCATGTAGGTATTGCATTGTGAATCGAGACCTAATAATGGGTTAAAGGAGAGAGAGAAGTGTAGGAAAATACCAAGGAGTGACTTGCACGCCTACCCTAGATAAATTGCCACTTCTCATTATGTTAGAAATCTTCTAGATGAATCAAGGGACAAAAAGAACCTAGGAAGACTAAGAAATGTTTTGCTAGACCAATTTCCCACATGTCTAGACCCTTTATCTTGCCCAAATTCGTGTTTTAAGGAAGATATCTTAGGAAGGGAAGCTTAGGAAAGTGAAATGAAGTTTTTCTAGAAGATTTGCATGAGAAACCGAAGGGAGGCTTATAGGATTTCGAATTTTGGTCAGATTTTGCCAAGTGTCAAGCATGTATAAACTTTCTAGAAGAATATGTGAAAAGACTTTTGTATTGAAGGACAAAATACCCTAAAGAATTTGGCTAGCACACTCCCAAGTACTTCATTCACTTGCCACTTGTTATCTAGACTATTTTGGACCAATTGTACATGAAAGGTTACCTAGGGAAAGAGCACTAGGAAGATGAAGCATCAACATGGGAAAAGAAGAAGAAGGGGTATGACTAAGGCTATAGCACATGCCCAATGCCACTTGTCATCCATGCCAAAGGTTACTTGTTCGGGAAAATGAAGAGTCATGTGATATTTTACCCAGTTACCCATAAAGAAACAATCATTTGCTTAAAGAAAGGAAGGGCATAAGAGGAAAGGAGGGGGATTTCAGCCAAGGAAGAGGAACCCTACACGCCACCCCAAGATGTCCCTTCCTAATGCAATCCAAGTGGAGAATCCCAAGAGGCATTGTCGCCTAAAGAGAAAATGGAAGAAGAAAACTTATATCACTTGTCTTGCATGTAGTGGATTTCAACCACCAATGAGGGAATGAAGAGTTTTCTATATAAGGAGAGAAAGACAACATGCCCAAGAGCTTTTCTTTTTGACAAATTCAGATTCTTCATGCTCTCACTCTCTCCACACAACTCTCTCATATTCTCTTGAAGATTCCCTCACTTTCTTGTATTTTCTTTCCAACCAAACAAGAGGATTTCTTATTCAAGGAGAGATTTCGTCACCACTAAGGATAGACAAGGTAAGAATAGGTTTTTCCTTCTAAGTTTCACACACGTCACTTTCTCAACCCGAAAATGAGATTCAAATCTCATTTGGACTATGAGAATGATAGAGCACCCACACTTTCTTATGTTTTCTTGAAAATGACTTAGGGTTCTTAAGAAACCCTTGAAGTCAAGTAGAGAGAAGAGTTCATCCTCCATGTTTTTCGACCATTACATGTATCTTTGCTTACCTTAGGGTTTGTTTCACTTTATGAGTAAAATGAAGAAGTTTTTACCCAAAAACCCTAGAAGCCGAATGGAATATGACAAGTGTTGCCCTAGAAATCCACACACACACACTCAAGAACATGAAATAAGGTTTTTAGTTACTCTTTCTAATATAAAATGTTTGGATTTACAGCTTGCTAGTATTTCTTTGCATGTTTTTTGTAAGTATACACTCAACCTACTCTTGGTTAATAATTGTATATATTTGTGTAAATCTTCTCATTGCCGTGTTTGCTTTGTTTGCTATTTCTTGGTTGATTGTTTGATTAGATTAATATGATCTTTTATAAATCTATGAAAGGAATTATATGCTTTGAATTTGTGATGAATATGCCATGAAATGCTCTTATATGTTTCGGTTTTCACTTGTATAAGATTGATGGTTTATGCCACATGAAGTTTCGGCTTGAATATGTCTGGAATGATTGAGACCTTAGTCAAATGTTATGATTTCATGCTTTGTTTTACTAAGCTTTTATTCCAATGTTATATGCTTGAAGATTGGAACATGATTAAGTGATGAATGTCATGATTTTTACCCCTATGTGCTTTGGCCTAAGCATGTTCCCATGTTCCCATGATTTCATGAATGTGTTTGGATGTTTCATGTATTTCATGTAATCATGCTATGAATTGAACATGTTATGCTTGATTATTTCATGCATGGCATTCCATATATCACATGTCAAGTATAAGCACGTATGTTTTAAGTTCCATGTCTCATGCATTTGGAAAAAATATTTTCAAAAAAAAGTGTTTTTAAAGAAAAGAGGCTAAATGTTTTTTCATGACCCCAAGTGTTAGGACAGAAAATTGTCCTAGTGGAACTCCTCTGTCCACTCTGAAGTGCTTAACAATGAAGCGGTATCCCCTAGGTTGACGAAGAATAGTCGACGAGACTCGAATGGATTCTTTTTAAAGGATTTCGGAGCAAGGAAGCAGCTAACACTAGTGGGTGCATAAGGCATGTAATTCGACGAAATAAAGTCAAGTTATTATGAATCTTTGTATATGACATATTCATCACAGTGTACGGACTATTGGTGTTGCGGTAACTAGCAGGAACACGCAGTGCAAGGAGGGAACCTTGTTGTGTCCACCCTATGAACAAGAATAAGAGCTCATAAGATAAGGATCACCAAATGCAAATCTTGTGATATGTTCTGATAAGAAAAGTTCTGATCAAGAATCAATATGAAAAAAAAAAGTTAAAGAAGTTTTCTGAAAATATCAAGGTCTCTTTTACAAGCCTTTTGAAAATGATGGGAATCAAGGTGGGCCCAGTCTTAAAGATCGTTTGCAAGACAGATGGGCCAATTACATGCTCAAGAGCCAAGAAGATGAAGGAGGCGATGCAAGGATTGATGCAATCCACTTGGTATGTGTCTAGCAAGATTCCAACATTCAAGATGGGCTTGAATGAAGAAGATCCAATTTTGATTCATTTGCTACAAGCAGTGGAAAACATGACTTAGACTATTTGGGCCTATTGTTATTGATGGCTTTTAATTTGTTTAAGTATTTATTTTATTAGTTTAGAATAAGTGGGCTTGAGAATATTTGGCCCACATATGTCTGATTTCTTTTGAACTATGGTTTTGGGAAGACCTTGTATTTTGGCCAAGGGCTTATTTGAAAAGTTACAATTTTAAGAACTAGGGTTCACGCGGCACTGTTCATCCGAGGGTCTTTTTGGAAGCAAGGGTTTATTTTGGGCTAGGGTTTCAATTAGGTTTTGCTTTAAATACTCTTTGTAGCCTCATTTTAAGAAGTTTATGAAATTTGATGGATTATTCATTGTAAGTTGAGTTTTACTTCTCTTGTTATTAACTGAACTTTTGAACTTATCAAAGGTAAATCACAACCTTTGTAGTGTTCCTCCTTGTAATCTGGGTTCTTGAGACGGGTTTTGAGACGGGTCTAGATTTTAATATAATCTAAGTTCTTGAAATGAGTTCTCATCAGGTCTAGATTCTCCATCCATTGACTTGAGTTTGGCTTTCTTGGGTGATTTTTCAATTTGATTGTGGGTTCAAGGGATTCCTTTCCTTCGGGTTCATATCATTTGGTATTCAGAGCTCGATTTCCAATCAAGTCTGATTCTATCTTTTATTTATTGCATCTTTAATTCTAGGTCTTCATTGTTCTAGGGTTAAAAAAAAAAAAAGGAAACAAAAAGTACGCTGCCAAAATTCTTAGGGTTTTGGGTTTGGCTGAAATTTCAATCACCTAGGGTTTCAAAATTCTAGGATTTCTTGCATCTCTAAGTTTGTCAATTGCTTGGAGTGTCGTTCCATTGATTATCTTCTATTTCATTGTAAATTGTTGTGTGTTTGAATTCAATTGCTTGATTTTCAATTGAATATTACTATTTGTGATTGAATTAGAGAAAAGAAAAGAAAAGAAAGGAAAAGAAAATAAAAGAAAAAAAATTCGAAAAAAAAAAGGGTAGCATTCGCATATGTTGCTACATAGTTAAAGAAAAACATTTGTTGATTGACCTTTATCATCAAAGAGGCTGAAAACATCTTTCTAGTGGGTATCTTGTTTTATCATTACTCTTTCCCTCGTATAAATTCCTTGAGTCTCGTGTCATTTTATTCGTTCCTCATTTGTTGTTCTTGTTTTTTGGATCTATATTACTAGTTGGAATAATACAAGGTTGTTGTATTGTCTTGATTTTGTTCAACTAGTTCTTAAAGAACTTGAGCGGGAAAACTATTGGGGTAAAAGGCAAGAGAGTGTTATTATCGGAAAAACCCAATTAAGAGTGAAACAAGAGTGGAGTGCCATTATTCAACTGTAAACACGTAAGGGAGTGTGTGAGGTTTTCCACTAACATTCTTTTTGTGCAGCACATTATGATATCTCATAGGAGTGACTAATTACCAAAAGGGATGGCAGATAACTCATCCTTTGTGTTGCAAGCCATGCAACAACAGTTTGAGTCGTTGAACTTGGTGTTGGATGAAGTGAAGGATAGGATGGATCAACGAGAAGTCCTGATTAGAAATTTGCAAGGTGGGAGAGATAGGAGGCAACGTGTAACAACCCGACCCTAAGTTTAGGCTATAAGATAAGTTTTGTGTATTTTTCTTATAACCATAAATATTCTATTATTATTATTATTATTATTTTATCAGATTTTACATGGTTAATTTTAATAGAATTATTATCATATGGTTATTGATATTTATTTATGACTCGACTTTCACAGTAACCACTAGAGTTTTATTTTGAATATGATTTTTCTACTGCAAACTATACGCCTCTTCTATTTTCTGTTGAGTCTCCCAATTAGGGTAGTTTCCTGAATGGAAACTGACTTTCTATTTAGAGACTTGAAAACTTTTAAATTCTCTCGGTATGTATATCCCCCTCAGTGATTCTTTCCTTGTGGGAATAGTTTTTCGAAGATTAGTGGAATTCAAACCTCCCCCAGATCACTCACGAATCATGATATCTCTCTTTCCCTCACCTATAAAACTACCCCGGGACCCTAGAGTTAAACACAAGAAAATATAGTTCACGTAGGGAAAGAAAAAAAAACTCACTCTCCAGCAGCCTTCCCCGCATGTCTCCACTCACAGTAACATGCACATGCATGTCTCTATCCCTCTAGATTTCCTTTTATTCTCAAACACTTATATATATATACACACACACATACGGTTAGAGTTCACCCAAAACCTCAAGCCGCGACCAACACCTACACACCTGCAAGTCCAAGAAGAGAAAAAAAAAAAAAGAGAGCAGCCGAGAGCCACATACACTGGAGAAACCACCAGCCCAAGCAACAACACGCAAACCAGACCCACGACCCCTTCCTCTCGCAAGGACGCAGCCATGTTTGCACCATTGAGCAGAGCACTTCTCCCTCTCGCCGCAGACTGAGATGCATTTTGAGCCCACACTCAGCCCCTCTGCCCAGAGCACGCTGACGCCACAGTTGAACACCTCAAGGGACGACCAACCGACTCCTCGAACAGCACAGTAAACCCCTCCGTGCGCCGCTGTCATGCATGAGATATAGCCCTGTTTTTAGCCCCTCAAAACACAGCATAGCTCCTCCACGCATCAACCCCACACATAAACCACCCATCATGCACCCTAGCCCAGCCTTGAATCCATTGGGACAGCCACCGTCCACCCCAACCCAGCTCCGCCGCGACCTTCTTCTCTCACGGTGAGCTTCTATTGCACGTCTTCCCTCTTTTGTGAGTTTCAAAAATCTATGGGTGTTTCTAAGTGCTGCAGTTACGTGAAGTTAGAGGGTAGGGGAAGATTATGGATTTTTGAGATTACTATTTTGCCCTAAGCCAAGTAAGATTTGAATGTATATTTTAATTGGGTTTTGAAGGGCTTGTTTTTAGGTTGAGTTTGGTTTTATCTTCAGCTTGCGTTTTACAGAAGCATTTGTGGCTCAGAATTGGTCTTTAATTGAAGTTGAGTTGTGAGAAGGATTTTTACAATTAATGTATATTTTAAGGTTATAGGAATTTTTAGGTATTAAGGAGTTTTAAACTATATTATTTAGTATTAGTTTTACAATTAAATTTTAATAATAAATAGCAAGTGTTTAATCGTTTATTTTTAAATACTTTAAATCTATGGTATGTAATGAACCTCTAATATTTTTATAGTAGAATTTAATATATTTATGCTATTGAAGTGTACATTTTCAAAATAAAGCAATATGTTAAGAGTATTATAATAGTATTAGATTTCTTATAAGATAGAATAATTATGTTAAGAAAGTAAATCTATTTTAAGAATTCAGATTTATATGACTTATTTAAAATAGCCCAAGTGTTTTATTTAGTTATAATATGTTATTAGTATATTTTTTAAAAGTAATTTAAAAATATCAGGATTTATTATTTATAGTGTTAAGCAAAATATTTATTTGACTATCTCTTAGACTATGAATTTAATTAAGTAGGATATTAGGATATGGTTTCCTAGACAAATTTAGTGACGTTTAAATATTGTGTATAGGTAACGAGTTACGACTTGAGATTCAAGAAAAAGAGCAGAAGGTAAGTTATTTGATCATAAAATTAGGATCATCACAGTTCAGCTTATATTTAAGTATTATTCAAGCTTGTTCATTGACAGCCTTTGTTTATATACCACTCATGTCATATGTAAACATGTCATTTAGCAAAGCATACGATCATGTCATTCCGCATCATGTTCAAGTTTAGAAATTATAATTATGTATGTATTATATCATGCATCTCATGGTCATAAGACACGTAAGCTATCTTAAGTTCAAGTGTAAGATAAGATCAGATCAGTTAGTCAGATGGCCATTTAGATGCATGGTACCAATGCAGTTCAGTTTCAGGGTGGATGTGCAAGCCACGGACTCAAGCGTGGTCCACCATAGTATGCCAGAATACTATCAGTGGCTCCCTTGGCGGCCGCGGGACGTGGGGCCAGTGCACAACCTCGCACACAGGGTTAAGTGTGTTGGCCAGTCAGTTAAATCAGATCAGTCAGTTAATTCAGATAAATTGGTCATGCATAGCATAAACATCAGTATGAATAGTCATGAATTTTAAGCTCTCAGCATGAAAAACTTTTATGAAAAACCTTACGTTTAGTATGTTAACGTTGTGATGGATTTCTTACTGAGTATTCGACTCATTTTAGTTTGTTTTCATGTTTTTTAACCACCTAGGTGAGGATGAGGATTACGAGCAGACAGGCCAGGATTAGAAGGAGCAGTTATTTTAGTTTCAGACCTTCTAGAATGAAATTTATTTTATTGCTTTTATGACATAAATTATTCAGTTTATTCTTTTAAGTTTTTTGAAGACATTTTTATCAGACAAAGTTTTATGAAATAAATCATAAATTTGTTTTCTTAAATATGAGATCTCTTGCCGGGTTTATTTTATGAAAAACACGTGACACTCCTAGCCTACGGGAAGGGGGTGTTACACGACGTGAGCCTAGTATTGAGAATGGGTATAAGAATGAAGAGTATAGTGAGTCCCTTGTTGCTAGGCGTGCTCTCAATACACAAATTAGGATGGATAATACAGAGCAGCGGAGAGAGAACATTTTTCATACTAGATGCCACATCAATAACAAGGTATGTAATATGATCATTGATGTGAAGAGTTGTATTAATTTGGCTAGCACTACCTTAGTTGAGAAATTGAGTTTACCTACCTTGAAACACCCTAGACCATACAAGTTGCAGTGGTTGAGTGATTGTAGGGAGGTTAGGGTAAATAAGCAAGTTCTAGTTTCTTTTTCCATTGGGAAATACCAGGATATGGTGCTTTGTGATGTAGTGCCTATGCATGCTGGACATATTTTGTTGGGGGAAGCCATGGCAGTATGATAGGAAGGTGATCTATGATGGGTTACGGAACATGTACAGTTTTGAAAAGGATAGAAAAATAATCAAACTTGCTCTTTTAACTCCAACACAGGTCCATGGGGACCAACTGAAACTAAAAAGTGAGAGTGATAAAAAAAACATGAGTGAAAGTGAGATTGAGCTACAAAGCAAGAATGAATGTGAGATTGAGAAAAAAAGAAATAGTGAGGCTGAAAAGGAGAGAGAGAGAAAAATGAGAGAGAAAAAAGATCAGGGTGAGGCTAAGACCTCAAGAAAAAGAGAGAATGAGTTGAAAAAAAATTGTGAAGTCGAGGGGTTAAAAAAAAATGAAAAAAAAAAGAGTGATAGAAAAAAAGAGAGTGAAAAGAAGAAAGAGAGTGAAAAAGAAAAGGAAAGTGGAAAGAAAAGGGAAAGTGAAGAAAGTGAGAGAAAAACCAAGAGAAAAGAGAGTTTTTATGCTAAGGCGAGTTTTAATAGTAACGAACTTGACATATGTTTGCCCAGTGTTATTGTCTCTTTGTTGCAGGGATATGAGGTCGTATTTCCTAGCGGTGTGTTTAGTGGATTGCCACCTATTAGGGAGATAGAGCACTACATTGATTTTGTGCCAGGTGCGACCATTCGAACCCGACCTTTCTTTGAAGAACATGAGTCCTTGACACACTTGAGTGGACAAGGTAAATTGTTGACTAGAATGCATGCTAAGTGGAAGGACTGTATTGAGACTTTTCCTTATATAATCCAATACACACTTGGTAAGGAAAATCTTGTGGTTGATGCCTTAGCAAGAATATATGTCCTTGTCTTCATTTTAGATGCAAAATTATTGATATTTGAATATGATAAGGAATTGCATGCTAATGATTATGATTTTGCTAGTGTGTATGGAGAGTGTGACAAGGCATCATTTGGTAAGTGCTATAGACTAGATTGGTATTTGTTTAGAGATGATAAACTTTGTGAACCTACTAGTCTTATGCGTGAGATGCTATTACATGGATGTGGTTTGTTGGGTCATTTTGGTATGAAAATGATTTTAAATGTGTGGCGTGACCATGGGTGGAAGTATTGCCTGCCATTCATTGAGTTTGCATATATCATTGGAGTGGTCATTTTGATGCAAAGAAGACTTTAGACCTGTTGCATGAACATTTGTGAGAGTATTATTTGCCATTGATTGAGATATTGCATAAACATTTGTTGGAGAATCCTTTGCCATTCATTAATGTGTTATGTGAAAGTTTGTGGGAGTATCATTTACCTTTTATTGACATGTTGCATGAACGTTTTTGGAAGTATCATTTGTCATTCATTAACATCTTGCATGAACATTTGCATGAGTATTGTTTGCCATTCATTGAGTTTGCATATAGTTGGAGTGATCATTTTGGTGTAAGGAAGACTTTAGATATGTTTCATGAACATTTTTTGGAGTATTGTTTGTCATTCATTGAGTTTACATATAATTTGAGTGTTCATGCTACAAATAAGTTTTCACATTTTGAGATTATTTATAGACTTAATCCATTTACTCCATTAGATTTAATGTCTTTACTTATTGATGACAGGAGTAACTTGGATGGACATTTCAAATTTCTTGAAAAAATTAAGGAAAATTTATATAAAGTAGATCTTCTAGGTAAGTATCATGTTTCTTCTATTTTTAATGTTACTAACATTTTTCCCTTTGATCCAAGTGGAGATTCGAGGTCGAATCCTTTTGAGGAGAGGGGGAATGATGGGAACCAAGGTGGGCCAGTCTTAAAGATCGTTTGCAAGAGAGATGGGCCAATTACATGCTCAAGAGCCAAGAAGATGAAGGAGGTGATGCAAGGATTGGTGCAATCCACTTGGTATGAGTCTAACAAGAGCCCAATATTCAACTTGAATGAAGAAGATCCAATTTTGATTCATTTGAGCTTAGTACCCAATTTCCCCCACAACACCTTCCAAATGTAAGGAATTTAACGTCCCTATCAAAACAATACTCTTAGGTACACCATGGAGTAGCACTATCTCCCTAAAAAACAAGTCAGCTATGTTTGTGGCATTGTCTGTTTTATGGCATGGAATGAAATGTGCCATCTTACTAAATCTATCCACAACCACAAAGATAGAATCTCTACCCCTTTTTGTCCTAGTTAGCCCCAAAACAAAATCCATAGATATGTCTACGCATGGCTCACTAGGAACAGGTAAGGGTGTATATAACCCATGTGGCAAAACCTTAGATTTGGCCTTTCTACATGTAATGCACCTGCCACAAATGCGATTGACATCTCTCTTCATTTTAGACTAAAAAAAATGTTCATGCAAAATGTCTAAAGTTTTCTTAACACCAAAGTGTCCCATTGATCTCCCACCATGTGCTTCACGCACCAATAACTCACACATAGAACAACTTGGCACACAAAATTTACTTTCTTTAAATACATAATCATCATGCTTGTAAAACTTACCGAATGCCGCCTTATCACCTGCCTTATACACATCAGAAAAGTTAGTGTCATCAACATACATGTCTTTCACATATTTAAACCAAAGCATTTTAACACTCATAGAAGTAAGAAGTACATACATTCGGGATAAAGCATCAACAACAATGTTCTCCATACCTTTCTTGTAACGGATGACATATGGAAATGTCTCAATGTATTCCATCCATCTAGCATGCCTTTTATTCAACTTACCTTGTCCTTTGAGATGCTTCAACGATTCATGATTGGTGTGGATTACAAATTTCCTAGGTCACAAGTAGTGTTGCCAAGTCTCTAATGCATGAATAAGAGCATAAAACTCTTTGTCATAAGTTGGGTACTTCAGGGACGCCCCACTTAGCTTCTCACTAAAGAAGCTATGGGTCGCCTATCCTGCATCAAAACTACTCCTATCCTTATTCCTGAGGCATCACATTCAATCTCAAAAGTTTTATTAAAATTAGGTAATGCTAATACAGGTGCATAACACAACCTTTCTTTAATAGTGGCAAAAGCATTCTCATGATCAGCCCTCCAATGAAACCCAACATTCTTTTTAATTACTTCAGTAAGTGTTTCAACAATGGTCCTAAAGTCTTTAACAAAATGCCGATAAAAGCTAGCTAAGCCCTGAAAGCTTCTTACCTCAGTGATGCTTTTTGGCTTTGGCCACTCCTTAATAGCCTTGAATTTCTCTTCATCCACATCAATACCTTTTGTACTAACAACATAACCAAGAAAAATAACTTTTTCCATGCAAAAGGTACATTTCTTGAAATTAGCAAACAACTTTTCACATCTCAACACATCAAACACATATCTCAAATGCTCAATATATTCAGTTATGTCATTACTAAATACTAGGATATCATCAAAGTACACAACCACAAACTTGCCTATGAACGCACATAGGACATGGTTCTTAATCTCATGAAAGTACTAGGTGTATTTGTAAGTCCAAATGACATAACTAACTATTCATAGAGCCCATACTTAGTCTCAAAAGCAGTTTTCCATTAATCACCCTCTTTCATTCTAATTTGATGGTACTCACTTTTAATATCAATTTTACTGAAAATACATGAGCCATGCAATTCATCAAGCATATCATCTGATCTAGGAATGGGATGGCGATACATTACCATGATATTGTTGACCGCCCTGCAATCAATGCACATCCTCCACATCCCATCCTTCTTTGGCACTAGTAGCACTGGTACTGCACATGGGCTCATGCTCTCCCTCACGTACCCCTTGCTCATCAAATCCTCAACTTACCTCTGAAGCTCATTTTTCTCTTCTGGATTACTCCTATAGGCTGGTCGGTTTGGAATAGCAACTCCGGCCACAAAATCAATGTAACATCCCGGATTTTAGTGTATTTTTTAATGAAGAACTTATTTAATTTATTTGGTGATTGATTCTCTTGTTTTAAATTTATGGGAGTTTTAAATATTATTTTATAATATTTTAAGTTGTGAAAATTAATTTTTATGGTGTTTTCTTAATGTTATTTACTGTTTTGCATTTAAAGTGATCTTTAATTTAAATTGGTTTATTTTTGGGTTTTAAAATAATTATTGTTTTAATTAAGCATTTCACTGCATTTGGATTATTTTATTTATTTAGTGGTTTTAAAATCGTTTTTGTTGGATCACTTTCGAAACCCAAGTTGAAAAGACTGGATCTCCTTTTTCTTCTTCCTCTTTCTTTTTCTCTTTTTCTTTTTCTTTTCTTCTTTTTCCTTCTTTCTTCTCCCGGTTTCCCCCCAGCTCGACCCGGACCTCTCTCTCTCTCTCCTCACCCACGCGTGATTCGGTCTCCTCCACGCAGCACCGCCGCCGGCCAGCGGTGGTCGACACCGCCGGTGCCGTTCAGTCCCTCAGCCACCGGTGACCTTGCCCCATCAATTTCCGACCGAACCTCGCCGCCATTAGCCGTCTATTGTCGTTTGAACCCGCGGTGGTTTTCTCGCCGTTCCACCGCCGTCCGGCCACCTTCGGCCGCCAGCTCCTAGCCACTTGACCACCGGCCTCTTTCCGTCCTAACCGACCCAACCCCGGCCCCGATCCGTCGTCAGAGCCGCCCCATCAAACACCCTCTCCGATTTACACTTTGTGGCTTTCCACCGCCGTTTCGGCCGCCACCCACGGCCAACCATTACTACCATTAGATTCCCCACCTTCCATAGGCCCTACCCTATCAATTTCAAGTCTTCGTTTGACCCCGTGTATTTTTGGGTTCACTGTGAATTTCAGCTACAGTGTTTTTGCACTGTGACAGCTGCTGTTTTGGTGCTTCCAGTTCCTCCTTGATCCTCCATAAATTATTTTAAAGCGCTGTAAGTATTTCCTAAATAATCTTTTGAGATTTAAATATATTTTTGCAATATTTATTTATACTATGATTTGGTTGGTTTCGGACTGAGTCCGAGGAGTTCGGGGGTGGATGGATTGAGAACGGAGTAATTGTTTGATTTGTTATTGTGTTGTGATCTGGTTATTGCTGGGAATTGTGTTGTGATCTAGTTATTGTTGGGAATTGTGTTGTGATCTGGTTGGTTGTGATATTGAGGTTATATTTGGTTCATGGTATATGCACGCATGTTCATGTTTGTAAATTGAAAACTGAGTTTTCATGTATTGCATTCATGTTCATGTGACTATTTTGAAAACTAAGTTTTCATGTGAATTGGATTTTATGGGTGCGTGTGTATCACGACCCCAAGTCGAGATGGGGCATTATCTCGATGGAGCTCCTCTGGTCACTCGGGAGCGGAATATACTGAGTGACGTCCCCTGGGTTGTCGCCGGGCGACA
This sequence comes from Cyclocarya paliurus, assembly GCA_029856935.1. Classification (NCBI taxonomy): domain Eukaryota; kingdom Viridiplantae; phylum Streptophyta; class Magnoliopsida; order Fagales; family Juglandaceae; genus Cyclocarya; species Cyclocarya paliurus. Next base: position 12,323,216 of record CM056951.1, read on the forward strand.
ACAGGATCGGACGTTGGACGTGCCGACTCCGTGGCCCTTCTGCTAGCTGGCGCTAGAGGATGACCTGGCCACGAACGCACTGGATGCGGAACTGGGCATCGCTCATAAAGTAGCCAGGACGTGCGGATGGTCCATAGGGGAGGCCATGGTGCATATGGATTAATTGGATAATGGAAAAATAGCTGTTTTTTGGGAAAATAGCGTGAGTATGTTTTTGTGTATCATTTTCTGGGAAAATGATGGATATTGATTTTTGGGCCATTTTCTGAGAAAATGGTGGAAATGATGTTATTGGAAATATTTTTGGGCCAAATGAGATTTTTGGCGTGTGTTGCATTTATTGCATCTTGCATCATATGCATGCATGGTCAGTTGCCTAAATATGTTTTTATCTCAGACTTTGGTTAGGTTATAACTTACCTGTGGTACCATTTAATGGTACTGCAGACTTTGTTGATGATGCAGATGCTGAGCCTGAGGATCTGGCTCCACCGGAGGAGTGATCTGGGATCACTCATGCTATGTTTATTTTTTTTAGCTTTGTATTATATTTTATTGGGACATTTGGTTATGTTTTTAAACGCTTTGTATTTCGATATTTGTATTAAACTAAAATTTTGGTACTAGTTGACTTAATTGCTATCTGCTGTGTATTTTAATTATGCACTATTTATTTTGTTGCACACACTTGACACTTGTCATTGGGATGCGTGACCGAGTTGTCATCATCCTGACGTCACGATTCCCGAGACTTTTTGTACGTGGGAGTCGAGGCGTCACAATCAATCTAGTGCTCAATACCTCTAATGAGTGGCAACTCATTAGGCATCTCCTCTGGAAATATATCCTCAAACTCCTGCAAAAAGAAATAGCCAAACTCGGAAGAGATTGGTTAGTTTCATCAAGAGTAAGATAAGACTCTTTATAGATAATAAAAATCATAAGGCGATCTGCGAAGAAAACCCTCTTAACCTCACTCTCTCATGCATAGAAACTCACTTTTGTCTTTTGTTTCTCCAATTTAATTTCCTCCCAAGTGCAAGAGCTGTTGTGTTGATGTGTAGTGAAGTTCCCAAGGTAAATTTAACAAGGATTAAGACAACTTATACTTCAGAACTAAAAGAAATTGACGTTGTGTCTATCCAAGAATACCCTCTTGATCACTGTGTTGATCAAGAGGCAATTCTTTAATAGAGATGCTACCTCCCCAGATACTCAAGGACTCAACAAGTATGAGGTAAGATTAGCCTACTCTTCTATCAAATCAAATCACCAGTAGAAACTAAAAACTAATGTCGAATAGACTCAGACAGATTAATTGATCAAATAAGAAATTTAATTATCTAGAAAAATAATCCTAAGTCTCGGGCAACCTTTTCACAGTGAATAATCCAAAAGGCTTCATTATCCTACGACCATCTTCAAATGTTGTTCCAGTCAAGGTTAGAACATTTGGATGATGGATATCATGTATGCATAGTAAAAAATAATAATAGATATTCTCAATAAATTCCTATCATCCCAGTTTTGATTAACACATTCAGATAAATGAGAATTGTACCCATCAAGCATCCAACGTGCTCTAATCAACGAAAGATCAAAAAGGGTGAAAAGAACCCCCAATCTTCACTTGATTTGGGAATGATAAAAAAACTTAAAGAAAAAAACAAATCACCACAATCTGGAAATCGAAACCCACCTTGAGGAGTAAACACTGCTCGACGATTTCGCTTGACTTAGGGTTCAAAAATTACTCCCCCTTCATCCTAGGATTCCTATATTCAAAAGTAGAAAATAACAACATTCACAAAGAAAAACTTCAGAACGAAGAAAACCCTAACTCTTTTTCTTTTTGGATTTTGTAACCAAAAAAACCACCACTTGATCCTTCTTCCTTTGCCTTTTATCTTCACTCCTGCCATCCTTTGTCGCGCCCTCAACCGAATCCTTTCCAATTCATCCAGTTCCTTCTAGAATGCAGGGTTTGTAAACGTAACACAGAGACTTAAGATTCGAGTGATGGAGCAATTGAAAATTTCCTAATTGTAGTGCAAAGGTGTAATGGGTAGCTTGAGTGTATAATGACCATTTTACCCCTTTACCCTTTCATATTGACTTTAGGATGTCCTTTTAGCTAAAGTGATGTGTAAGTGAGTATTTGTAGTGATTTTCAAGTCAAAAAGTCTTAATTTAAATACTCACTTACTACAATTTTCTCACTTAATCATCTTTCCTTTTCTCTCTGCAAACTTTTTTTCTTTTTTTCTCTCGTGGCTCCACTCTTTTCTGATTACTCTCAGCCACCTCTATACTTTCTTTTCAACTATTTCTTTTTGGCTCATTTTCACTCACTCTTTTTTTTTTGCTCAATCTCTTTTTCACTCTTTTTTTTTACCACTTTCATTTTCACTCTTTCTTTTTTGATCACTCTAATTTTCATTCATTCTTTTTTGAGCAACCTCACTTTTCAGTTTCAATTGGTCCTCATAGACCTGACTTGGATTTAAAGGAGTAAGCTTAATTGTTTTGCCCTCCTTTACATAGCCATACATGTTCTTGAACCCATCATGTGTCACCCTCCTATCATACTGCCACGGCTTCCCCAACAAAATATGGCCAGCATGCATAGACACGACATCACAAAGCACCTCCTGATACTTCCTAATTGAAAAAGTAACTAACACTTGTCTACCCACCCTAACCTTTCCATAATCATTCAACCATTGCAATTTGTTTGGTCTAGAGTGTTTTAAGCTTGGTAAATTCAATTTCTCAACCAAAGTAGTGCTAGCCACATTGGTACAACTCCTCCCATCAAAGATCATCCTACATACCTTGTTGTTGATGTGGCATCTAGTATGAAAAATGTTCTTGCTCTGCTGCTCTATATCATCCATCTTAATTTGTGTATTGAGAGCACGCTGGCAACAAGCGACCCACTATACTCATTCTTATAACCATTTTCAACCCTAGGCTCACGTTGCCTCCTATCTCTCATGCCTTATAGATTCCTATCTCTCACTTCACCCAACACCCAGTTCATCTACTCAAACTGTTGTTGCATGATTTGCAACACAAAGGATGAGTTATCTGCCATCCCTTTGGTGATGAGTCACTCCTATGAAACATCAAAATGTGCTGCACAAAAAGAATGTTAGTGGAAAACCTCACACACTCTTTTACGTGTTTACACTTGAATAATGGCACTTCACTCGTGTTTCACTCTTAATTGATTTTTTTCCGGTAATAGTCTCAAACTCTCTTGCATTTTACCTCAATAGTTTTCCTGCACAAGTTCTTTAAGAACTAGTTGAACTAAATCGAGACAATATAACTTTGTATTATTCCAACTAATAAAATAGATCCAAGAAACAAAGAATGAATAAAATGACATAATACTCAAATAATTTATACGAGAGAAAGAGTAATTATAAAACAAGATACCAATTATAATGATGTATTCAGCCCATTTGAAAATAAGGCTCAAGAAAAATTTTGGATTTTTTTTTCTTTTTATTTGGACAATTTTTTTTTTTGTCTTTTTTTTCTTTTATTTTCTTTTCACCCACTGATTTGATCACAATCAAAGAATAAGCAATTGAAAAAACCCTAACAATAACTCAAAAATCTTAGAATAAGTGATATATGGCAGCCCCTAGAACAAGAGATTTTGGCCAACACAAACCCTAGAACAATGAAATTCGGCAGCCCTATGAATAGTGAAGAAATTCGGCAGCCACCTCTTTTTTTTGTAACTTTAGAAAAATAAGGCCATGAATTAAATATGCAAGAAGTAAAAGATAGAATCAAATCTGATTGGAAATTTTGCTCTGATACCAAATGATATGAACCCATAGGAATAAAATCTCTTGAACCCACAATCAATTTGAAAACTCACCCAATAAAGCCAAAATCAAGTCAATGGATGGAGAATCTAGCTCGTTGAGAACTCATTCCAAGAACCTAGATTATATTAAAATTTAGACCCGTAGAAGAATCTGTCTCAAGAGCCCAGATTACAAGGAGGAATGCCACAAAAGTTGTGATTTACTTTTTAGAAGTTCAAAATTTCAATCAAGAACAAGATGAGTAAACTCAACTCACAATGAAACTTCAATATTGTCTAATCTATAAAATGAGACTATAAAGGGTATTTAAACCAAAACCTATGATAGGTCCCTTGCAAATGTAAATAAACAATCACTAAAATATCCTCTTCGGGTGAGGATGTACCACAATTTTACTGGAATAATTTTTCTATATCCCATTGATAATCCACGGCTGCTTTAAATAGCATACCACAAAATAGAAAAATAGAGCATGCCGAAAATAGAGGAACAACCTAAGGCCACTACCAGTAACCGACGCCTAACAAATAGAAATGGACTCCACATACGAACTAAAATGAAATGCAACCAAAAGATAAAAAGATAATATCCAGCATAATTTTCTCCAACTACTAAGACCCAGTCCATGCATGCTGCTAAGACCTAGTCCCATGCACGCCACTCCCATGCACTACGTCTTTACGTCTCGTTTGCGTTTCTAGTCTAACCTCCTCCCAAATATTTGGGATTTGGTTTGAGTCCTCTAGCTGAACGTCATGGCTTATCAATACTCCCCCCACCATGTGGACTCTTTTTCGCAAGGTCCACATCTGGAAATTGCTCAAGCAATGATTGGTGCGTCTCCCACTTCATTTGGCAAATGTTTCCATTGAACCAAGTGTTCTTCTTCAAATTTCTTGCCCTGTTTGACCTAGTGAATATCCAGAATGTGCTGAGGCTCTAGTATGATTGTTCCTTCATCAGTAATAGGCAGCAACTCAATAGAAGACTTTGTATGTTCACCAATAAATTTCTTTAAGAGGGAAACGTGAAAAACTGGATGAATGCGAGCTCTTGTTGGCAGTTGAAGCTTGTAAGCTACTGCCCCAATTTTTTGTATCATAGGATACGACCCTAAAATCGACTAGCAAGTTTTTGGTGGGCACGTTTAAAGACCGACTATTGCCGATCGGGATGTAATCTGAGAAACACCATGTCTCCTTCTTCGAATGTGACATTCCTCCACTTTTGATCCGCTGTTTGCTTCATGCGATTGATGGAAGTTTCTAGATTTGTTTTGAGCTGCCGTAGGATCTCATCTCTAGTTATCAGATTCTTGTTCACCTCGTTGATGGAAGACGCCCGTATAACGCCTGAAATGGCGTCATTCCCGTTGAGGCATGATACGTTGTATTATACCATAACTCAGCCCAAGGAAGATAGACACTCCACTTGCGCGGCCATTGATGCACAAAGCACCGAAGATACTGTTCCACATAGTGGTTGACTACTTCTGTTTGGCCGTTAGTTTGCGGATGATAGGAGGAGCTAAGTTGTAACTTGGTGCCTGACATCTAAAAAAATTATTGCCAAAACCTGCTAATAAATATTGGATCGTGATCACTGATGATGGATTTTGGTAGGCCATGTAATTTGATAATCCCTTCCACAAATTTCTCAGCCACACCTTTGGCAGTAAATGGATGTGTAGAGGTGAGGAAATGTGCCACTTTACTTAATCTGTCCACTACTACTAATATGGTGTCCTTGCCGTTGGATGTGGGCAGTCCTTCAATGAAGTCGAGGGTGATATCATCCCAGACTTGGCACGGAATGGGCAACGGCTGGAGCAGTCCTGCAGGTGAGAGGGTCTCGGATTTCATCTTCTAGCACACTTCACAGCGCTTTACATATTCTTCGACTTCTCGATACATTTTTGACTAATAAAACTGTTGAGCCAACCGCTTGAACTTTCGTAACCCTCCTGAATGCCCCCCGAGTTTGGTGTCGTGAGCCTCATGTAGCAACATGTTCCGTAAGTCCCCCTGGGAAGGAATGAGTACCTTGCCTCTGTAGTAGAGTAATCCCTTTCGTTGTGTATATGGCCCTTCGGTTTGAGTCTTGGCCAACTGAGCGACTGATTGAATGTATGGATCGCCTTCGTATGCCTTCTGAACTTCATCCCACATGGTTACGGTTGATACATGGAGGTGATTAAGGACTAGACTGTTGGGCTTGCGTGAGAGGGCGTCCGCAGCTGAATTTTCACGGCCTGGGCGATAAGTTATTTCATAATAGTAGCCTAGTAATTTGGCTACCCATTTTTGCTGCTCCGGTGTTGCCAAATGTTGTTCCAAAAAATCTTTTAAGCTGCGTTGGTCAGTTTGGATGAAGAACTTCCTCCCTAATAAATATAGTCGCCATACGCGTGTAGCCTCCACAATTGCAAGCATTTCTTTGGCGTAAGTGGACCATGATTTTTTTGTAACGCCTAGTGCTCGGCTTATAAAGGCGATGGGCTTGCCTTGTTGCATTAAGACCACACCTATTCCCTCCCCTACAGTATCTGTTTCTATAGTGAAGGACTCATTGAAATTGGGCCTTGCCAAAACTGGAGTAGTGGTCATCGCTTGCTTAAGAGTTTCAAAGCCTTCCATGGCTTCTTTGTTCTATCCGAACTGCCCTTTCTTGAGGAGGTTGGTAAAGGGTCGAGCGCTAATGCCGTAATTTTGAACAAATTTCCTGTAATATCCTGTCAAGCCTAAGAGCCCATGTAATTCGGAAATATTATTTGGTCGAGGCCATGCCACCATGGCTGTAATTTTTTGATTATCAACCTTCACTCCTTTATATGAACCCGCGGGAAAGGAATCCCTTTAATCCACAATCAATTTGAAAACGCACCCAAGAAAGCCAAACTCAAGTCAATGGATGGAGAATCTAGACCCGATGAGAACTCGTTTCAAGAACCTAGATTATATTAAAATCTAGACCTGTTGAAGAACCCGTCTTAAGAACCTAGATTACAAGGAGGAATGCCACAAATGTTGTGATTTACCTTTGATAAGTTCAAAAGTTCAATTAAGAACAAGAGGAGTAAAACTCAACTCACAATGAATAAATCATCAAATTTCATAAACTTCATAAACTAAGGCTACAAAGAGTATTTAAAAGGAAAACCTAATTAACCCTAGATAAATAAATCCCCATCTTCCAAAAATGCCCCAGCGTGAATAGTATCGCGGCATGAACAGTACCACGCTACAGGAACTCGGCTACAATACTTTTAAACCCTAGTTCCTAAAAATAACTTTCCAAATACGCTCTTGGCCAAAATACAAAACCTTCCAAAAAACCCTAGTTCATAATAAAAAGACATGTGGGCCAAACATCCTCAAGCCCAATTATTCTAAACTAATAAAATAAGTCCTTTAAATGAATTGAACAAGTTGAAAGCCTTCAGATGCCCAAATGACTCAAAACTGGATCTTCTTAGCTCTTGATCTTGTAATATGGCTTATCTGAAACTTGCAAAAGATCTCTAAATCTAGGCCCACCTTGGTTCCCATCATTCCCCCTCTCCTCAAAAGGATTCAACCTCGAATCCCCACCTGGATCAAAGGGAAAAAGGTTAATAACATTGAAAATAGCAGAAAAGTTATACTTACCTGGAATGTTCACTTGATATGCGTTATCATTAATTTGTTCAAGAATTTGGAGAAGTCCATCCAAGCTACTTCTGTCATCAATAGGAAAATGTATTAAATCTAAAGGAGTAAATGGATTAAGTCTATAAACAATTTCAAAAGGTGAAACTTTAGTAATAGCATGAACGCTCCAATTATGTGTAAACTCAATAAATGGCAAACAAAACTCCCTCAAATGTTCATGAAACACATCTAAAGTCTTCCTTCCTTCAAAATGATCACCCCAATTATCTATGAACTCAATGAATGTCAAGCAATACTCCCACAAAATTTTATGCAATACATTAATGAATAGCAAACGATACTCCCACAAACGTTCATGCAACATATCAATGAATAGCAAATGATACTTCCACAAACATTCATGCAATACATCTAAAGTCTTCTTTGCACCGAAATGACCACTCCAATGATATGCAAACTCAATGAATGGCAAGCAATACTTCCACCCATGGTCACGCCACACGTTTAAAATCCTTTTCATACCAAAATGACCCAATAAACCACATCCATGCACTAGCATCTCACGCATAAGACTAGTAGGCTCACAAAGTTTATTTTCTCTAAACAAATACTAATCTAATCTATAGCACTTACCAAACGATGCCTTCTCATACACTCCATACACAGTAGCAAAGTCATCATCATTAGCATGCAATTGCTTATCATATTCAAGTCTCAATAACTTCGTATCTAAAATGATGACAAGGACATATCTTCTTGCTAAAGCATCAACCACAAAACATTCCCTTACCTTGTGTATACTTGATTACATGAGGAAATGTCTGAATGAATTGTACCCATTTGGCATGCATTCTATTCAACTTACCTTGTCCCTTCATGTGCGTCAAGGACTCATGCTCTTCAAAAGATAAGTCGAGTAGGGATTGTCGCACCTGGCATAAAATCAATGTAATGCTCTATCTCTCTAGTAGGTGACAATCCATTAAACACACCGCTAGGAATCATGACCTCATATTCCTGCAGCAAATAAACAACAACACTAGGCAAAGAGTCGTTAAATTCGTTAGTATAAAAGTTTGCCTTAGCATAAAATCTCACTTTTATTTTTTCTTTTCTCTCTACAATCTCTCTTTCTTTTTCCTCTCATGGCTTAACTCTTTTTTCATGACTCTCAGCCACCTCTCTATTTTCTTTTTCACTCTCTCTTTCTTTTGATGTTTCGATCTCATTCTCTTTTTTCTTTTCACTCTCTTTTTCTATTTCACTCTCTTTTTTCTTTTGAGCAACCTCACTTTTCTGTTTCAGTTGGTCCCCATGGACCTGTGTTGGAGTTAAAGGAGTAAGTTTGATTATTTTTCCATTCTTTTCAAAACTGTACATGTTCCTTAACTCATCATGGATCACCTTCCTATCATACTGCCACGGCCTCCCCAACAAAATATGGCTAGCATGCATAGGCACTACATCACAAAGCACCATATCCTAGTATTTCCCAATTGAAAAAGAAACTAACACTTACTTATTTACCCTAACCTCTCTACAATCACTCAACCACTGCAACTTGTATGGTCTAGGGTGTTTCAAGGTAGGTAAACTCAATTTGTCAACTAAAGTAGTGCTAGCCAAATTAATACAACTCCTCATATCAATAATCATACTACATACCTTATTGTTGACTTGGCATCTAGTATGAAAAATGTTCTCGCTTTGCTGTTTTGTATCATCAATCTTAACTTGTGTATTGAGGGCATGCCTAGAAACAAGAGACTCACCATACTTTTCATTCTCATACCCATTTTCAACACTAGTCTCACGTCGCCTCCTATCACTCCTGCCTTGAAGATTTCTAATCAGGACATCTCGTTGATCCATCCTATCCCTCACTTCATCCAACACCAAGTTCAACCACTCAAACTGTTGTTGCATGGCTTGCAACACAAATGATGAGTTATCTGCCATCCCCTTCAGTGATGAGTCGCTCCTATGAGACATCATAATGTGCTGCACAAAAAGAATGTTAGTGAAAAACCTCATACACTCCCTTATGTGTTTACACTCGAATAATGGCACTCCACTCGTATTTCACACTTAATTGGCTTTTTTCCTGATAATGGTCTCACACTCTCTTGCCTTCTACCTCAATAGTTTTCTCGCTCAAGTTCTTTAAGAACTAGTTGAACTAAATCAAGACAATACAACCCTATATTATTCCAACCAGTAATATAGATCCAAGACACAAGAACAAGAAATAAGGAATGAATAACATGACACGAGACACAAAGAATTTATACGAGGGAAAGAGTAATGATAAAACAAGATACCAACTAGAAAGATGTTTTCAGCCCCTTTGATGATAAAGCTCAATCAACAAATGACTTTCTTTCTCTTTGTTGTAACTATGTAGCAACCTTTGAACTACCCATTTTTTTTTTAATTTTTTTTTTCGATTTTTTTTTTCGATTTTCTTTTCTTTTCCTTTCTTTTCTTTTCCTTTCTTTTATTTTTTTTCCTTTTCTTTTATTTTCTTTTCTCTTTTCTCTAATTCAATCACAAACAACAATATTCAACTGTGAAAATCAAGCAATTGAATTCAAACACACAACAATTCATATTGAAGTAGAAGAGAATCAATGGAACTGCACTCCAAGCAATTGACAAACTTAGAGATGCAAGAAACCCTAGAATTTTGAAACCCTAGGAGATGCAAATTTCAGCCAAACCCAAAACCCTAAGAATTTTGGCAGCATACATTTTGTTTCTATTTTTTTTTTTTTTTGGCAACCCTAGAACGATGAAGCCCTAGAATTAAAGATGCAATAAATAAAAAATAGAATCAGACCTGATTGGAAGCCTGGCTCTGATACCAAATGAAATGAACCTGTGGGAAAGGAATCCATTGAACCCACAATCAATTTGAAAATGCACCCAAGAAAGTCAAACTCAAGTCAATGGATGGAGAATCTAGACCCGATGAGAACTCCTTTCAAGAACCTAAATTATATTAAAATCTAGACCCATTGAAAAACCCGTCTCAAGAACCTAGATTATAAGGAGGAACGCCACAAAGGTTGTGATTTACCTTTGATAAGTTCAAAAGTTCAATTAAGAACAAGAGGAGTAAAACTCAACTCACAATGAATAAATCATCAAATTTCATAAACTTCATAAACTAAGGCTACAAAGAGTATTTAAAGGAAAACCTAATTAACCCTAGATAAATAAATCCCCATCTTCCAAAAATGCCCTTGTGTGAATAGTATCGCGGCGTGAACAGTACCGCGTTACAGGAACTCAGCTACAGTACTTTTAAACCCTAGTTCCTAAAAATAACTTTCCAAATACGCCCTTGGCCAAAATACAAAGCCTTCCAAAAAACCCTAGTTCATAATAAAAAGACATGTGGGCCAAACATCCTTAAGCCCAATTATTCTAAACTAATAAAATAAGTCCTTTAAATGAATTGAACAAGTTGGAAGCCTTTAGGTGCCTAAATGACTCAAAACTAGATATTCTTAGCTCTTGATCTTGTAATATGGCCTATCTGGAACTTGCAAAAGATCTCTAAATCTAGGCCCACCTTGGTTCCCATCAAACTCCCAGTGCTCGGCTCATAAAGGCGATGGGCTTGCCTTGTTGCATTAAAACCGCACCTATTCCCTCCCTTACAGCGTCCGTTTCTATAGTGAAGGACTCATTGAAATTGGGCCTTGCCAAAACTGGAGTAGTGGTCATCGCTTGCTTAAGAGTTTCAAAGGCTTCCGTGGCTTATTTGTTCTATCCGAACTGCCCTTTCTTGAGGAGGTTGGTAAAGGGTCGAGCGCTGATGCCTTAATTCCGAACAAATTTCCTGTAATATCCTGTCAAGCCTAAGAGCCCATGTAATTCAGAAATATTATTTGGTTGAGGCCACGCCACCATGGCTGTAATTTTTTGATTATCAACCTTCACTCCTTGAGGTGTAACAATGTGTCCCAAATATTCTAACTCCTGTTTGTCGAATGCACACTTGCTGATCTTGGCAAAAAATTGATGCTACCTCAAAATTTCTAAAGTTTGTTTAACATGCCTCACATGCTCATCCCAATTAGAACTATATACAAGCATATCATCGAAGAAAACCAAAATAAACTTTCGAAGATAAGGCCAAAATATAGAGTTAATGATGGCCTGGAACGTAGAGGGTGCATTACATAGGCCAAACGGCATTACTAAATATTCGTAATGACCGTTATGAGTAGAAAAGCAATTTTGTGTATGTCGGAAGGAACTCTTACTTGGTGATATCCGGCCCTTAGATCGAGTTTGGTGAAGTATGTTGCGCCAAGTAATTCATCCAACATGTCATTTACTGTTGGAATGGGAAATCTATCTTTGATGGTGGCGGTATTGAGTGCGCGGTAGTCTGTGCAAAATCGCCAACTTCCATTTTTTTTTTCACCAATAATACGGGCAATGAAAATGGACTGGTGCCCGAATTCAGCATTTCTTCAACCTGTTTCTCTATTTCTTCCTTCTGGAAATGGGCATATTGATACAGGCGTACGTTAATTGGCTCAGTTCCCTCCGTTAGTGTAATGCAATGCTTTATCTTGCGTACTGGTGGCAGACTAGAGGTGATATGAACCAGCGAGAAAGAAATCCCTTGAACTCACAATCAAATTGAAAACTCACCCAAGAAAGCCAAACTCAAGTCAATGGATGGAGAATCTAGACCCGATGAGAACTTGTCTCAAGAACCTAGATTATATTAAATCTAGACCCGTTAAAGATCCCGTCTAAAGAACCCAGATTACAAGGAGGAACGCCATAAAGGTTGTGATTTACCTTTAATAAGTTCAAAAGTTCGATTAAGAATAAGAGGAGTAAAACTCAACTCACAATGAATAAATTCATCAAATTTCATAAACTTCATAAACTAAGGCTATAAAGAGTTTTTAAAGGAAAACCTAATTAGCCCTAGATAAATAAATCCCCATCTTCCAAAAATACCCCTGCGTGAACAGTGTCGCCGCGTGAACAGTACCGTGCTACAGGAACTCGGCTACAGTACTTTTAAACCCTAGTTCCTAAAAATAACTTTTCAAATACGCTCTTGGCCAAAATACAAAGCCTTCCAAAAAACCCTAGTTCATAATAAAAAGATATATGTGGGCCAAACATCCTCAAGCCTAATTATTCTAGACTAATAAAATAAGTCCTTTAAATGAATTGAACAAGTTGAAAGCCTTCAGGTGCCCAAATGACTCAAAACTGAATCTTCTTAGCTCTTGATCTTGTAATATGGCCTATCTGGAATTTGCAAAAGATCTTTAAATCTAGGCCCACCTTGATTCCCATCATTCCCCCTCTCCTCAAAAGGATTCGACCTCGAATCCCCACTTGGATCAAAGGGAAAAAGGTTAGTAACATTGAAAATAACAGAAACATTATACTTACCTGGAAGGTTCACTTGATATGCATTATCATTAATTTGTTCAAGAATTTGGAAAAGTCTATCCAAGCTACTCCTGTCATCAACAGGTATATGCATTAAATCTAAAGGAGTAAATGGATTAAGTCTATACATAATTTCAAAACGTGAAACTTTAGTAGTAGCATGAACGCTCCAATTATGTGTAAACTCAATAAATGGCAAACAACACTCCCTCAAATGCTCATGAATCACATCTAAAGTCCTCCTGACTTCAAAATGATCACCCCAATTATCTGTGAACTCAATGAATGTCAAGCAATACTCCCACAAACTTTTATGCAATACATTAATGAATGGCAAATGATACTCCCACAAACGTTCATGCAACACGTCTAAAGTCTTCTTTGCACCAAAATGACCACTCTAATGATATGCAAACTCAATGAATGTTAAGTAATACTTCCACCCATGATCACGCCACACGTTTAAAATCCTTTTCATACCAAAATGACCCAACAAACCACATCCATGCACTAGCATCTCACTCATAAGACTAGTAGGCTCACAAAGTTTATTCTCTCTAAACAAATACCAATGTAGTCTATAACACTTACCAAACGATGCCTTTTCACATGCTCCATACACACTAGCAAAATCATCATCATTAGCATGTAATTGCTTATCATATTCAAGTCTCAATAACTTTGTATCTAAAATGATGACAAGGACATACCTTCTTGCTAAAGCATCAACCTCAAAACCTTCCTTACTTTGTGTATACTTGATTACATGAGGAAAGGTCTCACTGAATTGCACCCACTTGGCATGCATTCTATTCAATTTACCTTGTCCCTTCATGTGGGTCAAGGACTCATGTTCTTCAAAGAAATGTCAAGTTGGGATTGTCGCACCTGGCATAAAATCAATGTAATGCTCTATCTCTTTAATAGGTGGCAATCCACTAAACACACTGCTAGGAATCATGACCTCATATCCCTGCAACAAAAAAACAACACTAGGCAAAGATACGTCAAGTTTGTTAGCATTAGGACTTGCCTTAGCATAAAAACTCACTTTTCTCTTTGTTTTTCTCTCACTTTCTTCACTTTCACTTTTCTTTCCACTCCCTTTTTCTTTTTCTCTTTCTTTTTTCTTTTCACTTTTTTTTTTCTTTCACTCGCTTTTTCTTCATCTTTTTTTGAACTCTTGACTTCACAATTATTTTTCAACTCATTTTCTCTTTTTCTTGAGATCTCAGCCTCAACCTCATCTTTTTTCTCTCTCATTTTTCTCGCTCTCTCCTTTTCAGTCTCACAATTTCTTTTTTTCTCAATCTCACATTCACTCTTGCTTTTTAGCTCAATTTCACTTTCACTTTTTCTTTTTTGATCATTCTCACCTTCACTCATTCTTTTTTTTTTTATCACTCTCATTTTCACTCTTTCTTTTTTGATTATCCTCACTTTTCAGTCTCAGGTTGCTCCCTTGGACCTGTGTTGAAGTTAAAGGAGCAAGTTTGATAGTTTTTCCATCCTTCTCAAAACAGTACATGTTCCTTAACCCATCATGGATCACCTTCCTATCATACTGCCATGGCTTCCCCAACAAAATATGGCCAGCATGCATAGGTACAACATCACAAAGCACCACATCCTGGTATTTCCCAATTGAAAATGAAACTAGCACTTGCCTATTTACCCTAACCTCCCCACAATCACTCAACTACTGCAATTTGTATGGTCTAGGGTGTTTCAAGATAGGTAAATTCAATTTCTCATCTAAAGTAGTACTAGCCAAATTAATACAACTCCTCACATCAATAATCATACTACATACTTTGTTGTTGATGTGGCATCTAGTACGAAAAATGTCCTCGCTCTGCTGCCCTGTATCATCCATCTTAATTTTTGTATTGAGATCACGCCTGGTAATAAGAGACTCATCATAGTTTTCATTCTTATACCCATTCTCAACACTAGGCTCACGTCGCCTCCTATCTCTCCCACCTTGTAAATTTCTAATCATGACTTCTCGTTGATCCATCCTATCTTTCATTTCACCCAACACCAAGTTCAATTGCTCAAACTGTTGTTGCATGGCTTGCAACACAAATAATGAGTTATCTACCATCTCCTTTGGTGATGAGTCACTCCTATGAGACATCATAACATGCTGCACAAAAGGAATATTAGTGGAAAACTTTACACACTCTCCTTACATGTTTACACTCGAATAATGGAACTCCACTCATGTTTCACTCTTAATTGGCTTTTTTCCGATAATAGTCTCACACTCTCTTGCCTTTTACCTCAACAGTTTTCTCGCTCAAGTTCTTTAAGAACTAGTTGAACTAAATCAAGACAATACAACTTTGTATTATTCCAACCAGTAATATAGATTCAAGATCCAAAAACAAGAAACAAGGAATGAATAAAATGACACAAGACACAAGGAATGTATAGAGGGAAGAGTAATGATAAAACAAGATACTCACTAAAAATATGTTTTTAGCCCCTTTGATGATAAAGCTCAATCAACAAAAGTTTTTTTTTCTCTTTGTTGTAACTATGTAGCAACCTATGAGTATGCTACCCTTTTTTCTTTTTCTTTTTCAATTTTTTTTTCGATTTTTTTTTTCTTTTCCTTTCTTTTCCTTTCCTTTCCTTTCCTTTCTTTTCTTTTCTCTAATTCAATCACAAATAGTAATATTTACTTGAAAATCAAGCAATTGAATTCAAACACACAATGATTGATAAGGAATTATAAGAGAATCAATGAAACGGCACTTCAAGCAATTGACAAATTTAGAGATGTGAAAAATGCTAGAATTTTGCAACCCTAGAATCAGCAACACAAAACCCAAAAGAACAAGACAATTTTGGCAGCCCAAGCTGATGTAATTCAGGAACTTTTTTTTTTTTCTAAACCTTAGAACAATGAAGCCCTAGAATTTAATATGCAAGAAATAAAAGATAGAATTAGACCTGATTGGAAACCGAGCTTTGATACCAAATGATATGAACCGGTGGGAAAGGAATCCCTTGAACCCACAATCAAATTGAAAACTCACTCAAGAAAGCCAAAATCAAGTCAATGGATGGAGAATCTAGACTCGATGAGAACTCGTCTCAAGAACCTAGATTATATTAAAATCTAGACCTGTTGAAGATCCCGTCTCAAGAACTCAGATTACAAGGAGGAATGCCACAAAGGTTGTGATTCACCTTTGATAAGTTCAAAAGTTCAATTAAGAACAAGTGGAGTAAAACTCAACTCACAATGAATAAATTCATCAAATTTCATAAATTTCATAAACTGAGGCTACAAAGAGTATTTAAAGGAACACCTAATTAACCCTAGATAAATAAATCTCCATCTTCCAAAAGTGCCCCTGCATGAACAGTGTCACGGTGTGAACAGTACTGCACTACAGGAACTCGGCTACAATACTTTTAAACCCTAGTTCCTAAAAATAACTTTTGAAATACACCCTTGGCCAAAATACAAAGCCTTCCAAAAAACCCTAGTTCATAATAAAAAGATATATGTGGGCCAAATATCCTCAATCCCAATTATTCTAAACTAATAAAATAAGTCATTTAAATGAATTGAACAAGTTGAAAGCCTTCAGGTGCCCAAATGACTCAAAACTGGATCTTCTTAGCTCTTGATCTTGTAATATGGCCTATCTGGAATTTGCAAAGGATCTTTAAATCTAGGCCCATCTTGATTCCCATCAAGAGGTCTCCTGGAACACGTCCTCATAGTTTTTCAGCAGCCTCTGCATATCTGGCTGTATATCCTCAGATGGCACACCGTGTGATGTGGTTCCCAGGATTGGTTGAAAGCATACTTCAAATAATGCATGGCCAGAAAATCATGGTAAGTAGCCATGGAAACCTTTTGGTTCTCTGCCGTTCCCTTGTATTCAAAGAATTGTCCCACCCGATTGAACCATTCGGTTGGGTCATCCCCTAAAAATTGTGGGAATTCTAGCTTCGTCATTTTGGAGGAGATGATCTGCCGACCCCCATCGTTGCCTTCTCGATGATGGTTGCCATGGTTGGGATTCTCCTTATTTGTGATCAACACACTCGAAAGTCAATTGAGAGTTTCCTCCATTCGCTGCAGTCGTTCCTGAACTACATCGAGCCCAGCCTCTAAGTGTTCAATACACTCCTTGTTAGTTCCCATTAGAAACCTAGCTCTGAGGCCAATGATAGGTCCCATGCAAATGTAAATATACTATCACTAAAATATCCTCTTAGGGTGAGGATGTTGATTGAGCTGCATTATTGCATATTTTATACATTTAAAATCAATATATTTTTAATTATTTTATTATTTTATCATTGATTTTAGATGGAAAAATGATCAAGAGGCAATAAATCCAAGTTGCGATTGAAATTGATTAAAAGCATAGTTTATGCTTATTTTTATAACTTGTGATTTTATTTGATTTTATTTCCTCACATGCACAACACACTTTTAATATTTTAGTTTAGTTTTTGTTTAATTTTTGTTTAATTAATATTTTCATTTTCTAGTTTTAATTTTATGTAATTATTATTTATTTTGTCTGTCTTATTTTATTTTATTTTTATTTTATTTTATTTTATTTTTATTTTCAATTTTTATTTTTTTTATTTTTGATTTTTTGCGCAGGCTAAACGACATGTCGTTTGGTCTGCAAACCAAACGACATGTCATTTTTCAGTGGAATTGAATCTGCCGTCTGAGGTCGACGACATGTCATTTTGCACGTGAGTTGAGTCTGCCGTCTGAGGTCGACGACATGTCATTTTGCACGTGAGTTGAGTCTGCCGTCTGAGGTCGACGACATGTCATTTTGACAAGAACAACATGTCGTTCGCCTCGTCTTCAACCTCGCCTCTGTGTCTTCATGCTACAGTTCCACCATGCACAGCAGCTTCGAGCCACCACCGTGAGCCATCCTATACACTCCGCACGTCCACAGAAACACCATGAACACGGCCATGAGCTGTCTCGCCTTGTCCAGAAGCCTCACGGCCGGCAACCCCACGTCGTGTCATCTTCAACCTTCAGCTTCGCTGCACCATCACCATGGACATCCTGCAGCGACGCACCTCCACTTCCAGCATCAACAGAAGATGCCGGAGAACCTTCAAACCACCACCCACACACAGCAACGCCATCTCCGAAGCCACGTAAACTTCCGCAGCGTTTCATCATGCACAGCTGTGGACCAGTCCCATAACTCCACCGCACTTTCCATGCATCACACCTCCACTGCCCAGCATGCACGGCCCAGCCACCCTCTGCTCAGCTCCACTCCCGCGCACGTTCATGAACCAGCATCCATAGCGCCAACTGGACGCAACACTCACGTAGCACGGAGAAAGAAGACACTGCTAAACGGGAAGAAGAAAAAAAAAAAAGGAAAGAAAAGAAAAAGAAAAGAAAGGCAACGGGAAAGAGAACGAAAACGCAACATGCCAGAGGTAGAAGATGCAGGAAAGCAAGAAGAAGAAAAAAAATATATATATATATATACGTGTAGATGAATGAGGACGCACACGGGGCTAGTAAAATGTAGTAACGCTGAAAGAAGAATCACGGACGAAAGAATTCACAGATGCACGTTGGGATGAAACACTGAAAAGGAAATAAATGAAGAGCAACAAACAAAGACAGATGCACATGCAGGGACAAATGGAATAACTTTCCGAGTGGGGAACATGGCAGCTAAGTAGTGTTTTTTGGTGTTTTTTTTTTCTCTAATGCCTATATAAGGGCTGTACGCGGACTGGAGAAGGGAGTCAGCAGATGTTAGAGTGTTAGAGGTCAGTAGTGTGGTTAGAGTGAGAGTCAGTCAGGAGTTAGAGTGATTTTAGTATGAAATTAGAGTTAGAGTTCAGAATAAAAATAGTGAGTGAGTTTTTGTAGTCAGTTTTTATTTTTTCTGAGTTTAGTTTTTAATTTCGTGTAATTTATTTATCAGTCAGTTTCAATTTATGGCTCAGTAAATTTTATTTTTGTAAGTCTTTATTTCCAGTTTTGAGTTTGTTTAGTGAGTAAATTTTCAGTCCTCTTTGATAAATGTTGAGAGTCCATTTTATTTTTGAGAGTTTTCTTTAATTGGAAGTTCAGATTTTTGAGTTGGAGAACACAGTCTCCATTTCCAAACATCAAGTTTATTCCTTACAATTTTTGTTTTTATTTAATTTCGAATTACTGCCATTTAATTTTCTCGCACTTTTAATTTCCTGCAATTTAAATTTATGTCATTTAATTTCCTCGCACTTTTAATTTCCTGCAATTTAAATTACAGCCATTTAATTTCCTCGCACTTTTAATTTCTTGCAATTTAAATTTATGTCATTTAATTTTCTCGCACTTTTAATTTCCTGCAATTTAAATTACTGTCATTTAATTTTCCTGCACATTTAATTTTTGCAATTTACTTTTATGTCATTTAAATTTTATTGTCCCTTTACATTTCAGTTATTTAATTTCAAGCAATTTTAATTTACTGTCTTGTATTTTAATTTCTTATCTTTCATCATCCACTCAAAACCAACAAACATGAATCTAGTCCATGACTAGTAAATTTTCATTTCCATTGTACTCCCATATTCATTGTACATATCATCATTTTTATTTTATTTTCTCATTGTAACTATTTCCACCATTTTACACGAGTTTGATTTTTAAGCACTTTCCCTGTGGAGACGATTTAGGAATTTATTCCTAATTATTTCGCGACACGCTCCTGCACTTGGGATAGCTTTTGGGCTACTCATTTTCGAACGAGTCAGATGTACCACAATTTTACTAGAATAATTTTTCTATATGATATGAACCCGCGGGAAAAGGAATCCCTTTAATTAATTAAACAAGTTCAAGGCCTTCAATCACATAACCATAATAATAGGCCCTAATTTATGTTGCATTCTTCCATAGCTTGTATCATGTGGATGATCACTAAATCTCCTTCTCTCAAGCCCATCTTGAATATTCAGCTCTTTCTAGACTCTTTCCAAGTAGATTGCACCAATCCTTGCATTGCTTCCTTGATCTTGTAATTGGCCCATTTGGAACTTGCAAAGGATTTTTAAGACTAGGCCCACCTTGGTTCCTATCATTCCCCCTCTCCTCAAAAGGATTCGACCTCGAATCTCCACCTGGATCAAAGGGGAAAATGTTAGTAATATTGAAAATAGTATAAACATGATAATTACCTGGAAGGTCCACTTTATAGGCATTATCATTAATTTTCTCAAGAATTTGAAAAGGTCCATCCAAGCTGCACTTGTCATCGACAAGAAAAAACATCAAAGCTAAAGGAGTAAGTGCATCAATACCATAATCACTTTAAAAAGAAGAATAAGTAATAGTAGTATGCAAGGTGTGGCGCCCTCGACTTCCATGTACGGACCAACACGGAAATCGAGACACCCGGGATGATGACAACCGGTCACGCATCCCAACGACAAGTGTCAGTGTGTGCAACAAATAAACAGTGCACAAATAAAAAAAAAACACAGCGGAAGGTAATAAAGTCTACTAGTACCAGAATTTTAATTAATACAGAAATCCAAAATACAAATACCTTAAAAACAAAGCCAAAGTCCCAAAATAAAAACAAGTCTGAAGAAAAGAACTACAACACGAGTGATCCCAGATCACTCCTCCGGCGGAGCCAGATCCTCAGGCTCGGCATCTGCATCATCAACAAAATCTGCAGTACCATTAAATGGTACCGCAGGTAAGTTATAACCTAACCATGTCCAGAGATAAAACCATACTCTAACAATTAACCATGCATGCCCAATGATGCAATATGAAAAAAAAGTGCAACACACGCCAAAAATCTCATTGGCTCAAAATCATTCCCAGTAAAATCCATTTCCACCATTTTTCCAGAAAATGGCACACAAAAACATTTCCATCATTTTCCCAGAAAATGATACACAAAATCAACTCACGCTATTTTCCCAGAAAACAGCTCTTTTCCAGTTAATCCAATTAACCAATTAACCATATGCACCATGGTCTCCCCTATGGACCATCCGCACGTCCTGGCTACTTTACGAGAGATGCCCAGTTCCGCACCCGGTGCGTTCGTGGCCAGGTCATCCTCTAGCCCCCGCCAGCAGAAGGGCCACGGAGTCGGCACGTCCAACGTCCGATCCCGTTGTCGCCCGGCGACAACCCAGGGGACGTCACTCAGTATATTGCGCTCCCGAGTGACCAGAGGAGCTCCACCGAGATAATGCCCCATCTCGGCTTGGGGTCGTGATACACACGCACCCACAAATTCAGTCAACACATGAAAACCCAGTTTTCATAAAAGTCACATGAACATGAATGCAATACACGAAAACCCAGTTTTCAATTTACAAACATGATCATGCGTGCATATGCCATGAACCAACAGTAACCTCAATATCACAATCAAACCAGATCAAAACACAATTCCCAAACCTTAACCAGATCACAGCCAGAATATCCAATAACCAACTCCAATTCACAATATCATCAAATCCAACAATAATCCAATCACCAACATCACACAATAATATA
This sequence comes from Cyclocarya paliurus, assembly GCA_029856935.1. Classification (NCBI taxonomy): domain Eukaryota; kingdom Viridiplantae; phylum Streptophyta; class Magnoliopsida; order Fagales; family Juglandaceae; genus Cyclocarya; species Cyclocarya paliurus. The sequence continues at coordinate 12,344,695 of CM056951.1, forward strand.
ATCCGATCAATCCAACCACCCCCGAACTCCTCGGACTGAGTCCGGAAACCAACCAGGATACATAATATAAAAAAAGCAGTTAATTGTAAAAATATAATTAAATCTCAAAGAGATGTTTAGGAAATACTTACAGCGCTTTAAAACAATTTAACGAAGGTTCCGAGGCACTGGAAATCACCAAAGCTACAAATTCGCACAGTGTAAAAACACTGGCCGAAATGCAGTGAAATGGGAATTTTTCACGGTTTCAAACGGAGACTCGAAATTGATAGGGTAGGGCCTATGGAAGGTGGTGAATCTAATGGTGGTGGTGGTTTGCCGAGAATAGTGGCGGAAATGGGTGGTTTTTGGCCGGAATACCCAAATCGGGTTTGGTGCTCGTACGACCGGCTCCGGCCGGCGACGGATCGGGGCCGGATTTGGGTGGAAAAGCTTGGTATTGGGCCGGTGATGAAGTGGTAGAAATTTGGTGGCCAATGGCGGCCGGACGGCGGCGGAAGGAGGAAAAACCCACCGCGGGTTCAACTGGCTCACGGCGGCTAACGGTGGCTCGGGGCGGTCTGAGATTTTATGGGTGAGGTCGCCGGCGCACGCGGGAGCTGCTGGTGCCGGGGTGAGGTGCACGGCGGCTGGGAGGCGGCGCGGTGAGAGTGAGTCTATTTCGCACGGTGGAGAGAGGAGAGAGAAGAGAGAGAAGGGAGAGAGGGTCGGGGCACGCGGGGGATACCGGGGAAAGAGAAAAAAAAAGAAAGAAGAAAAAGGAAAGAAAGGAAAAAGAAGAGGGAAAAAAGGAAGATCCAGTCTTTCAAGCTGGGTCCCGAAAAAAAACCAACGGAGATGAAATTAAAACCAGAAGCTAAATAAAATATTTCAAACACAGTGAAATAATTTAAATGCAACAATAAAAATTAAAAACCCAAAAATAAATCAATTAAAATTAAAATTCATTTTAAAAGCTAAAACAGTAAATAAAATCTAAAAAAAAACTCATAAAATAATTATCACCACATAAAATATTAAGAAATAATATTTTAAAACTCCCAAAATTTGAAAACAAGAAAAATAACCACAAAATAAATTAAATAAAACATCCATTAAAATACACTAAAATCCGGGATGTAACACAAGGCTTTATTATATGCACCCTCTAATAAGGGCAAATGATACTCCCGTAAACGTCCATGTAACAATTCAATGAATGGCAATCAATATTCTTACAAATGTTCATGAAACACATTTAAAGTCTTCCTTGCACCAAAATGACCACTCCAATTAGATGCAAACTCATTGAATGGCAAGCAATACTCACCCATGGTCACGCCACATGTTTAAAATACACTTTACACCAAAATGACCCAGCAAACCACATCCATGCACTAGCATCTCACGCACAAGACTAGTAGGCTCACAAAGTTTATTCTCTCTAAACAAATACCAATCTAGTCTATAGCACTTACCAAACGATACCTTCTCACACGCTCCATACACAGTAGCAAAGTCATCATCATTAGCATGCAATTGCTTATCATATTCAAGTCTCAATAACTTTGTATCTAAAATGATGATAAGGACATACCTTTTTGCTAAAGCATCAACCACAAAACTTTACTTACCTTGTGTATACTTGATTACACGAGGAAATGTCTTAATGAATTGCACCCACTTGGCATGCATTCTCTTCAACTTACCTTGCCCCTTCATGTGCGTCAAGGACTCATGCTCTTCCAAGAGAGGTCGAGTAGGAATTGTCGCACCTAGCACAAAATCAATGTAGCACTCTATCTCCCTAATATGTGGCAATCCACTAAACACACCGCTAGGAATCATAACCTCATATCCCTGCAACAAAGAAACACCAACACTAGGCAAAGAGTCATTAAATTCGTTAGTACAAAAGCTCACTTTTGTTTTTGTGTTTCTCTCTGCAATCTCTCTTTCTTTTTTCCTCTTGTGGCACATCTCTTTTTTCTTGACTCTCAGCCACCTCTCTACTTTCTTCTTCACTCTCTCTTTCTCTTAATGTTTCGGTCTCATTCTCTTTTTTTCTCTCACTTTCTTTTTCCTTTTCACTCTCTTTTTTCTTTCACTCTCCTCTTTTTTTGATCTCTTGGCCTTACAATTGTTTTTCAACTCATTCTCTCTTTTTCTTGAGGTTTCAGCCTCACTCTCATCTTTTTTCTTAGGTGGTTCAATCTTTCTCTTTGCTACAACTCCATCATTTTTATCCCACTTTGATTTTCATGGAGTGTTAGAAACCGAAGTGTGCATTGCAGTACCCTTTCTCTTTAATTGCCTCTCAACCTTCATAGACATGTGCACCATGTTCTCTACCTTCACATAATGTTGCAACTCAACTACATTGGCTATCTCTCTATTCAACCCACTCAAAAATCTAGCCACCGTGGGAAGGCCTTGTATTTCGGCCAAGGGCTTATTTGGAAAGTTACATTTTTAGGGACTAGAGTTTTGAAGAGAAGTACTGTAGCAATTACTATAGCTGTGGTACTGTTCACGTGGCACTATTCATCTAGGGCTATTTTTGGAAGAAGGGGGTTTATTTTGAGTTAGAGTTTCAATTAGGTTTTACTTTAAATACACCTTGTAGCCTCAGTTTATGAAATTAAAGAAATTTGATGATTTATTCATTGTGAGTTGAGTTTTACTCCTTTTGTTCTTGATTGAACTTTTGAACTTATCAAAAGTAAATCACAACCTTTGTGGCGTTCCTCCTTGTAATCTGGGTTCTTGAGACAGGTTCTTCAATGGATCTAGGTTCTTGAAACGAGTTCTCTTCGGGTCTAGATTCTCCATCCATTGACTTGAGTTTGGCTTTCTTGGGTGAGTTTTCAATTTGATTGTGGGTTCAAGGGATTCCTTTCCCGCGAGTTCATATCATTTGGTATTTAGAGCTCGGTTTCCAATCAGGTCTGATTCTATCTTTTATTTCTTGCATCTTTAATTCTAGAGCTTCATTGTTCTAGGGTTACCAAAAAAAAAGGAAACAAAAAGTACGCTGCCAAAATTCTTAGGGTTTTGGGTTTGGCTGAAATTTGCATCACCTAGGGTTTCAAAATTCTAGGGTTTCTTGCATCTCTAAGTTTGTCAATTGCTTGGAGTGTCGTTCCATTGATTATCTTCTATTTCATTGTTAATTCTTGTGCATTTGAATTCAATTGCTTGATTTTCAATTGAATATTACTGTTTGTGATTGAATTAGAGAAAAGAAAAGAAAAGAAATGAAAGGAAAAGAAAAGAAATGAAATGAAATGAAATGAAAGGAAAAGAAAAGAAAAGAAAAAAAAGAAAAAAAAATTTGAAAAAAAAAGGTAGCATACTCATAGGTTTCTACATAGTTATAACAAAAAGAAAGAAAGACATTTGTTGATTGAGCTTTATTATCAAAGGGGCTGAAAACATCTTTCTAGTGGGTATCTTGTTTTATCATTACTCTTTCCCTCATATAAATTCCTTGTGTCTCGTGTCATTTTTATTTATTCATTGTTTCTTGTTCTTGTGTCTTGGATCTATATTACTGGTTGGAATAATACAAAGTTGTATTGTCTTGATTTAGTTCAACTAGTTCTTAAAGAACTTGAGCAAGAAAACTATTGAGGTAAAAGGCAATAGAGTGCGAGACTATTATCGGAAAAAAAGTCAATTAGGTGTGAAACATGAGTGGAGTGCCATTATTCGAGTGTAAACACGTAAGGGAGTGTGTGAGATTTTTCACTAACATTCTTTTTGTGCAGCATGTTATGATGTCTCATAGGAGTGACTCCTCACCAAAGGAGATGGTAGATAACTCATCATTTGTGTTGCAAGCCATGCAACAACAGTTTGAGCTGTTGAACTTGGTGTTGGGTGAAGTGAGCGATAGGATGGATCAACGAGATGCAGTGATTAGAAATCTGTACGGTGGAATAGATAGGAGGCGACGTGAGCCTAGTATTGAAAATGGGTATGAGAATAAAGAATATGGTGAGGATGAGGAAGACCTAACATCTGAAGTTGGATTGGGTAGACATAGAGGAGTTAGGCATGAAATAGGACTTAGGGGAAACCCAAGGGGCCGAGATGAAGTATATAGGAACCTTGGGAGCATCAAAACGAAAATACCATCTTTCCAAGGTAGAACTGACCCAGAGGTTTATCTAGAGTAGGAGAAAAAAAATAGAGTTGGTGTTTGATTGTCATAATTACTCTGAGGAGAAGAAAGTGGAGTTGGCGGTAATTGGGTTCACTGATTATGCTATTATTTGGTGGGATCAATTAGTGACCAACAAGAGGTGGAATCTTGAGATGCCTGTAGAAACGTGGAGAGAGTTGAAAGCTATCATGAGGCGGAGATTTGTACCCTACCACTACTATAGAGACCTCTACCAAAAATTACAAGATCTTACACAGGGGTCTAGGAGTGTAGAGGATTACCATAAGGAGATGGAGGTGGCTATGATTCGAGCTAATGTAGTAGAGGATAGGGAGGCCACAATGGCTAGATTTTTGAGTGGGTTGAATAGGGAAATAGCCAATGTAGTTGAGTTTCAACATTATGTGGAGGTAGAGGACATTGTGCACATGGCTACAAAGGTGGAGAGGCAGTTAAAGAGAAATGATACAGCAAGGTATACTTCGGTTTCTAGCACTCCTTGGAAACCAAAGGGGGACAAAAATGATCAAGCTGTAACAAAGAGGAAGATCGAACCACCTAAGGGGAAAGATGAGGGCGAGTTTGAAATCTCAAGAAAAATAGAGAATAAGTTGAAAAATAATTGTGAGGTTGAGAGTTCAAAAAAAGATGAAGAAAAAAAAGTGACAGAAAGAAAGCAAGTGAAAAGAAAAAAGAGAGTGAAAAGGAAAAAGAGAGAGAGGGAAAAAGAGAACGAGGCTGAAACATCAAGAGAAAGAGAGAGTGAAAAAGAAAATAGAGAGGTGGCTGAGAGTTAAGAAAAAAGAGATGAGCCACTTGAGGAAAAAGAAACAAAAGTGAGTTTTTGTGCTAAGGCAGGCTTTTATACTAACGAATTTAACGACTCTTTGCCTAGTGTTGTTGTTTATTTGTTGCAGGGATATGAGGTCATGATTCCTAATGGTGTGTTTAGTGGATTGCCACCTATTAGAGAGATAGAGCGCTACATTGATTTTATGCCAGGTGCGACAATTCCTACTCGACCTCTCTTTGAAGAGCATGAGCCCTTGACACACAAGGGACAAGGTAAGTTGAATAGAATGCATGCCAAGTGGGTGCAATTCATTGAGACATTTCCTCATGTAATCAAGTATACACAAAGTAAGGAAAGTTCTGTGGTTGATGCTTTAGCAAGATGGTATGTCCTTGTCATCATTTTAGATACAAAGTTATTGAGACTTGAATATGATAAGCAATTACATGCTAATGATGATGACTTTACTACTATGTATGGAGCATGTGAGAAGGCATTGTTTGGTAAGTACTATAGACTAGATTGGTTTTTGTTTATAGAGAATAAACTTTGTGAGCCTACTAGTCTTATGTGAGATGCTAGTGCATGGATGTGATTTGTTGGGTCATTTTGGTATGAAAAGGATTTTAAACGTGTGACGTGACCTTGGGTGTAAGTATTGCTTGCCATTCAATGAGTTTGCACATCATTGAGTAGTCATTTTGGTGCAAAGAAGACTTTAGACGTGTTGCACGAATGTTTGTGGGAGTATCATTTACTTTAAATACACCTTGTAGCCTCAGTTTATGAAATTAATGAAATTTGATGATTTATTCATTGTGAGTTCAGTTTTAGTCCTCTTGTTCTTGATTGAACTTTTGAACTTATCAAAGGTAAATCACAAACTTTGTGGCATTCCTCCTTGTAAACTGGGTTCTTGAGACAGGTTTTTCAACGGGTCTAGATTTTAATATAATCTAGATTCTTGAAACGAGTTCTCTTCGGGTCTAGATTCTCCATCCATTGACTTGAGTTTGGCTTTCTTGGGTGAGTTTTCAATTTGATTGTGGGTTCAAGGGATTCCTTTCCCGCGGGTTCATATCAAAAGGGAGTGGTATCTAGAAATACTACAACCGTCACGCCACCACCTTGTCGCCGATGCGGGAAAAGGCACATTGGAGAATGTCATAAGGCTTCAAGAGCATGTTTTAGATGTGGTCATTCCAGCCATATGATCAAGGATTGTCTGCAAAATATGCCTAGAGGAGCGTCAATGCCAAATGCTAAACCCAAGACTACGGCAAAAGCAAAGGTTTACGCCATTATGCCAGGAGAAGTAGACCTAGAGGTTGACGAATTGGCAGATGTGGGAGTAATTACAAGTAATATTTCCCAACCTTGCCTTAAGTCATAGATAGCTTGTAACTGGGAATCCTGAGTAATTATAATTACCTCTTTAGGTAAAGTTAGATTGAAGTAGTACATGGTATGTGCTTTGTTTGATTCCAGAGCATCAAGGTCTTTTATTTCTGGTAGATGTTTACGACAGTGTGAGCTCGAGGCTGAGCCGATGTCTCAAAATGATTAGGTTGTTAAGGAAATTCTATATATGATTGTTATAATAAATTTGATAATTGCACAAACTAGTATAAGATTGAATATCAGTTTCACAGTTGGAATTCTTGGTTATTGCCAAAATAACCCAAGGATGTTGGACCCAAAAACTGTGAAAAGAGTGCAAGATTATTTGCAAGAAATTAAAGACTATATTGTTACCTTAAGAAGAACTGATATTCTTAATGTAACTGGATATTCAAACCCTATTTTGTGGAATTACTTTAATGATGGAAAATACAGTTAGAGTTATGTATTTTGCTATCTAGTAGAGTTATTTTATAGAAAAGTGTGAAATAAATCTCTTACTACTTCATGTGAAATAGGGACTAAGTCTGTGGTATGCTTTAAGGCCACAATGTATGGTATCTGATTGACGAAATTTATCTTAGGGCTTAGAATTGTCGACTTATAGCCAAGCCGCTAAGAAAGTATTGCAAGATTTCCTCAGAATATTTTTCTTTGAATGATAAGTATTTAATGAAATTTTAAATACCCAAGTGTTAAGGAGAAAGTACATAAAGTACCCATGATGTAAAATGTTAAAAAGATAATTGATATGCTGAGTATTTTGTTAATGGACATTGAAAGATATCTATTATAGTAGTTTTTGTTTTCTTGTATTTCCACTTTATATGTACATTAAATGGTGTGGATGAATGATAACAAGATAATGTCTACAATAGACATGAATTGGAACCCAAGGCATTACAATATTAGTGTCACAACCCTGCCCTTTCCACTTTACCTGTCCTTTCCCTATTTAGTCTAGATATTTACATATATACTTATTATTATTATTATTATTATTATTATTATTTATTATTATTATTTTCTACTAACGTATTATGGGGGGAGCATGAACATATTACGCATGTACCCTAAATTCCTCATTTAAGAAAGGGGAACACCTGATAGACATTAGATTCAACATTTTCCATAAGAACTCTCAGAGTCCATCATTCATTCATCAAAACATAACTAGTTCTAAATAAGAAGGGACTCAGTCCTTACATTACATACAAAAGGGTGTTAAGCCATCATATGAGGGGTTACCATCACCCCACCATAGAAGTTACATCATACCCAAAAGATACCTTGTCTTAAAGTTAATTCAACAAAACATCCCAACACGGGACGCATCCTAAAACATAAAACTATAAACCATCATCAGTCGAACCAACTGGGGGATACTAATCATCGACCATTCCCTCCTCGATAGTGCCTGGCTCCACGGCCTCTCCATCAAAACCTTGACGTTTAAAAACATAAACACAAAGTGAATTTAATATTCAGTACGCAGTACACCATGCTGTTAACTTATTAATCACATAATATTTTCTTTTGAAAAACATGCATACATAAGCATTTGCTAATTTTGCCAATGCTTTCATGCATAAACATTCTAAGGAATAAGCCATGCTTTAAGAAATGACTTTACTTTTATGTTTCACTTTCTTTTGGCCGGTACACACTATTACGCCTCGTGTATTGGGATTAGCAGTCTTTTGGACCTAGATTCTACCCGTGGCCACAGGTTGGGAATCCCTTTCAATCAGGGGGTAGCATTGGGTGCACTACTAGTACTACTTACCCGTTATTGCAATATGCCCAATCCTTTGGTACCCTTTTCATTCATGTGTCTGTTACATATTTTCATGCATTAACCTTCATTTCATTTTTTTCCATTTCTTTGCGGTCAACCGTTTTCATTATCTTTCCTTAGTCCAATGCATATGCATTTCTTGAAAAGAACATTTCATGTCATGCTACGTATAAATAAGGCGTTAATTATTTAAGAGAGAGCTGAATGAAAATCTCATGATGCATTACCTTATACATATACACAAAATTATAATAAATAGGGTGCTTAACAGGGGCTACCAAGAAAGGCTTGTACAATATCTATATATTAACCCTTTCTTTAAAAGAACATTTGAAAAGAGAGAAAGACATTCTTTTACAGAACTTTGTGTAAGGAGCATAGTCATAGCTACTTACCTGTGAGCTTTACTAGTGGTTTTCCTTTGAACTTGAGAGTAAACTCCTATTCAATGGAATGAAATAAACACATTAACATCCATCTCACTTCACCCTTACATGCTCACTTAAATTCCAATCTAGAATTAAAGTGTTTTCCTTAACCCATTTAGCTACCCACCATACCCACTAGGCCAAAACATTAAAATCCTCGTTCCAAACATTTTAAAGAAACTTATGAAAGTACATAACATGCTTGCTGTCCCTTTAAAGGCTATTGTTTTCAAGATAAGGGATAGATGGAGATCATAGGTTAGCAGTGCATAGATGGTAGGAATTTATTTTAGAATTGAAAGGAACAAAGAATTGCTACAAGTCTGAAATTTTCATCAAATAGGGCATTTGATAACTTTGTAATATCTTATGGAAGGTAAATCCAACAAAGGGCCAATGCTCACAAGAAGGTTGATTTTGCCACTTGTTTTCAATGGTTTTTCATACTAAAATTTTAACTTTAGTTTAACAAAAGGTGAAACCAAACAAGGAGGATGAATGGGCTGGTTGAAGACCCAAAACAGAATGCATAGCAGAAAAATTCTGCAATGCCTGGACAGCTAGTAGCCTTAGTACATTCATGCTCGTAAACATCCCCCACTTAACCAAAATCTCAACTACATAATTAAGCAATACTAGCTGTAGAAAACTTAAGAAAAGCATCACATTCTTTTCTGAAAAACTCAAAATTCCCCAAGCAAGCTTACTAGTTTAATTAAAATTCTTAGTGGCTTACTTAGGCCATAAACCTTGAGAAACGTATGCCTAAAATTATAAACCTCAACTCCATTAATTTAACACATAAGACAAGACTTAATATAGTTAAAACATGGCTTAACTCAAGAAGATACATGGAAGGACTACAACAAAATTGCCTTGCAAAACACATGGCTGGAAACAAAACAGAGCACAATCACATAAAAGCTATCATTACTCTACTCGATAACCACCCAGTTAGAACAAATATTAGAGGAACAAATGAGAAATCAGTCTAGAAACTACCACACAACAATCGGCCAGCATAGAAATTCAAAAAACCCCAAATACATGACATGAGTTTGCTTTGCATGATTTTAATCCGCAAGAAATCTTGAGGATAAGAGCATTACCTGACTTGGCTTCCCTTTCAAGATGCGGAAATAAGCATCAAAAGAGAAGAGGAGAAGAAATCTGAAGATTCACAGCTACAAAAATCATTCTCCTTGAAGAAACTTCGGTTGGATCTTAAGCTTGGGAAAGGGAAGAAATCAGCTTGAAGAAGGAAGGGGAAATCGTCTGGGCTATAGGAAACCGAGAGGGTCTTTTCGTGTGAATGAGGGGGTTAGGGCCTGAGAGATGTTTCTCCTTTCTTGCCTTAGAGCCGAAGGGTGCAAGGAAGGAAAATGATCCTTCAAGCCCATTTTGAATGTTGGGCTCTTTCTTAACTCATCCCAAGTGGATTGCATCTATCCTTACATTACTTTCTTGATCTTCTTAGTTTTTGATCTTGTAATATGCCCATATGGAACTTTCAAATGATCTTTAAAACTATGTCCATCTTGGTTCCCATCAAATAGTGAAAGTGCTTGAGCATGTTTGTGAATAAGAGTGAAAAAGTAAGTAATAATAGAATATTGAATAGTAGTAAAAAGTAGGTGAAAAGTAATAAATAGTAGTAAAAGTAGGTGAAAAGTAATGGTTGCTTGCTTTGGAAGCCTACGGGTCCAAGGGAGAAAAGGGCTCAACTACTTTAGTCAAAACTTGTACCATAAGCTAGGGAGATAAATGGTGGAGATGCTGTGTTTTGTTTCCAAACTCATCTGAGTTCAGCTGAGTTCAGTCTAACTTTAAGCTGAGTTTAACATCTAAATACCCAACTCTCAAATTACAAAACTCATCCCAACTCAAAACCTTCTTACACATAGGGCCCACAACCTTTTTCAACTTGAAACATCTTTATACGTGGGACTCACAACCTTTTTCAATTTTAAAAAGTACTAAACTCATCTTAACATCCAAACACACTTTAAACTCAGTTTAGATAGGCCCCACATAATTTCATTCACTACTCAACTCATTACTATTTATAAATAATTTAGTTCAACTCAACATCCAAACGCAACCTAAAGCACAGTTTGGACACACAAACTTCACCAGTGCTACAGGTACACGCCGCTACGTACCTTTGGCAGACTCGGCTAATTTCTCTCAAAATGTCTCAAGATAGCGCCAAAATTTCACTTGCAGGATACTGAGAGTGTTGTCTGTGGGAGCTCCTTTTGTTGGTCGAGTTCTGTCCGTCATCCTAGAAGAAACTTCGTGGCTGTGCTGTCGAACCAGATTGTGCCGTCGAACCCAGACCTACGCCGGTGGTTTCTGTGTTAGAGAGAGTGCGAGGGCGCCGTGGTGGGTAAGCCTCTGTTTTGCCATTCTTTGATTCTATTGCTTCGGTTTGATTGGGAAAGGGTAGGCCCCCATTTGATTGTATTTTGCCATTATTTCAGGCTAGATTTTGAGAGTTTTACCCCTTTTGGCAGTGGGTTTGAAATGGGTTACAACCTTGGCGACTTGGGGTCCTCCACAGCAGCTCTTTTATGCCAGTTTTTTTTTTAAATTTTTTTAATTTTTTTCTCTTACTTGTAGTGGGTAATGGTATTTACTATTTATTTATATATATATTAAAAAATGAAAAAAAAAAGAGAGGGCTTGACTTGGGGATATAGATAGGGGTGGGTGGATGGTTGGTACGAAGTGATGGGGGTACATGTGAAAGAAATTAAACATGAGAGATAGTTGGATTGGTTTGAAGGAGATAATGAGGACTTGGACCAGTTGGATTTCATGTATGTCCTTCCTTACATCATTGCAATAATGTTTGAATTGTATGATTAATGATATGGTAGGGGAATGGTCAATGGTGTGTTGCATGAGAATACTTATGTTGGATAGGAATGTTAGTTGGGTCCATGTTAGACTAGCATTTTTGTTTTTCTTTTTCTAATGTCTTTGTACCACTTGTAAATGGGAACACTGCTTTTGATCCCAAAACAATGCTTTTTGGCTTGCTTTGTGTATTTATCCTATGATGTTCAACGCGAGTAGCAGTGTTTCTCATAGGTTTCCTTCCCATCATGTTGAAAGGAGTCGTGCTTTTTACAACACATTTTTTTTTTACCACCACCACTAAATTATTGGTGCTTTTATACTTGGCCAATATTAATTTGCTACTTGATGCAATCAATTTGATTTGGACCTTTTAAGCTGTTTGAATACGGATTGTTTGAATCTTGGCCCTGATGCAATCAAGGTGTTAGCTTGTCTGCAGTGGGTGCTTCAATTGATTCTTTCCTTTCCTTTTTTGAGTGGGAATTGAGTAGAAAAAGAAAATTTTCTTCACTGGAATACAAGACAGAAGTAAGGAATTTTTCACTCATGTGCTAATAATTTCACTTGGAGTTCAAAGTATCCAAGTTATCCTAAAGTTTTGAATAGAGTCCCATGCAACTTATGATTGTGGTCCTCAATCCTCATCTTTCTATCCTCTCTTTCTCAAATTATGGTTTTCATTTTTCCTTGCTTTTTATTTGTTGTTCACTTGACTATTTGTTTCCTTCCTCAGTTATATTTTCTTTATTAAAAAATGAGAAGATGGGATAAGGACATACCATCAACTTGTCCAAATTTCACAATGCATGGTTACTATGGACCAATTCCTATGGGGTCACCTGTTTTGTTACCATATCCAGATGGCTACCAATATCCAAGCAACATTCAAGAGGTGATGCAACTGTGTTCTTGTATTTTTTTTTTTATTTTTTTTTCTTTTTGCAGAATCCTGGTTACCTAATGCAAAACATGACTACAAGTTCCGCTACGAGCATAAGAGTTGGTGTAGAAGAAACACCCAAGTGTAGGGAAACTGATATTCCATGTACCTCCTCTAGACTTGAAGATGGGGATGGAGACGAAGATATATCATATTCACGAGAAACTGAGGATGGCATTGCCGAAACATCTCAGTTAGAGGATGAAGTTGGTGGTAATACGATTGAGGAGCCAAAGTTGGGGATGGAGTTTAATAGTTTTGAAGAAGTAACAAGTTATTATAAGCTGTATGTTAAGAAATCCGGGTTTGGAGTGATGACAAGAAGGACTGAGAATTACTATTAGTGTTGTTTCTACTATTATTGGGATCACAATAATTACTATTATCTGTTACAGATGCAATTTGGATTGGAACAATCACAACTGGTGCAACTTGGGATGGATAAGCTCTCACCAGTGCAGCTTGGGTTTGATGAGTGCCACAACCAGAAAAATGAGTGTTAATTTAAATACTTTTAATACTTAGAATATTTATGTGCATTGAATGTATTTGGAACAATTTATTTATGGGATAGTGTAATTGATGGACACATGGACACATGGAACAATTTATTTATGAGATGGTGTCATTGATGGACACATGGAACAATTTATTTATGAGATTTTATATTTCCTTTGTTCTAGAAGTCCATATAGTTAGGAGGTAAGTAGCTTAGAAGAGATAAATATGTGGGCATGTTGTAAAAATATCATGGTGTAGGATGTACGAATAAATTTGGACCAGGTTGTTTGTTGATGGTGCCAAATTAACTGACTTCATCTTCTTTTTTCTTGTTTAATTTTTGCTTGTAATGTTGAATGAGGACCAAGTTGTAATGCTAAATTTTTTTTCATTCATCCAGACTTGTTTAATTTTGGATTGTAATGTTGAATGAGGACCAGGTTGTATTGCTAAATTTGTTTTCATTTATCCAGACTTGTTTAATTTTGGATTGTAATGTTGAATGAGGACCAGGTTGTAAGCCTATATTTGTTTTCATTTATCTAGACTTGTTTAATTTTGGATTGTAATGTTGAATGAGGCACAGATTTAAATCAATTAGGTTCGTACCTAATAAGGATGTGCCCCACGGGCTGTGCCAGATTGAAAGAGTTTTGCATCTCTGATTTTTTTCAAACATAAATTGATTCCAAGGTGAAGAATGTGCCCCACGGGCTGTGCCAGATTGAAAGAGTTTTGCATCTCTGATTTTTTTCAAACATAAATTGATTCCAGGGTGAAGAATGTGCCCCACAGGCCCACACAGATACTACAAAGTTTCTTCCACAAGTCATTAACATAAAAATAAAAATAAGTTCTAACATCACCAACATATAAACAACTTTGTTACACATAACAACTAACTTCTAACACTAATCCTAAGTCACTTATGGGCAAGACAAGTAACATGTTACAACAAATGCTAAAGCCCAATACACTCAGAGTAGTGTGCGTGAACGCTTTATTTCAGCTTCGTGTACAACAAGCGCCAACTCCTTGTTTACAACCTCTTCATTTCTATTGGATAGAGCTATCTCTCTCATCTCGATCTCATCCGCTCTCTTACGGAGATCAATCTTGCTCTTTTTTATATCATCGAGTATACATTTTAGCTCTTTCTTGATTCTTAACAATTCATTGTGAGTTTCTCGAAGATCAAACTTTCTGTATTGATCCTCCTCTAGCCACTTGAAATACTTACAATATGGTAATCTCTAATCATTTTAAACATATTTGGGAAACATGTTAGATGCACATAATATTAAAATTTTTATTAAATATAAATATAGTTACCTTTGTGTTGTAGTTAGGACACCCTAAGAAAGGTTGTCCTGGATTTCTTGTAGTAGATGAGTATCTCAGTTGGGCTTCCACTTCACAGAAGCATAATGGTTGACCCAAAGAGTCCGTGGTGGATGACCCATAGTCTTATACAAAACAATAAAACCCACATTTGAAAAACAATTAACAGATGCTTACAATCAATACTGAAATATCCACATGCAATTATGCTTTAGGTTATGCTTTAAAAATTTTGTGAATAGTATTAAGATGAAAGTTTAAAATATTATTTTTTAATATATTATTGTTTTGGGATTTGAAAAAGTTAAATTAGAATTTGAAAAAGTTGAATTGTTTATTATATTTTGTATGGGGATTTGAAAAAGATGTAATGATGAGATGAGATAGAGATGAGATGAGATTTCTCATCTTTGTTTCCAAACATAACCTTAATGTTAAAAGTCAGAATTCTTACCAGATTGGTGCATGAAAAAAATATACTCGTAAGAAGCATGATTCTTTAAATCAAGTCATAATTCTAGTTGTCTGTTCTCTTAGTAATACTCCCATGAAATTGTTCACAGAACAAATATAATGTGCACATAGTTTAAATCAAGTCAGTGTTAATGAAGTCATAGTTTAAATCAAGTCAGTGTTAATGAACCCATCAACACTCCCTATATCAGTGTATTGTTCACAGAACAAATATAATGTGAACATATTTTATAAAATCTACACAAAGAGGAACCCATTAACACTCCCTACACCACCAATCATACCATTGAGGCACCAATCATAATGTGTAGATTTCCAATTAGTTAATAGTTTAAAATGCTCTCTGGTTTCTGTTCTCAGTTTATGCACTCAATTTCCTAACTCAAAGAAAAAAAAGAGGAACCCTTGGAAAATTGCTATATCAGAGTGAATCCCATGGATAATTGCTATCTCAGAGTGAATCCCGTGGATAATTGCTATATCAGAGTGAATCTTTTCCACTATTAAGCCAAACAAACAAAAAAGGAACAATCAAGAACTCCAACAAAAACAGAGTATAGAAGAAGTGCTATTGCGATTAGGGTTAGGGTCTCGAATCTACAAGGATTTCAAAATCAGGTGCAATTTCGAATCTAGAAGAAGTGCTATTTCGAATCTAAAAGAATTTCGAAATGTCCCATTAGGGTTAGGGTTTCTACGATTCAAAATCATGTGTATCTTCCTTTGATTCGGTAATTTTGGGAACATCGAAATGAACCAAGTTAAATAAACAATACCAATAGGATTAGGGCATGCGAACATTGAGATGAGATCAAGAAGAGAGTACCTCCCTTTCGTCTTCTTGCACGTCAGTGGGGCAACTTGTTTGAGCAGAAATAGATTCCATGGTCGATTTCGACTTGGTGGGATGGTTGCTGTGTATCGTGCGGGGATCCATGGCCGATATCAACTTGGTGGGTTTCGACTTCAGGAATTGGGAAGAACCAGCACAATCACCAGGTGGGTTTCGAGCTGAGGAATCGGGAAGAACATAGAATGCCGAAAAGGGGGCTGATAGTGGAATAATGGAATTCAGAGGAAATCAAAACAAGTGAGGTAGTGCTACGAACGCACTGTTTCAATAAGGCTGATGTGGACATCATGGGTATGCGGGGTGTACCCCAGCCGGGTGCAAGAATCATTTCTCCATAAACTTTTTTATCTCATCTCATCTCATCATTACATTTTCAAATTTTCATACAAAAATATAATAAATAATTCAACTTTTTCAAATCCCAAAATAAAAATAATACTAAAAAAATTATATTCTTACAATATTTTATTCAACTACTATTTAAAACATCTCATCTCATCTTATTTGAACTATCTATCCAAATCCAACTTAAGTGTGAAGAGATATTTCCCTCACCTACCCATCCAATAGTAGAGAGAGCTTGGGTCATTTCTTGAATAAAAGAAAAATTAGAGGACTTAAGAGAAAATATTGTAAGGTCTTAAAACCATACCCTTAAATTATTTTAATAACCCACATGAAAATAAAAGCACACCCATCTTAAAATAAAATAATAAATAATAAAATCATAAAAATCTTTATTTCAAAATATTTAACTTAAAGAATTAATAAAATGACATAAGGACCTATGTAGTAGGACTCGGGTATTACAACTCTCCGCTCCTTAAAATAATCTCGTCCTCGAGATTGAATGTACCTCAAGGAAAAAGGTTGAGATATTTATCCCTCATGTTGTCCTCATGCTCCCAGGTTGCCTCTTGTTCGGTGTGGTGGTTCCATAGCACTTTGACCATCGGAATTGTTTTGTTGCGAAGTACTCAAAATTCCTGATCCAAGATTCGGACTAGCACTTCGTCATATGAGAAATCCTTGTGCACTTGGAGAGGTGCATAATCCAACACATGCATAGGGTCGTGCACACGCATGGCTGAAAATTGTGGAGGTAGTGCAAGTCGACAAGCTACTGCCCCAATCTTTTCAAGAATCTCGAATGGACCAATATATCTTGGGTTTAACTTGCCCTTCTTGCCGAATCTCATAACTCCCTTCATCGGAGCCACCTGTAGGAATACCTTGTGATATGAACCCCGGGAAGAGGAATCCCTTGAACCCACAATCAAATTAAAAACTCACCCAAGAAAGCCAAACTCAAGTCAGTGGATGGAGAATCTAGACCCGATGAGAACTCATTTCAAGAACCTATATTATATTAAAATCTAAACCCGTTGAAGAACCCAGATTATAAGGAGGAACGCCACAAAGGTTGTGATTTACCTTTGATAAGTTCAAAAGTTCAATTAAGAACAAGAGGAGTAAAACTCAACCCACAATGAATAATTCATCAAATTTCATAAACTTCTTAAAATGAGACTACAAAGTGTTTTTAAAGCAAAACCTAATTGAAACCCTAGCCCAAAATAAACCCCTTGCTTCCAAAAATACCCTCAGATGAACAATGCCGCGGCTACAGTCGCGCACTACAGTACCTCTTGTAAACCCTAGTTCCAAAAATTGTAACTTTCCAAATAAGCCCTTGGCCAAAATGCAAGGCCTTCCCAAAAACCCTAATTCATAATAAATAAGACATATGTGGGCAAACATCTAAAGCCCAATTATTCTAAACTAATAAAATAAGTCCTTTAAATGATTTAAACAATCTGAAAGCCTTCAAGTGCCCAAGGCCTTTAAGTCATGTTATTGCCCTCTTTCATAGCTTGTGTCAAATGATTCAAAATTGGATCTTCATGCTTCAAGCCCATTTTGAATGTTGGGCTCTTGCTTGACTCATCCCAAGTGGATTGCATCTATCCTTGCATTGCTTCCTTGATTTTCTTAGTTCTTGATCTTGTAATATGCCCATATGGAACTTGTAAAAGGTCTTTAAAACTAGGTTCATCTTGGGTCCCATCATTGTCTTGTACTTCACAGCGTAGCTCCTTTCTTCTACGATCAGCATATTTCTTCTACCTCCCTTGAGCCAAGGCAAGTCTCTTTTTTATGATAGCCACCTTTTCTTGCATGTTCTGAACTAAATCAAGGCTCAACATCTTTTTCTCACCAACCTCATCCCAATAAAGGGGCGATCTACATTTGCACCCATACAAAACCTCATATGGCGCTACGTCAATGCTTGCCTAGTGGCTATTATTGTAAGCGATCTCAACTAGTGGCAAGTATTTTATCCAACTCTCCTTAAAATTTAAGATACATGCCCGTAACATATCTTTAAGAATCTGAATTGTTCTCTCAGACTGACCATCTGTCTGAGGGTGGAAAGTAGTACTATAAGTCAATTCTGTTCCCAAGTTCCTTTGCACACTCCAGCAAAAGGCTGATGTAAATCGTGAGTCCCTATCCAATACTATCTTAGATGGAACTCCATGCAACCTGACTTTCTCCTTGACGTATAACTCTACCAACTTACTCATCGAGTAGGTCATCTGAATTGGTATAAAATGGGCTAACTTCGATAATCTGTCGATAATCACCCACGCCGAGTCTTGTCCTCCTTGGGCTTTAGGAAATGCCGTTCCAAAATCCATGCTAATCTCATCCCATGGCCAAACTGGAATTGGCAATGGTTAAAGTGCTCCTGAGGGCCTTTGATGCTCGGACTTAACCTACTGGCATGTCAGGCATTGCGCTACAAAGTTGGCCACATCTCATTGCATCCCACTCCAGAAATAGTGTTGTCGTAGGTCTCGATACATTTTGGTACTACCTGGATGCACTGTGTATAGAGACCTATGTGCCTCCCTCAGTATTAGATCTCGAAACTCCTTCTTAGCTAGTACACGCAATCTTCCTCTAAACCATAAGGGTCCATCATCAGAAACTACGAAATCATCATTAGCTAGTGTGGATAGCCTCATCTTCAATCTCTCTGACGATCCCATCTCCAACCTCTTCTCCTAAAAAGGAATTGCTTGATGAGGTGTAGATGCCTTCAAGAGGAATAGGAGAAAGACAACTATAGATTCCTCTATCAGCTTGAAAAAATGATTAATTAATGTGGATTTAAAAATGACACCGTACCATTTTTTTAAAAGACGAGTGATGATGACATTTTCTTATGTAACCAGCATGGCCATGTTAATACGTAAAGAAATTTGTGTACTTTATGTGTACGTATAGCATTTTCCATCATTTTTTATGACTTTAAAAATTGTTGGAACTACTCATTTTCAGTGACTAAAGATTTGCCAGAAATAGTCATCTATAATCTTTTCATAAATTTTGCAAAAGGCTATTATATATGCCAACATATCGATGCAGTCGGACTATATATAGATGATCCACGTTAAAATATGTTGGCATGGTCGAAACCGAAGTGACATTGCGTGCTGGAAAGAATAATTTGAATCCAGATCATGACAACTTAAAATCAATTTGTTGAACAAGTTATGCGTAATATGTGTTGGAATATGTAAACCAGGAAAACATAAACAAGGGTCATTCCAAGCCTGTGGCTTTATATGTGACTGCTTTGCATATGAGTTGTGTCTTTGCATGCGGTAAACATGATATGCTTAGCAGCAAACTAAATAATGGGCCGCATAAAAAAGCTGATAAGAGGAAGAAAAATAAGTCGTGTTGGAGGAATTAGAGCTCAAGATTTTGTAAAAAAGCTTTGGAAGTGAAAGCAAAAGTAAAGAAATACAAACTTATGAGAAGGTTATCCATGGGGTACTAATTATATAAGAATCATGAAACAACGTACACTTACACACATATGTAAGCAAAAGTAAGTTAGTAGTCTCTTGGGTCCCTTCTTTCTTTCTTTTTCTTTTTCTTATTTTTCCTTTTTTTTTATCAAAATAAAACTTCCGTTTTAGGGAAAAAATGTGTGATAACAATATTACAGAGACTTGGAGAAATGGAACTAGTAGAAATAATATGGTAGAATTAGTAATGGCTATGATCTCAGGAAGTGGTCAGAAGCGAGAAATTTGAAATCATACAAGCTTTGGCAATGTTCAACACCAACTACACAAGGCCAAACAAAAACTTAAGTAGGTACAAGACAGGGACCCATTTGTGTTAGAAGAGAAAAACATAATTTTTCCAGAGATGAGGTTCAAAAATAGCTAGACAGAGAGGAGATCATGTGGAGGCAAAGATCAAAGGCGTTGTGGCTGAAGGAATGTACCACCTTCTATTATTTTGGGCTCTCAAAGTGCATTTGTTCTTGGACGTCTTATAACTGATAATGTATTGGTTTGAAGCAGTATGATTGTGTAGAGTGAGATTTTATAAAGACAATCATGAGTACAATGGGGTTTGAGCACAAACTGATTTACATGATTATGTTGTGTGTTAGGTCTGTTTCCTCTTGAGAGGAATAAGGAAGTCTCATGCATAAAAATCTGTAGGGGCCCTTCACATAAATCAGTGTTATTTTTTGTAAAGCATATATTAAGGAAAATAGAAAGTTTCAATTATTAATGCTGGATAAATATGAGAAGGCTTCAAGTCAGAAAATAAACAAGGATAAAGCCTTTATAGTTTTTAGGGGGAATGTGAAATCTGAGGTGTAAGAAGAAATAATGCAACTGTGGGGAGTCAGTAGTGCTCAACAGTATGAGAAATATTTAGGTTTACCTCATGTTATGGGTAGATCAAAATCCAAAGCTTTTTTAGAAATAAAACATAGAGTTTGGTAAAATTTGCAGAGTTGGAAAGAACAAATGCTATCTCAAGATGGGAAAGAAGTTCTTATAAAGGTAGTAGCTCTCTCAATCCCAATTTACTCTATGAGTTATTTTTTACTACCTGGTGTGATGCCCCCAACTTCTGCTTGGGATGGAACGGAGACTTAGAGCGTCGGGACATACAATACAAGGTTACATATCCCCTTACATGATTGTTAATATGCAATACATCCTAGTATGCTACTCGCAGTATGCAATAATCGCAGCGAAATAAGAGTGATTAGTTATAACTCATGCCAGAATGAACTAAAAACATCCCAATAGCGTTAATAATCATCATAAGTTCAAATTTAAGGATATCATTTCCTTAATACAAAATACTTAATCCAAGTTTCATAGTTAAATCAACTATTTCCTATGCTCTGAAGTATGAAGAGTCAAAGCTTATGAGCAAAAAAATTATTTGTAGTCTTCGTTCAAGGTCTGGCTCATCTTCAACCATCTGAATCCATCATATTTATCCTTTACCAGTCTTGTCACAACTTCTATCATTCTGGGGGGAATGATAGTGGTCCCACAAGGAGTGAGATTTACTCGAAATCTCAGTAAATTAAACAACCAACTTGCATAGAGATAAATTATGCATGAAGAATAATAAATATGAATTGCATGAAATGCAGAAAAATGTGCATGTGTCTCCTATCCAGATTCCTCAATATTTTTAGAAAAACATTGATGCACTTTTGCCTTCAAAGAACATTTTCACTTTCTCATTAAAAAAAAAATGACATTTGAAAGAGAACTTTCATACTCATTGCTTTCGAAAATCATAACATTTCATCATTTATTAAAGTCATCATTAGCATGCGTATGATAGCAACACGGTTCCCCATATGCACTTCGAGCACCTGCCCGTGATCGTAGCATAACTCATGTTGGCACTACGTCATTGTTTGCAGACATCGTTCTCAATGCATTGATAATATAATATAACATTATCATAATATCATAACATATATACCCACCAGCATTAGGTGTCATAATGTATTGACTTCGCTCCGGCGTTCTTTAATTAGAACCCATTTGAAGCCCGTTGACTGTTCTTTGTCAAAGCAGGGGTTACCACTCCATTCTTAAACACTCTAGAGTGGACAGAGGAGTTCCACTAGGATAATTCCCCATTCTAGCCTTAAGGGTCATGACAAAAATTATTTTCGTGTTATATTAAAGAAATGTGTTCCATGACATGTGCATATATAGCAAGCTTTTTATTTGAAATGACATTTATAAATGCAATATGCTAAAATGGTAGAAATATCACATGTCATGTAAATATACACTCAATGTATCATATAACATGATATTTTATGCTTAAAATGATAATTCAAACATAAATGAGGCATTTATCAATAAATCTTAAATAATCTGTCAAGGTGTAAGTTAGAGGCCAACTTACAAACTTCTGGAATATTTGAAAATAATGTCGTAGTTACGTAAATCAAGTGCATACTAAGTTATGATTAATACTTTTATGGGTGAAGTCCAAAATCAAAGGCTTCAAAAATAGATATTTACAAAAATACCCCTAAACCCTAACAAATTGCCGTTAAGGCCCTAAATTTTCACTGATTGCAAACAAACTCCAAATTTGATAAAAATTCATGGATTTCTTATTTTTGGCATTATAAAACCATCTATACCCTTGAATTTTCAAAAATCAAAGTGAAATTTGCCCAAATGGTCCCAACCTGTGGCATGCACTCTAGTTGATGCTTAAGTGTATTTTCAACTATTGGTCCTTATGAATGCATGCATATGAGATTTTCTCTAATCACAAATGATCATTAACATCTTTAATGACATAATAAAGACTAATTATAGGATAATAGAGTTCATCCCAACACTTAATCATGGCTAAGATATCCTCAATCTCTATTTCAATCAAAACCGATTCATACTAGATGATCAAAACAAGATAGATTCAAAACCTACCATGGCATGCTTGTAACCACAATTTAAACCTTCCATAATTATTCCACGACATTAATAAATCATATCAAATCATGCTTAAGACATGCCATAACTAAATTCCCACTTAAAAACATTTCATTATCCAAATCATATCTTAATAGACACGGTTTTGATTGAAGCATGATAACCTTCCCAAAACTCACCCAACTCATGGAAACAAAGCTTGAGATTCTACCTAAGATCACAAGAAATAAAAGTTTCAAATTTTCTGGCCTTTCAAGCACTCTAGACAGCTTTATACAAGAACTCACTCGGTTTCACTCTTTGATCTTTAAGAGGGGGAAGTGCTCTTCAAGGCTCAAAAGGAAGCTTGGAGCTGAGGTGTGGAGGAAATGAGGGGGTGAGAGGTCCTTTTATACGTAGCCAAGGGAAAGGGGACGTGGACTTGGTCCAAGGGGTTTGATGGAAGAATGTGTGTGAATCTGAATTTTCTAGATTTGCACTCCATCGCCTGTGTCATCTTGTGCAAATCAAAACAGTGCTCTAAACCATCATGATTGCACTTTTATGGTTGCTACATTATTCCTATGGGGGCTGGTTGTGATACCCCGCTCCTTCCTTTCTTCTGACGTAAGCAATTACGTCAGATATGATAGCCTGTCCGCCTCTCTCTCTAGTGTCTAAGAGTCCCGTTATGCGTGTCAGACCCCGATGGCGTGTTTTAAAAGATACTACATAATTTATAAAGCTAGCTTTGTGTTTTAAAGTAATGTGTATTTTAAATGGAAGATTCTCATTACTATTTAAATAAAGAATATTTTAAATAACTCAATTATAATATCTTTGAAACGCTCCAAAAATATTATAATTGTAGGGAATCATTTTATATAAATGATTCCAGTTATTTAAAATATTATGTGATTTAAATAATGATGAAATCTTTATTAATTTAATAGTTTTACTCTTTTAAATATTTTAAGTAAGACTTCATCATTTTATTAATGATGAAGGAATATTATTTTAAATAATATTCTATTTTAATTCCTCTCAGTGCTTTTAAATAAGTTAGCTTTTACGCATTTTTAAATCAGTATTTAAGGGTCATCGTAGACCATTTTATAGACCCCCAGATGTCGGGTTTTAGGATAAAACCCCAGCCCCTCTCTCTTTTCTCTCACTTTTTCCCCAGCCCTCCCTCTCTCCTCTCTCCCTCTCGGCTTGCACTGCACGCAGCCCCCCCATGGCCGAACGATTCCAGCTCCAGCCTGGCGCCGTCGTGCCTCACGACCACCACCACCGGCCTCCTCTCCCTCCGGCGAGTCTACTCATACCAGCCTTGCACCCCCACGCTTGCCCCTTCTCTCTCTCTTGGCCATGCACAGCCCGAATGGGCTTGGTGCTTCCAGCCCCGCCGTGTGCCGTTCTCCGGTGCCACCACTCCCACGGCAGTCTCTCCTACCACCGACCGGCCCCCTCCAGCGAGCTCAGCCCCTCCCATGCAGCCGCCCTCCTCCATGCATGAGCTCAAGCTCCTCCACGCACGGGTTCACTGTGCGAGTCCATAGCGCCACCGTGAGCGACCATCTCGGCCACCGGACACCACCACAAGACTCCTCAGGTCTCCCCCTTCCTCCTCCTGTAAACCCATGACCAGTAGACCCCTCCTCCACCTCCTGGTGTCTCTCGCTCTCATGCACGGGTTAAGCCCGATCTGCTGCCGTGCGCCGCCACCCACGGCAGTGACCACCCTCGCCGGCACCCTTAGGCCACCACGAGCCCAACCGCACCACCCACGGCCCCAATCTGCCACCCACAGCCCCACACTCTCTCTCACTCTCCCACGGCTTCTCCTCCCTCACACTACACGGCCATCCCATTTATAGCACTGTGGACCACCGTGCCGACCACCATCGAGCCTCCACGGCTCCACTAACAACCTCCCCTAGCCTAGCCCAAGCTTAAACCACCACTTTATGTGGTGGGTAATCACTGCGCGTGATTGACCGCCACTGTACACGGCAAGATCTACCGTGATACGCTCATTGTCATCATCATCAAGGCCACCTTAGGCCCTTCCAAGACCACACCTAGCTATCCAAATGCATAAACAGTCACTGTATGCGGTGTAGCCACCTCGTACGTTCATCCGGCATATTCGCTGTGACGGTCAACGAGCGACGCACGGGTTATCCCGTCGATGGTATAATTCTCTATCCCTCGTTATTTATATTAGATGCTAGCTAGTTGACTAGGTTGTGGACTGTGCTGCTAGTATTATAAGGTTTTTGTGTAGTATGATGGTGATGTTATGGGCTGTGATGTGAAGTGCTGGGCGTAGTTGGGAACTGTGCTGTGTAGTGTTGTGGACTGTGCTGTGAAGTGTGGTTATAGTGCATGTGCAGTAGTAGTGATGTGGCGTAGTGTCATAAGCGGAGTATACAAGGAGTGTACTCCATGTGGTGGAATGATGCACCATATGGCGTGTGTGCCATAGTAGTGACGTGGCATAGTTTTGTGAATGGAGTACACGTGGGGTGTACTCCATGTGGAGAGACAATACACCATATGGCATGTATGCCATAGTGGTGATGTAGCGTAGTGTTGTGAATGGAGTATACGCAGAGTATACTCCTTGTGTTGGGAGGATGCACCATATGGCATGTGTGCCATAGTGGTGACGCGGCATAGTTCTGTGAATGGAGTATATGCGAGGTATACTCCATGCGGTGAGACAATACACTATATGGTGTGTATGCCATAATGGTGATGTGTTGTCGTGACGTAATGGAGTACACATGGAATGTACTCCATGTGTTGGGATGATGCACCATACAGCGTGTGTGCCATAATGGTGATGTGGCGTAGTGTTGTGAAGGGAGTATGCGTGGAGTGTACTCCCTGAGGTGCAGCGATACACCGTATGGTGTGTCGCAAAGATAAGGATGGTTGTGTAGTTGTTAGGGGAAGAACTTGGTGTATGGTGTCGGGAACTATGAAACAGTGTCCCGAAATGGCTGTGAAGTATGGCTGTAGTCCAAGGCAACAAGTGTCACCATGTGATTGGCTTATAGCCGGAAATAAGTGCGAAGTGGCTAAGAAGTATCAGAGCAGTGCAGCGGAAGCATGATTGGGCAACGTCATGAAGTGATGTGGTCAATCATGGACTTGCTCTGTGATGACCTAATATGTATGTGGGGTGATGTGACAAGGTCACGATATAGCTTAGGAACAGTCTTGAGCTATATGGCATGACGTAAGGTGTAGTTATGAACAGACTCCCATCGTGTCAAGTGTTGGGATGAACTATCATGAGGTTCGGGTAGCCAGGTAAGAGAAGATTGGTATTGGAGTATGATGCTTGCCCATATGACTTGATGACCAATGTGAGGTATGTTGGTCTTAGATGATAAAGGGGTAAGGTACGTGTGTTATCTTGTTAGACACATGTGCCGGACGGAATTACCGTATATAATGGGTAATCTGTCCTATGTTCAGTGACACGGTGCTTAACCCTCAGGATTGGCTTAGAGCCGTGTGATGTGTATGGATGGTCAGGTCATGAGAAGTAGAGTGAGCTAAGATACATGAAGGTAAGGATGAAGGTATTGTCCAAGGATGGGATGCGTGACTTAGTAGGTCTAAGTCATGCGTCGGAATGTGGTTAATAAGAAGAACGGGACAAAGGTCGTAATGTCTTAATCCTAAGGTGAATCATGAGTTCACCCTAGCGAGTAAGCACTCGAAGTAGAACGTCAAGGTCGAAGGAAGTAGAGACCGTAATGGGTCTCTAAGGGTTTTATCATAGTAACGGACATGAAAGGGCATGGGATAGAAGGAAAGTGTTCTAAGTAAAGCATAAGTCTATTTCTAGTTCAGCTACTTATGCAATAGGTAGAGAATGACGTTAAGGTTATGTATGCATGTAGGTTGCCATCTGACACTCGCATGAATGGACTGTATGGTATAAAAGTAGCATGGAGCTCAGATAAGTATTACGTTCATACTCTTCTAGAGTTTTCTAAAGATAAGAAAAAGAAAAATAAATGTTTTTCCTTATGAAAATGAAGAAAAGAAATGATCTCCTCTTTTTACAAGGGCAGACGTTTTAGGAAAAAGAAGAACGAAAAGTAATGTAATTAAAGTATAAGTCTGTATGGCACCCCTTTTGAGAGCCCCTATTCACTCACCCAAAAGTATTAACTATACGCATGTGAATGGATGGCTATATGTAGTATCTATTGTATATACTTTCAAAGAAAGACGATGCACAAAAAAGATGTTTTCAGGTTCTCACCCCAAACGACGTTTTCTCACGAAGGGAATGTTTTCTCACGAAAAGACGTTTTCTCATGAAAGCATGAAATGAACTGAAAAGAAATGAAAAGACGTTTTTCCATGAAAAGATATTCTTCCATGAAACGAATGAAAGAAATGAAAAGAAATGAAACGCATGCTCATGGACATGAAATGAATGAAAGCTGCAGCTCTCTAGAGCTGCCATGAATGAATGAACGTAAGAAAGAATGAAAGAAAGGCATGAGCATGTATGAATGTATGAAGCTACGTAACAGTCACATGAAATGAATGAATGGGGTACCCAAATGAATGAATGGGCAGATTGCAATGCTGGGCGGTAGTATCTGGTAGTGCACCCAGTGCTGCATCCCTGACGGAATGGGGTTCCAACCCGTGGCCACGGGCGAATCTATTGGCCATAAGGCCGCTAACCCTAGCACACGGGGCGTAACAGTGTGCACTGGCCTATGAAAGTGATAAGAAAAGAATGTATGAATGCATGAAATTCTTTAAGAAATGAAGGCAGTAACGGGGGAATTTTTTACGAAAAGAAAAGCCTGTTTAAAAGATGAAAACCCCCGTCTACTGATGTTTACGAACGAAAGCATATATGCATGTACGTATGGTATGTATGGAATGATGAATGCATGACTGAAAACCTATGTTTTTATATTTTAACGGTATGAAGTAATGCTTACTGAGTGTTCGACTCATTTTAGTTTTTAGGTGTGCCCCTGATATGAACCCGCAGGAATGGAAACCCTTAAACCCACAATCAATTTGAAAACGCACCTAAGAAAACCAAAATCAAGTCAATGGATGGAAAATCTAGACCCGATGAGAACTCGTTTCAAGAACCTAGATTATATTAAAATCTAGACCCGATGAATAACCCGTCTCAAGAACCCAGATTACAAGGAGGAACGCTACAAAGGTTGTGATTTGCCTTTGATAAGTTCAAAAGTTCAATGAAGAACAAGAGGAGTAAACTCACTCAGAAATAACATTCAATATTGTCTAACCTTCAAATGAGGCTACAATGAGTGTTTTAACCAAAACCCTATTGAAACCCTAGCCAAAATAAAACCCATTCTCTCAAAAATGCCCCTGCATGAACAGTACCGACACAGTGTTTCACCACATGAACAGTAACGCTACAGTATTGGCTGCATGAACAGTGCCGCTACAGTACTTTTCTAAACCCTAGTTCCAAAAACATGTAACTTTCCAAATAAGCCCTTGGCCACAATACAAGGCCTTCCCAAAATCCTAGTTAAAATGAAATAAGACATATGTGGGCCAAGTGTCCTCAAGCCCACTTATTTTAAGCGAGTAAAATAAATCCTTTAACCAAATTAAAAGCCTCCAATAACAATAGACCATATCTCTAAGTCATAACTTCCACAGCTTGAATCAAGTAGATCAATTCTGGTTCTTCTTCTTTCAAGCCCATCTTGAGTGTTGGGCTCTTGCCAGCTTCATCCCAAGTGGATTGCACCAATCCTTGCATTGCTTCTTTGATCTTCTTGGCTCTTGATCTTGTAATTGGCCCATCTGGAACTTTCAAGGGATCTTTAAGACTAGGGCCACCTTGGTTCCCATCATTCTCCCTCTTCTCAAAAGGATTCGACCTTGAATCTTCACCTACATCAAAAGGAGAAAGATCAGAAACATTGAAAGTAGCAGGAACATTATACTCACCTGGCAGGTCCACTTTATATGCATTGTCATTAATTTTCTCAAGAATTTGAAAAGGTCCATCTCCTCGAGGATGCAATTTAGTCCTTCGATGAGCTGGAAATCTCTCTTTACGCATGTGAACCCAAACCCAATCTCTTGGTTCAAAAATGACACGCCATCGCCCTTTATTGGCTTGGGAAGCAACCCTTTCATTCTTTTGGGCAATTTGAAGCCGTACCCTGAAGTGACTTTACCAACTCCGCCTTCTTTTGCCCATCCAAGTTACTCCTGCCATCAACAGGTAAAGGCATCAAATCTAAAGGAGTAAGTGGGTTAAAACCATAAACAATTTCAAAAGGAGAATATGAAGTAGTAGTATGCATGGTCCTGTTATATGCAAACTCTATAAATGGCAAACAATCCTCCCAGGTTTTTAAATTCTTATGAACAACAGTGCGTAAAGCTGAGTTAAAGTCCTATTAACTACTTCAGTCTGACCATCAGTCTGCAGATGACATGTAGTAGAAAATAAGAGCTTAGTACCCAATTTCCCCCACAACACCTTCCAAAAGTAGCTAAGAAATTTAACATCCCTATCAGAAATAATACTCCTAGGTACACCATGGAGTCGCACTATCTCCCTAAAAAACAAGTCAGCTATGTTTGTGGCATCATCTGTTTTATGGCATGGAATGAAATGTGCCATCTTACTAAATCTATCCACAACCACAAAAATAGAATCTCTACCCCTTTTTGTCCTAGGCAGCCCCAACATAAAATTCATAGATATGTCTACCCATGGCTCACTAGGAACGGGTAAAGGTGTATACAACCCATGTGGCATAACCTTAGATTTGGCCTTTCTACATGTAATGCACCTGCCACAAATGCGGTTGACATCTCTCTTCATCTTAGGCCAAAAGAAATGTTCATGCAAAATATCTAAAGTTTTCTTGACACCAAAGTGTCCCATTAAGCCCCCACCATGTGCCTCATGCACCAATAACTCACGCATAGAACAACTTGACACACAAAGTTTACTTTCTTTAAACAAATAACCATCATGCTTGTAAAACTTACCAAATGCCGCCTTATCACATGCCTTATACACATCAGAAAAGTCAGTGTCATCAGCATATATGTCTTTCACATATTCAAACCCAAGCATTTTAGCACTCATAGAAGTGAGAAGTACATACCTTCGGGATAAAGCATCAGCAACAATGTTTTCCTTACCTTGCTTATAACAGATGACATATGGAAAGGTCTCAATGTATTCCATCCATCTAGCATGCCTTTTATTCAACTTACCTTGACTCTTGAGATACTTCAATGATTCATGATCGGTGTGAATCACAAATTCCCTAGGCCACAGGTAATGCTGCCAAGTCTCTAAGGCACAAACAAGAGCATAAAGCTCTTTGTCATAAGTAGGGTACTTCAGGGATGCCCCACTTAGCTTCTCACTGAAAAATGCTATGGGCCGCCTATCCTGCATCAAAACGGCTCCAATCCCTAATCCTGAGGCATCACATTCAATCTCAAAAGCTTTGTTAAAATCAGGTAATGCTAACACTGGTGCATAGCACAACCTTTCTTTAATAGTGGCAAAAGCAGTCTCTTGATCAACCCCCCAATGAAACGCAACATTCTTTTTAATTATTTCAGTGAGTGGTGCAGCAATGGTGCTAAAGTCTTTAACAAAACTCCGATAAAAGCTAGCTAAGCCATGAAAGCTTCTTACCTCAGTGATGCTTTTTGGCGTTGGCCACTCCTTGATGGCCTTGACTTTCTCTTCATCCACCTCAATACCTTTTGTACTAACAACATAACCAAGAAAAACAACTTTTTCCATGCAAAAGGTACATTTTTTGAAATTAGCATACAACTTTTCACATCTTAACACATCAAACACGTATCTCAAATGCTCAATATGTTCATTTAAGTCCTTGCTGTACACTAGGATATCATCAAAGTACACAACCACAAACTTGCTTATGAACGCACGTAGGACATGGTTCATTAATCTCATGAAAGTACTGGGCGCATTTGTAAGTCCAAATGGCATAACTAACCATTCATAAAGCCCATACTTAGTCTTAAAAGCAGTCTTCCATTCATCACCCTCTTTCATTCTAATTTGATAGTACCCACTTTTAAGATCAATTTTACTGAAAATACATGAGCCATGCAATTCATCAAGCATATCATCTAATCTAGGAATGGGATGATGATACTTTACCGTGATATTGTTGACCGCCCTGCAATCAACGCACATCCTCCACGTCCCATCCTTCTTTGGCACTGGTACTGCAAATGGGCTCATGCTCTCCCTCACGTACCCCTTACTCATTAAATCCTCAACTTGCCTCTGAAGCTCCTTTGTCTCCTCTGAATTACTCCTATAGGCTGGTCGGTTTGGAAGAGCAGCTCCGGGAACAAAATCAATTTGGTGCTCAATGCCTCTAATAGGTGGCAACTCATTAGGCATCTCCTCTGGGAATACATCCTCAAACTCCTGCAACATAGAAACAGCCAAACTAGGAAGAGACTGGTTAGTTTCATCAACATTAAGATAAGACTCTTTATAGACAAGAAAGATCATAAGGCGATCTGTGAAGAAAGCCCTCTTAACCTCACTCTCTCTTGCATAGAAACTCACTTTTGCCTTTCCTTTTCTCTCAGGAGACTCTTTTTCTATCTTCTCTCGTGGCTCCACTCTTTTTTCTCTACTCTCAGCCACCTCTCTACTTTCTTTTTCACTCTTTCTTTTGTGCTTATTTTCACTCTAACTCTCTCTTTTTTGCTCAATCTCTTTTTCACTCTTTCTTTTCTGATCACTCTCATTTTCACTCTTTCTTTTTTTATCACTCTCATTTTCACTCTTTTTTTTTTTTAGCAACCTCACTTTTCAGTTTCAGTTGGTCCTCATAGACCTGGTTTGGAGTTAAAGGAGCAAGCTTGAATGTTTTGCCTTCCTTTACAAAGCTGTGCATGTTCTTGAACCCATCATGTGTCACCCTCCTATCATAATGCCACGGCCTCCCCAACAAAATATGACCAGCATGCATAGGCACAACATCACAAAGCACCTCATCCTGATACTTCCCAATTGAAAAAGTAACTAACACTTGTCTATCCACCCTAACCTCTCCACAATCATTCAACCACTGCAATTTGTATGGTCTAGAGTGTTTTAAGGTTGGTAAATTCAATTTCTCAACCAAAGTAGTGCTAGCCACATTAGTACAACTCCCCCCATCAATGATCATACTACAAACCTTATTGTTGACGTGGCATCTAGTATGAAAAATGTTCTCTCTCTGTTGCGCTGCATCATCCACCTTAATGTGTGTATTAAGAGCACGCCTGGCAACAAGAGACTCACCTGTCACGGGGTATACCACTCCATCATTATCACTAGCATCAACCAACTCGGGCACCCCATCACTATCATCCTCACTCTCAGTCATCACCTCCCCATTGTCACGCATAATCATCACCCGCCTGTTTGGACATTGAGAAGCGATGTGCCCTGAACCCAAAGACTTAAAGCATTTAATATCTCTATTCCGTGAAGGTTGAGATTCTACCTTGGGTTTGTTGCTAGTTTCCTCATCTTTTCCCTTAGGTGGTTCGGTCTTTCTCTTTGCTTCAGCTGGTTCGTTCCTATCCCACTTTGATTTCCAAGTATTGCTAGAAACTGAAGTTGCTGCCCCTTTTCTCTTTAATTGCCTTTCCACCTTCATAGCCATGTGCACCATGTCCTCTATCTCCACATAATGTTGCAATTCAATTACATTGGCTATGTCCCTATTCAGACCACTCAAAAATCTAGCCATGGTGGCCTCCCGGTCCTCCTCTACATTAGCCCGTATCATTGCCACCTCCATCTCCTTGTGGTAATCCTTTACACTTCTAGACCCTTGTGTAAGATTTTGGATGTGGCGCCCCCAACTTCCATGTACGGACCAGCACGGAAATCGAGACACCCGGGATGATGACAACCGGTCACGCATCCCAACGACAAGTGTCAGTGTGTGCAACAAATAAACAGTGCACCAATAAAAACACAGCGGAAGGTAATAAGGTCTACTAGTACCAGAATTTTAATTAATACAGATATCCAAAATACAAAATACCTTAAAAACAAAGCCAAATCCCAGAAAATAAAATACAAGTCTGAAATAAAAGCTACAACTCGAGTGATCCCAGATCACTCCTCCGGCGGAGCCAGATCCTCAGGCTCGGCATCTGCATCATCAACAAAGTCTGCAGTACCATGAAATGGTACCGCAGGTAAGTTATAACCTAACCAAGTCCAGAGATATAACCATATCTAAACAACTAACCATGCATGCCCATGATGCAATATGAAATAATGCGACGCACGCCAAAAATCTAATTGGCTCAAAAATCATTTCCAGTAAAATCAATTCCACCATTTTCCCAGAAAATGGCCCAAAAATCATTATTCATCATTTTCCCAGAAAATGATACACAAAAACATACTCACGCTATTTTCCCAGAAAACAGCAATTTTCATTTAATCCCATTAAACCATATGCACCATGGTCTCCCCTATGGACCATCCGCACGTCTTGGCTACTTTACGAGCGATGCCCAGTT
This sequence comes from Cyclocarya paliurus, assembly GCA_029856935.1. Classification (NCBI taxonomy): domain Eukaryota; kingdom Viridiplantae; phylum Streptophyta; class Magnoliopsida; order Fagales; family Juglandaceae; genus Cyclocarya; species Cyclocarya paliurus. The sequence continues at coordinate 12,377,623 of CM056951.1, forward strand.
TCGCACCCAGTGCGTTCGTGGCCAGGTCATCCTCTAGCCCCCGCCAGCAGAAGGGCCACGGAGTCGGCACGTCCAACGTCCGATCCGTTGTCGCCCGGCGACAACCCAGGGGACGTCACTCAGTATCTTACGCTCCCGAGTGACCAGAGGAGCTCCACCGAGATAATGCCCCATCTCGGCTTGGGGTCGTGATACACACGCACCCACAAATCCAATTTTCATGAAAACCCAGTTTTCAAAATAATCACATGATCATGCATGCAACACACGAAAAACCCAGTTTTTCAGTTTACAAACATGTCATGCGTGCATATGCCATGAACCAAAAATAACCTCAATATCACAACCAAACCAGATCACAACATTCACACACAATTCCAACAATTAACCAGATCACAGCCAGAATATCCAATAACCAACTCCAATTCACAACATAATCAAATCCAACAATAAATCCAATCTCCCAAAAATCACACAACAATATACTCCAATCAATCCAACCACCCCCGAACTCCTCGGACTCAGTCCGGAACCAACCAGGATACATATATATAAAATATAGCAGTTAATTGCAAAAATATAATTAAATCTCAAAGAATTGTTTAGGAAATACTTACAGCGCTTTAAAACAATTTTACGAAGGTTCTGAGGCACTGGAAAACGCCAAAACAGCAAAACCACACAGTGTAAAAACACTGACCGAAATGCAGTGAAATGAGAATTTTTCACGGTTTCAAACGGAGACTTGAAATTGATAGAGTAGGGCCTTTGGAAGGTGGTGAATCTAATGGTGGTGGTGGTTGGCCAGAATAGCGGCGGAAAGGGGCGGTTTTAGGCCAGAATGTCCGAATCGGGTTTGATGCTCGTTGGGGCAGCTCCGGCGACGGATCGGGACTGGGGTTGGGTCGGTTAGGACGGAAATGGGTCGGTGGTGATGTGGCTAGGAGCTGGTGGCCGGAGGTGGCTGGACGGCGGCGGAACGGGTGAATGAACGCCGCGGCTTTGCACGGCTTCCGGAGGCTAACGGCGGCGCGGCCGGGGCTGGGATTTGGAGGGGAGGCTCGCCGGTGGCTGAGGGACCGAACGGTGCCGGCGGTGTCGACCACCGCCGGCCGGCGGCGGTGCAGGGAGGAAGAACCCGAATGGCGTGGGCTGGGCTGGGGGAAACCGAGAGAAAAAGAAGAAGAAAAAGAAGAAAAGAAAAAGAAAGAGAAAAAGAAAAAGAAGAAGAAGAAAAAGGAGATCCAACCTTTTTCAACTTGGGTTTCGAAAGTGATCCACGAAAACAATTTTAAAACCACTAAATAAATAAAATAAATCGAACGCAGTGAAATGCTTTAATTAAAACAATAATAATTTTAAAACACATAAACAACCCAACTTAAATTAAAGACCAATTTAAATTCACCACAATAATTAAAATAAGAAAACCCAATAAAATTATTTTCACCACTTAAAAAAATATTATAAAATAATATTTAAAAACTCCCAAAATTTTAAAACAAGATAATTAATCATAAAATAAATTAAATAAATCCTTCATTAAAATACACTAAAATCCAGGATGTTACATTGGAGCTTTTGGTAAAGGTCCCTATAGTAGTGGCTAGGTACAAATCGTTGTCTCATGAGAGCTTTCAACTCTCCCCACGTCTCTACAGGCCTTTCATAATTCCTCCTCCTATTGGTCACTAATTGATCCCACCAAATAATAGCATAATCAGTGAATTCAATTACTGCCAACTTCACTTTCTTCTCCTCAGAGTAATTATGACAATCAAATTCCAACTCTATTTTTTTCTCTCACTCTAGATAAACCTCCGGGTCAGTTCTACCATGGAAAGATGGTATTTTCATTTTGATGCTCCCAAGGTCTCTATCTACACCATGCCGACCCCCTAGGTTCCCCTCAAGTCGTGTTTCACGCCTAACTCTTCTATGTCTACCCGACCCAACTTCAGATTCTAAGTCTTCCTCATCCTCACCATCTCCTTCATGCTCATACTCATTTTCAACCCTAGGCTCACATCGTCTCCTATCTCTCCCACTTTGCAGATTTCTAATCACTGTTTCTTGATGATCCATCCTATCCGTCACTTCACCCAACACATAGTTCAACCTCTCAAACTGTTGTTGCATGGCTTGTAACACAAAAGATGAGTTATCTGCCATCCCCTTTGGTGATGAGTCACTTTTACGAGACATCGTAATATGCTGCACAAAAAGAATGTTAGTGGAAAACCTCACACACTCTCTTACGTGTTTACACTCGAATAATGGCACTCCACTCGTGTTTCACTCTTAATTGGCTTTTTCCCGATAATAGTCTCATACACTCTTGCCTTTTACCTCAAGAGTTTTCCCACTCAAGTTCTTTAAGAACTAATTGAACTCAAACAAGACAATGCAACCTTGTTTTATCCCAACTAGTAATTATATCAAAGAGACAAGCACAAGAAAAACACGGAAGGAATAAACAATGACACAATAATAAGGAAATTATCGAATGAAAGAGTAACTATAAGACAAGATGCTAACTCAAATGATGTATGCAGCCTCTTTAAGGATAAGGCTAAAAAAAAAATTCAGATTTTCAAAACTCTTTTCTTTTCTTTTTTTTTTGGACGATTTTTTTTTTCTGGACGATTTTTTTTTTCTTTTTTTTTCTCTTTTCTTTCTTTTTTTTTTTTTTTTTTTTTCTTTTCAACAACTGAAATGATCACAATCAAAGAAATAAACAATTGACAAAACCCTAACAAAGAACAAGGCAACCCTAATCAAATAACAAGCTAACCCTAATCAAAGAATAAGGAAACCCTAGAAAACAATGAGGAAATTCAGTAGCCCTAGGATGAAGGAAATTTCTGCACTATTTTTTTTTTCTTTTGAACCCTAGAACAATGAAACCCTAGAATTCCATTCGCAAGAAATAAAAGATAGAATCAGACCTGATTGGAAACCAAGCTCTGAATACCAAATGATATGAACCCATGGGAATGGAATCCCTTCAACCCACAATCAATTTGAAAACGCACCCAAGAAAACCAAAATCAAGTCAACGGATGAAAAATCTAGACCCGATGAGAACTCGTTTCAAGAACCTAGATTATATTAAAATCTAGACTCGATGAAAAACCTGTCTCAAGAACCCAGATTACAAGGAGGAACGCCACAAAGGTTGTGATTTGCCTTTGATAAGTTCAAAAGTTCAATGAAGAACAAGAGGAGTAAACTCACTCACAAATAACATTCAATATTGTCTAACCTTCAAATGAGGCTACAATGAGTGTTTTAACCAAAACCCTATTGAAACCCTAGCCAAAATAAAACCCATTCTCTCAAAAATGCCCCTGCATGAACAGTACCGACACAGTGTTTCGCCACATGAACAGTAACACTACAGTATTGGCTGCATGAACAGTGCCGCTACAGTACTTTTCTAAACCCTAGTTCCAAAAATATGTAACTTTCCAAATAAGCCCTTGGCCACAATACAAGGCCTTTCCAAAATCCTAGTTAAAATGAAATAAGACATATGTGGGCCAAGTGTCCTCAAGCCCACTTATTTTAAGTTAGTAAAATAAATCTTTTAACCAAATTAAAAGCCTCCAATAACAATAGACCATATCTCTAAGTCATAACTTCCACAGCTTGAATCAAGTGGATCAATTCTGGTTCTTCTTCTTTCAAGCCCATCTTGAGTGTTGGGCTCTTGCTAGCTTCATCCCATGTGGATTGCACCAATCCTTGCATTGTTTCCTTGATCTTCTTGGCTCTTGATCTTGTAATTGGCCCATCTAGAACTTTCAAGGGATCTTTAAGACTAGGGCCACCTTGGTTCCCATCAGCCCCTCCCCCTACAGGAACTGAATGAGCAGTACGTGATTGAGCTGCATTATTGCATATTTTATACATTTAAAACTAACATATTTTTAATTGTTTTATTATTTTATCATTGGTTTTAGATGGAAAAATTGATTAAGAGGCATAAATCCAAGTTATGATTTAAATTGATTAAAAGCATAGTTTATGCTTAATTTTATAACTTGTGATTTAGTTTGATAATATTCTCTCTATGCACAATACAATTTTAATATTTCTTTTTTTATCTTTTGTCTAATTTTATTTTTATTTATTTATTTTCTTTGTCTAGTTTTATTTTCAATAATTATTTATTATTTATTTCGTTTGTTTAAGTTTTATTTTTATTTTTATTCTATTTATTTTTATTTTTTTCATTTATAGGTCTTCTAAACGACATATCATTTTCCCTACTCAGAAAAACGACCTGTCATTTTTCACAGGAATTCAAAACTGTCGTCTGCCAAAACGACAGGTCGTTTTGTCAATAGACAAAAATGACTTGTCGTTTTACTCTGTAATGGAACGCCGTCCTTTGCTAAACGACGTGCCGTTTTGTCTACAGACCAAAACGACACGTCGTTTTCGTCGTCTTCAACCTCCAGCACTGTCTTCATGCATGCGTTCGACAGCTCCTCCACACCACCGTTCGACGCCATCGAGCCCCTCCACCTGCTGCAGCTCAACTTCATCCACCACCCTAAGCATCTCTGTCCAGCCAACTAAACGACCTTCAGCAGCTCCGCTTCAACCATGCACGTACAGCGCTGCCCTTCACGGACAACCTCCAGTTCATCCACAGCCGTGAGCCTGGCCGCACCACTCCACGTACAACCTACAGCATCCAGCACTGCCCAAGACCACCAAGCTTCAACCACCTGCGTAGCTGCTGCCACAGCACCATTGCCTCCTGCGCAACACAACTCATGGTAGCACCACTCCACGGCCGCACCTCCACTTCCAGCAGTAACAGACGACGCCGGAGACCAGGTCTCCATGCCCAGTCTCGTCCAGCAACACATGAACCAACCACCAAGATACGCATTGCAGCAGAAAGAAAGCAAGAAAATATATATATATAGCGGATGCACGCTGGGCAAGAAACAAAAAAATAAATAAAAGCTAAAGTGCAGTAAGCTGAAAGAAGAAACAAAGGGGCCAGCGATGGACACAAGAAAAATAATAACAATAAGGACACTCACGCGAACAGTAATGCGGGACTTTCCATTTGGATGCACGGATACAGCGCAACTGAACTTTTTGAGTGGGAGACATAAGGAGCTAGCATCACGGACGAAACAAGCAACGTAGGGGCTTTTGAAGCTTATATAAGAGCTTGTAAACGGACTGTGAAGGGAGGAGATTTTAGTGTTAAATAAGAGTTAGAATTTAGAGTCAGAGTTCGGAGAAAAATAGTGAGTGAGTTTTTAGTCAGTTTTTATTTTCTAGTTCAGTTTTCAGTTTCGTGTAATTCATTCATCATTCAGTTTTAGTTTATAGTTCAGTAAATTTTATTTTTAAGTCTTCATTTCCAGTTTTGAGTTTATTTAGTGAGTAAATTTTTAGTGTTGATAAATGTTGAGAGTCCATTTTATTTTTGAGAGTTTACTTTAATTCGAAGTTCAGATTTTTGGGTTGGAGAACGCAGTCTCCATTTCCAAATATCAAGTTTATTCCTTACAATTCCTGTTTTTATTTAATTTAGAATTTATGTCATTTAATTTCCTCGCAATTTTAATTTCTTGCAATTTTAATTACTGTCATTTAATTTTCTCGCACTTTTAATTTCCTACAATTTAAATTTATGTCATTTAATTTTCTTGCACTTTTAATTTCCTGCAATTTAAATTACTGTCATTTAATTTTCCTGCACCTTTAATTTTTGCAATTTACTTTTATGTCATTTAATTTTATTGTTCTTTTACATTTCAGTGATTTAATTTTCAGCAATTTTAATTTCTTGCATTTTAATTTTTTACTTTTTATCATTCACTCAAAACCAACAAACATGAATCTAGTCCATGACTAGTAAAATTTCATTTCCATTGCACTCCCATATTCATTATACATTTCATCACTTTTATTTTTATTCTCTCATTGTAACTATTTCCACCATTTTCCACGAATTTGATTTTTAAGCACTTTCACTGAGGAGACGATCTAGGAATTTATTCCTAATTATTACACGACATGCTCTTGCACTTGGGATAGCATTTGTGCTGCTCATTTTTGAGTGAGTTAGTACGCTCAGGAGGGACACATCCAAAGGAGAAGGGCACGAAAGTCTAGGCATGAAGGTTTTAAATGTAAGAAATACATTTTTATTTTAAAGATTTATTCCACTCTTTTAAACCCGCAAACCTCTTTTATTATAAAAGCATATTTTGTTTTATAACGTAGAGTCTTGCACTCTAGGAAGGACAATAAAAGGTTTTGAATCGAACGGTAATTTCTGTCATATTTTCTAAAATATTTTGTAAAAAGACCCACCACAAGGACGGGCATTACACTGGTCAAGTCGTAGGGCAGATGAGAGGGAAGAAAAAATTCATCAAAACCACCCAGGAGAGCTTATGGGTTCAACAGGTTCTCCTTTGGTAGATTTTGATAATTGTATTGACTAATCTCTTTGAACTATCATGAAGGTGCAGTCCGAAATAAGGTGATGGGATGGAGGCATCCTACTAAAATTCCAGACTGCCTTTTACAATTTGCGTCCTTTTGAGTACGGGAACAGTGGCCTGAAACTCCCATGATTTCTTTCTACTGTGGCTACAATGGTCCAACAGTGGCGGCCAAGTTGTCGGGTGATAGGTGTGATTTTATGTGATTTTCATCCTAGCCAATGAGAGGCAACGAGAATTGAAGAAAGCTGACGAGATTTGGGTGACGAGCCTTATCCGGTGGCAACAGGAGAATTTCTCTTGCCCAAAGGCGAGAAGGCTTACCTCTCGGTAGGTGAGGAGATTCGCGACTAGAGGGAGAAGACCTGGGTGCGAAGACATGGCGCCAATATATATTTACCTTCGGGGTGAGATGACTTGGCGATAAGGTTCTGGGCGGTTAGATTGGGCAACTAGTCTATCGACCAACTTAAAAGTCTAACCTAAATGACATCGTGGGGAACAACTAAAAAAAGTGAGAGAAGTCTTTCATCTTGATAGGCGAGATGAGTCTTTCATCCAAATAGGCGAGAGGAGTCTTTCTACTCGGTACGCGAGAAGATGGTCATGTGGTCTTCGTGACCTCCACGCTCGTTCATTTTAGTGCACACGACATCTATCCGGTGGGATAATTCCTCCAATCGGGATGAATCTGTTGCTTACCGCCAAATCTGAGTTCTACAATCAATCTGATGGCGACCAAAACTTTATGAGCTCCACAATAAATCGGTTGTCGAGCAAAACCTTCCGAACTTCACAATAAATTGGTTGGCAACCAAAACCTTCTGAGTTCCATAAATCAAGTCGCATATCACTGAATCTTCCATTTAGATAATTCTGATATTTTTGGGATAATTTCCTTTATGGGCCTCTTAGCATTGATCTTCAAAATTAATTAAGCACTAAAACTTCACCAAATAATATCAAGCTCCAAAATTTTCATTTTTCCTTGAAAATAACTATTTCACTAGAGTCTTCTAATAATTCTTCTAAACTCAAAGTATAAGGCCCTCTTGCCAACTCAAATATCCAAAATTATTCTTATTCTAGAATAGCTTAACTAAGATTATGGTTATTAAGGTCAAGGCCTAAGGAGCTTTTTAGGCGGGGTGTTACACCTGGTTCTTTATGTTCAGAACTTAAATCAATGATGGCGAAATATGGTGGGGTCGAAAAAACAATGAAAGAAAGATTTGCTAGATCAGTGGGACAAAAATGTTTGAACCTAAGTTTAAAGGGGGCTTAGGCTTCAAATACTTGAGAGTTTTCAACTTAGCCTTATTAGCCAAGCAGGAGTGGAGGATTTTGCAAGAGGAGGGTACCGTGCTGCACATCATTTATAAGGCAAGATATTTCCCAAATGGTCAGTTCTTGAAAGCTAGATTGGGAAATAATCCTTCATACGCATGCAGAGAATTTGGAGAGCAAAAAGTGGTTGATTCATGGTTGTAGATGGAGGATAGGTGATGGGAAGATTGCAAAACTTTGGAGGGTTCATTGTATCTCGGGCCATCAATCTTTGGAGGGTTCAATGTATCCCGGGCCATCAATCTATACAATTGGATAGCGTAGACAAAAGGGGTGAGAATAGAGAAGACACAGTTGCTAGCATTATTGACATAAATACAATATGGTGCATGTAGAGAAGATAAGAGCTCTATTCAATCCAAATGTAGCGGCAGAAATTCTAAAAATCATGATCTGTCCTGGAGAGCAGCCTGATAAGTGGAAATAGATACATGAGAAGAATGGCACATTTAGTGTTTGGAGTGCTTACAGATTAATCAAAGAGAAGTTTAGTAGCGGCTTAGGTGAATGTTCAAATGCCAGTAGACAACATGCTCTATGGAAGGCTCTTTGGAAGATGAAAGTCCCTGATAAAGTAAAGGTGTTTGCTTGGAAAGCTTGCAAAGAAGGGCTACCTACTCAACATAATCTACAAAAGAAGAATGTGACTTCTAAGGGACATGTTGTTTCTGCAATCAAAGGTTGGAAGATCTTCCATATGCATTATTCTATTGTCCTAGAGATTATTGGGATAGATATGTGCCTATTATGGAAAATGTGGAAATAGATATGAATGTAATGGATGTTGCAATGAATGTGAAAGAGAAGGTAGAGCAGGTGACCTGACTATACTCTTTTCAATCGCATGGTGGTTTAGAGGAAACAAGATGGTGCATAACAAAGATTGCATTGAACCAAGACAAGTGATTGAACATGCTCTATCATTACTGAGGATGTTTACAGACATCAAGTATTTGCCTAACTTCAAGACAAAGGATTACTATTGCTGGAAACCTCCACCTCTAGGTTAATTAAAGCTAAAGGTTGGGACAATATTTTGTGACCTACATAGAGCTAGAGTTGGTGCTATTCTCAGAGATAATAAGGGAGACATTATTATGGCAGCTAGTAAGGTGAAAAATGAAGTTGTTGATCTAGAATCTATTGAGTTACTAGCAATTTTTAGAGGTTTACAACTTTGTGCTAATATGGGTATCCACAAGCTGATAAATGAAAGTGATTGTTTGTTGATTGTGAAAGAAATTCAAGAGGAAGCAGAATCTACAGCTATGTTGGGTAACCTATTGAGTAAAACCAAAAAAAATCAAAATATTGTTTGGTGAGTGTCAAGTTTAACATGTCAATAGAACAAGAAATGTGGTAGCACATAGGCTTGCCTAATGTGCCAAAGTTTAGAAATGTGGTGGAATTGTTTTCCAGACTTTATTTCTCAAGCTATTTGGCTTGATAAATGTTTGTAATATTTCTATTATCAATGATAATTTGTTTTCCTATTGTTTTCCTATTATCAATGATAGGCTCTCATAGTGGTGGGAGCAACATGATTATACACAGGTAAAAATAAACTGAAATAACCAGCTATATTATATATATATATATATATTTATATATATTTATATAGAAGGCATTAATATCTCATTTACACATTATATATGCACAATCAGCCAAATGAGCAGAAGAATTTGCAAAATCATTAACCTCCCTAAAGACAGGACCAAAATGAGCAGCTAAGCTACTTAATTAGAACCTCCATACCGTAATAAGCTAGCTCTAAATGAAGCTTCCCAGTACACCCAACAAGACAATAAGTACCTAGCTAAGAATCATATTCGTAGTTGTTGAAGTTGATACAATATCTCAAACCATCCAAATAGCCTGATCAAGTTGTGCCCCCATATTAATTACATCCCAAACCTAACTGATGTGATGAAAAACGAGCAAAGTAAGAAAACACCATCAGATCATTTCTAATTATTCCTCCAACACTGCTATGGCTTGTATTTCCTAATGAATCGGCGTAAATATTTAATTTCACTCTTCTTATAATAACTCATATCAAGTTATATAGGAAACTGTTGAATGAGATTTCATGTTGTTTGAAAGAGGGAAGTCCGCCCTTTATAATAATTAATTCTAGATTGTTCCAATTATAACCTTGACTAATAGAATATAGGCCCAAATATGGCTTACCCTTAACCATGAAACACCTATAATGAAATGGTGCGGCGAGGACTTCTAACAATTGTAATACGCATTTTATTCACCCGGATGTGTCTTAAAATTAAGTACCATACCACCTATGATGAAATGGTGTGATGAGGACCAGCTTCTTGATATACATCTTATCCACCCGAGAAGGGAATATTAGAGAGTGTGACTATCTATACGAAGCTAGAGGCAAACCTAACTACTAATTAAGAATCCAACCAAATTACTTTCAGAGCATAACCCCACTTCTTAACATTGTTTACGGCAAGAGACATCACTTTGCCAAAATAAATTCAACATTATTATTCTGTATATATACTTTCTTGGCCCTACATGTCCATTTTTCCTTCAAAAACCACATTTTCTAATTCCAAAGACACCTAATGATGATAGAGGTGACCAGAAAACCAACTACTAAACCACCTAATTAGGAACTTCCTTTTGCTCTCGGAACCACAAAGAAAATTCCTGAAACCAAGACAAACTAAGACAAACTTTCTGTACATTTTAATGCCTAGTTACCAATGCAAAGAAAAAGCTCCCTACATGGACTGCCAATTGCCAACTCACTTGTAATTCTTAGAACATGGTCGATTAGTTCCGCTTGGCATCATGTATATAGCAATTACATTTAGAAGCCAAAAGAACAGTTAGCTAGCCTATATTGTATATTAATTCATTAAAAGAAAGACTATCCTTAAAGCATCCCCAAGTAAAGACACGCGATCCGTTGTATATATGCTCTTATTTGGTACCATATGTGCCACTGATTGACCAATGGATCGAATCAGCTCCCAAGAAATATCGACTGGAAAAAACCAGTGTTGGAGGCTATATAATTAATATATAAATTTATATATATAGGAGAATCAGAGCACCTCCTAATTAGGACTCTAGTTGAAAGACAACTTGATTAGCTAATTAATCCGTCCCCATGCAAGATAGTCTGCGGCTTGACTAGATCCAAACGTGCGGCATTATTCTTCAGTTCAGATACCATAATGATGTCAGCAGTCTGAAATACAGCCACCAGATCAACAAACAAATCAACCCTTGCTTGGCCAATCTTGCGTCGCAAATAAATTAAGGTTGCAGTCTTTGATAAATCATACAGTACCCACCAGCCTTATAACATCTTACAAGAAGGAAATAACTGATCTCTAAACTCACGAATCCCTCCAATAAAAAGAAAACAGAATAAGGATGTTGTGCTCTTAAATACTTAGTTCTAAACATATCTGGCTACAAAGATGACCCAAGAAGAAAATTTCATGCGACACTTTCTTAGGCACATTTAAAACTGACAACAATCAGTGTATGCATATACTAGATAAGACATCGAACCTCAATACTAGTTTATCTCCATTGGAGAGAAGCCTACCAAGCTACCATTTTAATCTTATAGTTTTATCTATAACATGTGGCTGTCAGTTACTTTGTTAGCTTAATTTATCGTCATAAATCCGCCCTAATTCAATCTAGTGTCAAGGTCCATGGCTTGAACATATGGATTTCTTTAGAAATATCTTCCTGTTGGCTGCCCAATGGCCTTTTGAGACCCTTCTTCCACTAATCAGCTACCGAGCTTCTCAAACTCACTGACAATCGTGAAAGGAACCCCTGCAGATCTGTCGCATTCGAAGATTTCCCGAGAATTCTGCCTTCCATCTCTTCTCGATCCACTTTCTGAATCCTCTTGAACCCCCGCTTCTAATTAATTTTTATAACCGTTTCTTAAATAGGATTTCATTTACTAGCTAGTAGCAGACCTTAGATCAAATTCATCCCGAATAAAAAAAACAAATACAGCAATCAAACATAACGAAAACACAACCAACTAAAGTCCTGCTACTGCTACTGCACTAAGTCTCCCGGCCCTTTCATATAAAACATACAGTTCCATTAGTTCCTATCCTTAGAACCCGGTAGTTTAGGCTCGACTTGAATTGCCTATGGCATCTAACATGACCCCCTACCTTATTTAGCCTTCAGCCCTATGTTATTTTTTCAATTGCTAATAGTGTTAGAAATTAGCCATCCTTAAATTAAGATTTTAGAATAGTTTGTTTCAACCTCTATATACTAGCTAGCTAGCTAGACTAACGCGCAGTAGTTTTTCTTGTCGTTAATTAATGTATCCCAAGGGCTACGTGATCGTGATTCTGTAGATCTGACTCAGTTAGTTAGCTCCAAAAAGAGATGGAATGAGTTGCAAACGATTCTAATAAAGAAGATGAAGACAAGGATAGCTCAACAACGATCCATATTGGATCCATTATGGAGCCCCCATATCTCATTTATAATATCACTGTTGATGTTGAAAGCTGGAGAAAAGGAGAATCCCAGTCTAACCGGATCTGGTCAGATGTCAAAGTTGCAAACATCCAGTATCTCTGGAGAATATAACAGAAAAATGTTGCCCTGCAATAGATTTACTTTCGTTGTGGGGGACCAAAACCATCATTACCAGAACTAAAAAGTTCCGCTTGTTTGCGAACTTCATGACAAATACATTCGTACTATTAGAGTACTCCTAGAGTGAGCCCTCTTTCTTCCCCTTTAAATTTTTTATTTTTTCCATCTGAAAAGGAAAATGGACGATAGGGTGTCATGATAAGGCATCAAAAGTGAATAAGAATTTATATGAACACGGGAAATGCGCATATATATAAATATATATATATATATATATCAAATTATATGAGGAAAAGGAAATGTTAGGGAGCGCCATGAATACCAACTATATATGGCATTATTTTTTTTTGTGGGAACCTTTTTATTGAGCAAGCAAGATTAATTGCTTTTCTGGGATTAGTAATGAGTTTTCAGAAAATGCATATTCTTTTATTATTGAAGCTTCTGGTATAGCTAGCCTAACAAAAAACAAGAAGAAGAAATACAATGACAGATTTAACCGAAGTCCAGAACTGACTTAGAACAAATTGAACATAATAGCATATAATAAAATTGGTCTCTAATAATCATAAAATATTATTTTTAAATTATAGGTACCCCTGGAACCGCCTAGACAAAGCCTAGCTACGAACAGAAAGAAAAGAAATAGAGGGGGGTTGGGGGGAAACACATCTTGCCAAGCTTCCAGTACTGGTTGGCGCAGCTTTATTTCTTATGTTTGTCTTGAAACCTGTTTCCAAAATTTAAGCATCTCAAGATCAGCAGCTTTTTTGGATTGCATGATCCGATCCAAGACAACACCAAAGAATAAATAGTATATACACAAATTGAGAGATGATCAGTTATAACCCGCAATTAACTTCCCTTAAAATAACTAAAAACTAAAGAAGCCTCAGGAACTAGTCATGTACGTAAAAAGTTATACAATAATTGGGAGAGAGGGGGGGGGGGGGTGGATGTCATTGATACCTTAAAATATACTTAATTTCTTAATTACTAATGACTGGTGCAGTTTTGATGTTGGAGTTTACTAGTACAGTATAATTAAGGTAGCTTTTTCTCATAAAGAAGCAGTTTTCTAATTACAATTGAACAACACAGCTGAAGAAGAATAAGACGAATGAGAATGGATACATCAATTCCCCTTAGGATCCAAGGACGGGGTACAGCGAATTTTATTCCAATTTTTCTGTATATCATGAATTTCGAGATGTGCTTACCAGGAAATAGCTTTCACCATGCTGCAGGCCCTGCATTAAGAAGCCAAATTCATTGACAGCAACCGGCACTCCGGAGCAATGGACCAAAACTACGTCTTGATCAAACATTGCCTTGATATCAAGTGGCCCCTTTGGAACTTCAGTGGGAATCCCATTGATAAACACTGTAATTAATCCTGAAATTTTGTAAAGAATAGCAAGTCCGAAAGTATGTCCATTTATATTTCAACCATGGAAACAACTGAGATGTAGGGTGGAAACTGGAGATTTTGGAATAATATTTCTCAGTTAAGAGTTCGGAGTTCATCATGAATTTTTATATAATTTTAAAACCAACCATGATGATCAATAGCAGAAAGGAGAAAACTACTATATATATATATATATATATATATATATATAAAATCAAGACTTTAGTGGACTCACTTGGGAGTGTAAGCACAATAAATTTAATTACTTAGAGGGATAAAATAAAGAAAGAGAAATCAATTTCAATTATGGCCTTTTTTTTTTTTTTGTATTTTTATTTATTTTTAATTAAAAAAACTATGAACGCATTGCCAGGAAAAAAGACCTCATGTTTTTACGGGAAAGTGCAACTTTCATTCTACTACTCTGATACAAGAACTGTCATGTCAGTGTAAAGTTGATACTTTATTCTCTAGAAGTCGTCCTAATTGAGCTTGGCCATCATAGTTTTGGACTTTCGAATTTATAAATAAACATTGTAAGTATCCTTACTGTACTTGTGGAAAATAAGATTTAATTTATTGTAGTACATAATTATATATTAAGGCTCCAAGAATGGTTTATAAGTGGATTATATCAGAAAACCAAGGTTCATCACCGTCTTTAGAAACCAAACGTGAAAAAGGAAAGTTACAAAGAGGGAGAAAGAAAAGGGTTTTCCAAGCCAGATGAAAGCTTGGAATTGCATAAATTAAAGAGAATGAAAAGATATTTATCTTTTGAAAGGAAGACGTTAAGTATCTACGAATAAACTGAATCAGCCATGCATTTACCAGTAATTTGGTATTGCAAATCTGAAGCATCCGAAGGGCATAAACCTGGAGGCGTTACGGCCGAGCCCTGCTCGATTTCCGGGAGACCCATTTGACCAGAGAGAGAAAAGAGAGAGTGATCAACGCCATCGTTGCCCAGAACTCCACATGAAGACGAGGAACCAACATGATAAGATGGAGAGGAGGCAAAAGAAGGTGATGATAAAGGCCCGAAACCCAAAGCGGAGCTAGTACTCTCGAATTGAGTTGCACTACTGGCTACTTGTGCTTGATTTCTCTGTTCAAGGCTGGCCTGCATCTGGCGTTGTCGGCGGCGAGATCTTGACCGGCGGTTCTGGAACCAGTAGAAAACGTTTGCATCGCCAACTGAACCGAATTTCTCAAGCAGTTTTCTTATTCTCACCGTCTCATCTCTGGGAGGATTAACCATTCCACTGTTGAAGATAGACTCCAGTATTAGGATTTGCTCTGGCTTTGGAGTCCACCTTGACCTGACTGGTTCGTTTCGCTCCGACCCTTGGCTTGGACTGTTAGGGTCTTGCCCTTGTTCTTCCATTTTACTCCAAAAGACGAGAAAGAAATATGGTTCTTGAAGCTTTGAAGTAATACAAGGCAACGCGAAAAAACACTTAGGGAACCGCTTCAGAGTGGCCAAGCTATATAAACGGCAGGAGGAACCAAATTCTCACGAATGAAATTACCAAGTCACCCTCTTTCTATTTTCTTGATCACACCTTATAACGATGAGAAAATATATGCTTAAGTACCTAACAGTAGACAACGTGTTAGTTTTTTCCCAACGAAAATTATTAGATCATGTGGAAAAGATTTCGAATTCAAAACCATTTTAAATAATTTTCATGCAAGATTTTTGTTGGGTCTAATACCGAGTAAAATCATCATCATTGACACAAATGTAATTTGACATGGCTGAATGATTCGGCTCATAACTTTTCATATAATTAACCTGAGAAATGATATTTTAGTACTAATTAGTGCTACCAGAACAACAGTACTACTAAGAAATCTGATTCTTTAAGTGTAATGATTTTTATATATGATCCTTAGCACCATTTAAGTTTAACTATAATAATCATTTGTCACGAAAATAAACTCAATTTAATCACGAACAAATCACAATAAATGCCAATTTCTTTTTGTAACGGATCAATATCATGCTAGCTAGTGTCAAGCCGAATATATATGCATGCCGGTATGATCAGTAGTACTGACCATGATTGTTTTAACTTGTTAACGCCATCATCACTGTATATCCATTGTTATTCCAAACATGAATCCAACAAACAACATATTAGCTCTAACACCGAAAAAGTCTTCAATTCACCACTCACATTAATCATATGTAGTAGATATATATCAGTACTATTGTCGCTGTCATGATATCTATTAATTAATATGTTCAAGAAAATTTTGTCACGTCCACAAGGAATATTGACTTCATAATTCACCCGCAACCCAATATGGCATACCTAAAATAATATTTTCAGTTTTCGGAGTTAATTTTCATGATACATGGAATCTCTTCAAGTATTTGACATTTTAACTTGAACAACTTATTCTCATGAATGGTCAGCGACGTGGACGTTTGTAATTAGAAACGTATATATATTTTCTACGACAAGATTAGTTGACACTAGGGAGGGAGCAATGCTACATAAATTCTCCAATCTCCACACACCACATTTTTTTTAACTTTTTAAATTTTTTAATATTTTTTTAAGTTTATTCTTTTTAAACTAATTAAATTCTTTTATTTATTATTCATATATTAAATATTTGATAAAAGAAAAAAATAATAAAAATTAAAAAAAATGTGTTGTGTAGAGGTTGTGTGAATAGTAGTAAGAGAAGTAGCAAGAGAACTTCAAAATTTGGGAGAAGTTGGTGATAGAGAAATGGTGGAAAAAAACCCTAATTTCTAATTAGATGGATATTTAGACTAATTAAGTGATCATTATGTACACTGTCACCTAATTAATACGTAGGGCATATAATATAACTGCCTTTTCTCTCTCCCAGGCACTGCATTTTATCTACTAGCATGAACTCATGTCTCACTGATTGTACGGAGATCTTCAATATTCAATAGGCCGGATCATCAGCTAGCACATGTATAATTTCAAAACTAAACTAAATTCTCGTAGAATATATAAGACCTTCAAATTCGAACAAGCTGACTAATTATAATAGCTGATAAATGCTTCATGTGCTCAGTCCATAAATCATGTAAATGTGAAAGTTGCAAAGGGAAAAGTTTGAAAGGAATATTGGTCAAAATGGTAAAATAAAAAGAAGGAGAATGGCAAATTAAGTGTGAAAGGTGGACAAAGAAATTGGCTAGGGTTTCGGCGAGCAAGTGCATGTGAAGGTATGCATGGAAAGCTGGGTCGCTGTAAAGGAAGAAGCAAATATTAAATTATAAAACTGAAGGAACAATCCAAACGGATGGTCAAGAAACCGTGCAATAATTTAATAGCTGACGTTAAGCAAACATGGCTTAAAGTGGAATATCTGCTCCTTTTCTTTTTGGGTAAGTAAAAACTCTGGTTATTATGCACCAGCCGGGAAACATCTGCTCCTTTTCTCTGTTATCTTTTTATATTAAACGAGAGGAGGGCAAGGGGTCGCAAAGGCTGGCTTAAACCTCGAACACCTTTGCATCTCTCTCTCTCTCTGTAGAATATATATTATGTTTGTACAAAACAAGAAATTAATATTTGATCGACCGACGTTTCTGTGCTTTCTTCATCTGTTTCTTACACCGTAGTTGTTTATTCATTTGAATAAAAATTAACATTAACTTTCGATAGCAAGGCCTTCCTTCGTTGCCTTTGTTCTCTATGCGGCCTTGTAGTAACCTTGCTTAATGAGTAAGGTAAGTTGCGATGGCGCCCCGTACGAATAATAACCAATGAAAAAATCTACTCAACTTCCTATGAGTAGATTATTATTTTTCATATGAGTATATATATATATATATAAAACAAAATTAAATTTTAAATAAAATCAACGCAGTTTGGGGTCACATTCCCTTAATATTAAAATAATACCCTAATTAATATCGTTCTTTATATTGGTACAATGAATTAAGCTATATAACTAGGACCATATATATATATTACTAATAACCTAAATAAATTAATTAAGTTAACTAGAGAGACATGCACAAAAAAATAACCAGCTAATACAGATTAGTTTAATTTCCTACGTTCTGATAGGGGTGAAAACCGACACCTTCGATTCGGTTTTTGGGTAAAACCGACGCCGACCAAAGCTTACTTTTTGGGGGAGAAAACCGGCCGAAACCGGTCGACGGGGAGGAGAAACACCAGTCGAAACCGTTGCCTCATTTCTCTGACGGTTCACAGTCAGTTCTCAAACCGAGCTTCATCTGAGAGAGTTGAGAGAGATAGTGTGTTGCAGACGAGAGAGAGAGGATGAGAACTGGGACGGCGACGCAAGGAAGAAGATGCGAGGAAGAAGATGAAGTTATTTCAAAACGACGCCGTTTGATATAAACCAAACGATGTCGCTGTACTTAATTTTTTTTTCATACGTTATGAACTAAACGACGCCGTTTGGTTTAATACAAACGGAATCGTTTTATTTGTGTTTTAAACACAACTAAAGGCTTAAAACAACGCCGTTCTACTTAAACTTAAGTAGAACAACGTCGTTTTGGGTACATAATATATAAAAAAAATTAATTTATTTAGTCGGCCGGTTCAGCGGTTTGAACCAAGTTCGAACCGATGCCGAACCGGCCAATATCGATTTTCTTAATTTTGTACCGCACGTCGACTGGTTCTCTACCGGTTTCTGCCGGTTCCGAGATCGACCGGCCGGCCTGAGTCGGTCCCGGTCAGTTCTACGATTTTATGTACAGCCCTACGTTCTGATCTCCCTTAAACATAGATCATGACTTAAACATGGATATTTAAAAGGATACAGAAGATACGAACAAATGATCAGATCATTGGTTCTCGCAACCGTCAATGCATGCAGTAAACATTTAAATTGAATTTCACATGTTTATACAGCTACTGATCCTTGTACTTTGAACAATTTTTCTTTACTTGTTGTTCTTCATTGTCAGAGAACAATCTAATGCTCACCCATCTAGATTTTAATCAGTACTCATGACTACAACAGATTGTAGTTTTCAGACGAAATCGTCACAAAATGTTTTCCATGGCGGTTAAAAATTGTCCACGTACCAACACAATAATAACAGCATCACAGAATATATATATTGGGTCAGTTTACTGCTCAATCATCACAAAAAATCTTTTTTGTGATTGTGATTGTTTATGACCCAACGTTGAGTAGTACTAATATATAGTACTAAAATTAACAAGAGGGAGTTGCACGCATCATGCATTTTTGGGACACAATAAATTATGGATTTTGAATTGGCATCCGTAATAGAATCTCTCGATTTTTACTAGCATTGCCCATATTTAAGAAATGGTCCTGACATTTAGAAAAACAAAAAATCTTCACAACCTCCTACTATTCACCCACATTCCACACTCCACCTTTTTTTTTAATTTTTTTTATCAAATATTTTTTATATGAATAGTGAATAAAAATTTTGAAATAGTTTTAAAAAAATAAATTCAAAAAAAATATTAAAAAATGTGGAGTGTGGAGTGTGGATGAATAGTAGGAGGTTGTGTAGCAAAACTCCAACTGCGTAGATGTCCTATTTATATTGACGAATAAAAAAATATGAATAGTTTTGTACATTTCTCACAACCAATTACTTGTATTGAAACTTTCATTAATTTATACAAATGTGCAACTGTTGCATTCCATGATTACTATTGATCACACAAACCAAATTCAGAAGATAAGACCGGCTTGTTTTGTGATAATGAGTGTACGAAAGTGCACTCTAGATACTCTATTATTGGACTAAAATGCTAAAATAAGAATATAAATTATAGCAATTAATGTATGTTCTTGAATTGAGTTTCTATTTACTTTAGGATACTCCTAAGCAGATTTTAGGTTTAAATTTAGGATTTATAAAAGAGCAAGTCAAAACCCAGTCAAATTCAAAAGACTTTCAAGTGGGCAAGGCGTTGGAACAACCAATGAACTTTCAACTAGTGTCAGACTCTTCAAATATGGATAATGATAGGGTTTGAGAGTAATTCAGATTAAAAGAAAAGTAGGAGTCCAAAACCCGCTAAGAGACAGTCTGGACATACTTTAGTATTTTAATCGTAACTTTTCACTCACATATCGGATTGATGTGATTCTTGATGCATTGGAAAGCTTTCTTAAAGGGCTACAAATTTGTCTCAATAGGGATTTCTAATTTCAAAGTCCTGAAGCACGCACGTGACTGTCAAGATGAGTCCTAAAATTCAGGTCATTTTTTTATGCAGGAATCATGAAGACATTAAGGCTTCTTTTCTACCTATATAAGTATATCATTAGCACGAAATTAGAGAGTTTTTGGAGGGAGATAGCTCAGTTATGAAGAAAGGAGAAAATTACTATTTTATTTTTAGTTCTTCTATGGAGAATTAAATCTTGGGTAAAGCTTAGGGTGGAAATTGATTGTTGAAAATACTTTGACTTTATTTCAATTCATATGTTAAGCTTTATTGTTTAAGATTCTAGGATTTAATTCTCCATTTGTTTTGGATATTATAAGTTTGAGACAATTATATTAAATATTGCTATGGTTTGATTTTGTTGAATTATAGGATTACGAATATATGATTGCGACTTAAACAAGCTTTTCATACCATTGATGTGATCTTCTGCTGCACTATTATTTTTTAACATAGGGTCGTCTTTAGATCTGATATTCATTTATATATATGAAAATCGTGGTTTGTAAAAGGGGAATAGATTCTAGAATTAAATTTGAGAAAGTAGATGACTATAATGTCATATCTTCTAATTAGGAATTTGGGTTTATAATTTTTAATTGTGTATATCGTTTGGATTGAAAAAGTCAGAATATTGGATCCGGTTGATGGAAGCCCAATGCTTTACTTGCCTTCTTCTTCGTGCCCTAATCTTTATTTTAATTACGTGCTTTTGGTAGAATTTTCAGATTCTTGTCATATTATAATTTGATCTTTTCTTTTTAAACTTGCGTCTTGTTGTGTTTCTTCCAACTCCCTATGGATCGACACCTTGAACTATCCTATAACACAGCATACTGGTTTGGGCGTAATCAAATTTTGGCATCATTGCCGAGGAGACAGTAGAAGAATTGTTAGATAGTTTTTCTTTTCAGTTGTTTATAAATGCAGTAACTTCATTCATTCTTTTAGCTTACTTTGTTATTTTTTTTCTTCTTTCTTTTTATAGTATTTTTATTTTTTTTTAGTATTTTGTTACCTTGCATGCATAGATATAGAGATGCCTTGGGGTAGATTTGCTTGTAGGCCCGTGCGAGAGTCAGAACCAAACTTTTTAAATCCTTTATTTGACAATCCATCTAGTCCCGAAAAAATGAGTGAACACGAAGATCAACCCACTACAACTCTTTAGGATTATCTCCACCTTTCACGCACAGCCACACCATCATGCATCATGTTTCCAGCTAATACTCGCCAACTGGGTTTTAAAATAGGGATGATACAGTTATTCCCTACTTTTCATGACTTGGAAAATGAAAATCCATATGTGCACATTAAGGAGTTTGATGAAGTAGTTGTGACTTTTCATAGTCAAAATGCAACTGATGATGTTGTGAGACTCAAGTTCTTTCCTCTTTGAAGGATAGAACTAAGATTTGGCTATACTTGTTGAGACCACGATCTATTGGGTCACGGAATGAGATGACTTAGGTCTTTTTTAATAAATACTTTCCCCAACATAAGACCAACGCTTTAAAATGGTAAATATCCACATTTGCACAAAATGATAGTGAGACTTTGTATCAGTTTTGGGAGAAATTTAAGGAGTTGTTGAGTATGTGGTATCACCATGGGTACGAGAATTGGCGCTTAGTGAGCTATTTTTATAAGGGACTTATACCTAGAAAGCGTCAATTTGTGGAGATGATGTGTAATGATGAGTTCTTATAAAAAGATCCTAATGAGGCCATAGAATACCTCAATGAACTTGCTGAAAAACTCACATTTGGACTGGACCTAGTACTATTGAGAGCACAAATAGGTCACACAACCTACAGGAAACCCAAATGGTGGTGGAATTTACCATCTTAGGGAAGAGGATAACCTAAAGGCTAAGGTTGAGATGCTCACTAAGGAGCTAAAGGTGTTAAAGACTAAGAACTTAAAGCCAACACATGTGGCTAATCATGCAAAGTCTTTTGGACCATGTTTTGTGTGTGGCGAAGTAGATCACCTTGCCCAAGAGTGTCTCACATTTGCTGAGATGAGAGGGATGTTTGAGGAACAATGTAATGCCACAAGTATGTACAAGAAGCCTTTTTCACCTTTCTCTAACACTTATAATCCGGGGTGGCATAATCACCTCAATTTTAGCAGGAAGTTTGAAAACTAGCCATCTACACAACCCCCTAAATTATATCCTACACCACCATATCATGCTCTTTCATCTTCTAGGAGTTCTTTAGAAGACACTTTGCATACTTTTATGGAGGCACAAGATAAGACTAACCAAAATTTTGAATCTTTGATTACACAAGTTGTTGAAGAAAATAAGAAGATAAAGAGCCAAGTGTCCAAATTGGTGAGCTGCTTGAGTGTGAATAAGTGAGGTAAGTTCCCTTCTCAAGTTCTGTCCGCACCCCAAGGTCAACACATGGTGCAAGAGAATTTGAAGGATGTGAATACCAGTGTGACACGAAATGGTAAGTCATTACACATCCCAACAACGAACAAATAAGAGGATGTGGAAAAAGATCAAAGATAGTAGTGATACTGAGCTGCCCAAGGAACCTGAGGTGACAAAAAGTTTTGTTAAGGTACCATTCTCTCAAGCTTTAAAATCAAGCAAGCGAACTCTGGATCCTGACAATGAAATCCTAGAGAATCTAAGGCAGGTAAAAATCAATCTTCCTCTTTTGCATGTGATTAAACAAGTTTCTATTTATGCAAAAGTTCTCAAGAATTTGTGTATAGTTAAGAGGAAGCAGCATGTGAAGAAGACAACGTTCCTGACAGAGCAAGTTAGTGCTCTAATTGAGCAACGGATTCCTCCCAAGTACAAGGATCCTGGTTGTCCAACCATTGCATGCAGCATTGGAAATCATGAGTTTGAGCAAGTTTTGCTAGATTTAGGAGCTAGCGTAAATCTAATGTCATATTCTATTTATTTGTAGTTGGGGTTGGGAGAAATCAAACCAGCCACTGTAGTATTGAAATTGGCTAACCGTTCAATTAAAGTACCCCGAGATGTGGTATGAGGATGTTCTAATTCAAATTGACAAATTTTATTATCCGAATCCTTGACACTAACTCTGTTGTTGATACTACTTCTAAAATTTCTTTGATTTTAGATAGGTCTTTTCTTGCCACTGCTAATGCTCTTATTAAGTTCAGGAATGGGCTCATGAAGCTGTCTTTTGGAAACATGACTCTCGAGGTGAATATCTTTTATATTGTAAAACAGCTAGAAGATAATAACGGGAGCCACCAGACATACATGATTAACTCACTCACGGATTCACTCATGGATAAGGGAGTTTCTACAACTCATGATTGTGATCCCCTTGAGTATTTTCTTGTTAATTATGAGTTTGATTCTATTAATGATCAATCTGATGTGGTTGATATTTGTGCTATTTGTTATAGAACTTAGGATTATGGAACCCGGGCATGGCAACCGAAGTTTGAGGAGTTGCCTGAGAGAAGTGAAAAACAAATTCCTTCAACTGTGGAAGCACCCAAAGTTGAGTTGAAACCTCTGCCTAAGGGTTTAAAGCATGCTTTCCTTGGTGCAAGTGATACTTTTCCTGTTATTATCTCATTTGAATTTTCTGAGTCTCAAGGTGAGAAATTAATTCAGACCCTAAGTGAGCATAAGTCAGCCTTAGGTTGGAGCATTGCTCATATAAAAAATGTTAGTCCCCTAGTCTATTCTCATAAAATTAATTTGGAGAAAGGAACTAGCTCTCGTAGAGACCCCAGCGTAGGCTTAATCCCACTATGAAGAAGTGGTAAAAAATGAAGTGTTGAAACTATTAGATGCATGAATCATATATCGTATTGCTGATAGTAAATGGGTAAGTCCTACACAGGTTGTTCATAAAACGTAAGTTGTTACTGTGGTGAAGAATGACCTGGGAGAGTTAAGTTAGGTTTGGGGAGTGAGATGAGAATTTTTTATTTTAGATGAAATTTTAAAATATTATATTTTAATATTATAATTATTTTGAGATTTGAAAAAGTTAAATTGGAATTTGAAAAAGTTGAATTGTTTATTATATTTTGTATGAAAATTTAGAAAAGTTATAATGATGAGATGAGAATTTTGTGTTTGAACTTAGTTACCAAACCTAACCTTAGTCCCTACAAAACTTGTGACTGGGTGGTGGAAGTGCATTGATTACAAAAAATTGAATGCTGCCATCCGAAAAGACTATTTTCCTCCTCCTTTTATTGATCAAACTCTTGAGCGTGTGGCTGGTCATCCTTTCTATTGTTTTTTGGATAGTTATTCTGGTTATTATCAAATTGAAATTGCATTAAAAGACCAAGATAAAACCACTTTCACTTGTCCTTTTGGTACTTATGCTTTTTGTAAAATGTCATTTGGATTGTGTAATGCACCTACTACTTTTCAAAGTTGCATAATGAGCATTTTTAGTGACATGTTTGAAAATTGTATGGAAGTTTTTATGGATGACTTGACTACTTTTGGATCTTCTTTTGATGCATGCTTATTGAATTTAGAGAGAGTATTGACTCATTGTGAGGAGAAGGAATAGGTTTTGATTTGGGAAAAATGCTACTTTATGGTAACTTCAAGTATTTTCTTAGGGCATATTATTTCTTCTAGGGGGATAGAGGTTGATCCATTTAAGATTGAATTAATCTCTAAGGTTGGGTTTGGATACATACTTTACATGAGATGAGATGAAATGTTTTAAATAGTAGTTGAATAAAATATTATTAGAATATATTTTTTAGTATTATTTTTATTTTGAGATTTGAAAAAATTGAATTTTTTATTATATTTTTGTATGGAAATTTGAAAAAGTTGTAATGATTGAGATCAGATCAGATAAGGGTTTTGTGTAAGCAAATGGAGCCTTAGTTGCCGACACCTAGGACAGTAAAGGATGTGAGATCCTTTCTTGGTGATGCGGGCTTTTATAGGAGGTTCATACAGAATTTTTTCACCATATCTAGACCACTATGTGACCTCCTAGCTAAAGATGCCCCATTTGAGTGGACATAAGCTTGTTAAGAGGCCTTTAAAATGCTAATTGGCAAGCTTACATCAGCACCCATAATGCAACCACCTGATTGGACTTTACAGATCCTGTGTGATACTAGTGATTTTACTGTAGGTGTTGTTCCTGGACACCGAAGGTTGCAAACATCTATTGTTGCTCATGTGAAAAGTGTCAAATGTTAGAAGTTATGTCCCGTCCTAACATGATGCCCTTAAACCCAATTTTAGTGATTGAAATTTTTGATTGTTAAGGCATTGATTTTATGGGACCATATCCTCCTTCTTTTGGATATCAATATATTATTGTGGTAATAGATTATGTGTCAAAATGGGTAGAGGCAGTAGCTTACAGGAGCAACGACAATAGGAAGGTAAGTAAATTTCTCAAAGGGAATGTGTTATCTCAATTTAGTACACCACGTGCTATCATTAGTGACTAGGGTACGCATTTTTTCAATCGTTCTTTTGAAACTTTGATGAAAAAATATGGGGTGGTACATAAGATCTCTACTGCCTACCACCCCCCAAACAAGTGGACAGGTATAACTTGCAAACAGAGAAATTAAGAAAATTTTAGAAAAAAAGGGTCAACCCGAATCACAAAGATTGGTCTTTGAACTAGTTGATGAGCTTTGGGCCTATCATATAGCTTTCAAAACTCTCTTAGGCATTTCACCTTATAGGCTTGTTTTTGAAAAGCCTTGCCACTTACCTGTGGAGCTCGAGCATCGAGCTTATTAAGTCACCAAGCATTTCAATTTTGACATGGGTGAAACAGGTAAGTTTAGAAAATTTCAGTTGACTGAGTTAGAGGAGTTGAGAAATGATGCTTATGAAAACTCTAGCATCTATAAGGCTAAAATGAAAGCGTTTCATGATAAAAGTATTTTAAAAAAAATGTTTAAGCCTAATGATCAAGTGTTCTTTTATGATTCTAGACTCCATAAACACCCAGGAAAACTTCGGTCTAGGTGGACTGGCCCTTTTATAATGAGAATGTTTTTGCAAATAGAGCAGTAGAAATAGAGGATCCTAAAGATGGTCGAATCTTTAAAATAAATTGTCAACACCTTAAAGTATTAATTGATAGGCAAGTTCTAGAAGTGGAAGGCATTTCACTTGTGGATCCGGTCTATTAACCTTGACGACACCACGCAGGTATGTTTTTCTTTATTTGTTTTGTTTTATTTTTGTTTTCCCTTATTTTCTTCCTTTTCCTTTTTGTTTGCTGTTCTTTTCTTTGTTTTTGTTTACAGATTTGTTTCATTTTGTCATTTCAGGTTACCATCTTTGGTGCTTAGCAAGCTACCCACATCACTCATCAGGTGTATTCTACCATTTTTAGTTACTCCCCATTCAAATTTGATTCTTATACATTGAGGACAATGTTTCATTTAAGTTTGGGGGTGGTAGTGCAAATTCAGTATTTAAAATGTTTGCTGGAACTCTATGGCATATTTACATGTGTCAAATTTTTTTAGTTTGCATCACACGTGCATCCTTTTTACATGTGTACTCATTCTCATTTATTGCCATCTTAGTGAATTTAGCAAACCAATCTTGGTCATTATGCTAAGGTACTCATAGGATTTCTAATTCACTCATCCAAGTTTTGTGATAAGATGGTGGTTTGACAAATGTATCTAGATAACTCTTTTGCTCAAGTCTTTATTTGTGAGTTTTGGAGAGGATTGAAAGCCAACAAATACTGAAAATTGTGATAAGCGTTCATTGATTTTTTTGAATTGGGTCATTCTTTTGAGAATATCATTGTATGGTTTGTGGTATGAAGGTAAATATACTTGGGATGTGATGAAGGTCAATTTAGAATTAACGTTTGAGCCTTTCAAGCCAACTATTTGAGTTATAGATCCCTAGTAGCCAACTTTGAGCCAAGAAGCACATATAGTTTTTTTTCTTCATATACCTACATTTTGATAAGGATACGAGACTTCCATATTTTTTTTAAATAAGTATTTCTGCAGACTCTATGTTGGATTTTAAGTATTAATTAAATTATATTTTATTTATGAAATCTTTTGCATCTGGCTCGTTATTTAAAAGGAAAAAGTTTTAGTCAAGTTCAGTAGTAGCACACTGGCTCCCTGAAAAAAATTCTAAAATGTCTTTATTGGGGAGCGGGGTGTTATAGTTGGTATCAGAGCCCAGGTCGAAAGATTCTGTAGACTTTTCAAAATAAAGAGGGAAACTTTTTGCAAAGAAAATTTTTAAAATCAGAGAAATTTTTGGAAAATAAAAAAAAAAAAAAAGATGGAAATGAATGTCTAGGCCAAGGTCTCCCCAAGGCAAGTTCTGCTCTGCAGTAAGTATTTTTAATTGTTACTATTTTACTATTTTAATGAAAAATTGTGAATGAAATTTTTGGATACATGCATGTCAAAGTGCACCTACTACGTGAAAGGCTTTTAGCCCATAAGGTAAGGAAGCTTCTAAATATGAGGTCGGGAATCTTTGAGTTTAAGATTGATGACGCATCTTGTTTACGAGAAAATAGTCTTATATTTTGTAATGTTTTATTTGAGGAAATTAGAAATGAATTTTGAGGAATTTTGAAGTTATGACATAGATTTATATACGGTGTAAGGTATTTCATGATGATTGGTGGTACTCTTATGTTCTATAGATAACGTGATTCTATCACTAAGTATGAGTTGTAGGATTTAGGATCCGAACTTTGGAGAGTTTAAGGTTACGAATTTTGGAGGTTATTATTGCATGTGGAGAGCTTTAATTACTTTTCTTGTGGAGTTCAGATAATCATCTAGTCAAATTATTATTAGGCTTGTAATAAAGCGTAATATTGAGGTTTACAATTTTAGAGAATAAGCGAGGTTTAAAAATAAGTCTCGAAGGATTAAAAGTTTGGAAATAATAAGTTCGACTAAATGATCAAGGATTTAATAAAGACAACGAAAGAATGTGGCGAATAAATACGTAGGTTGTTGAGGTCTACCAAATTTCGAGGACGGAATTTTTATAAGGAGGGGAGATTGTAACGACCTGACCCTAAGTTTAGGCTATAAGATAAGTTTTATGTATTTTTCTTATAACCATAAATATTCTATTATTATTATTTTATCATATTTTGCAATTATCAGTTTTAATCAGATTTTTTTCTTTTTACATTGTTATTATTATCAATTTTATTATTAGTATTTTATCATAAACGAAATTTTTGATTTAGCTACAAGAATTTTAGTTTTGAATTTAAACTTTATTCTCTCTATATCCACCCGTAAGCCTAGTTTTATCTCTAAATCTCATCTTAGTTTTCCTCCGGATTGACCATCGAGACCAACCCAGTTCATGAACGACTTCTCCAGCCACGCACGTCTCTCTCTCCTTTAATCACACATGCACATTACTACGTTCATTATACACTTCATGCACACGCACGTGGGCCTTTTCCCTTAGTTGTTTACCGATCCGTGTTTGTATCCTCGTAGGATTAGGTCTCCTAAGTTCAGCCAACTTCCTCCTCCCCATTGCCTATAAAAGCAGCTTGAGTCTTCCTATAACACACACACAAAACTCATCACAGAACCACCGAAGCAACCGTAACAAAGAGAAACCGCCCACTGCCCAACCTCTTCCCCTCCGTAGCCTACTTCTCCTCCACACCATGAGCCCTTTCCCACAGCGCAGCCGTGCAGTACCCCAACCACTGCCACAAACGAGCCCAACCCATAACGCAGCACGATATATATCCTGTGGCGCCGCTGCATAGATCACCCACTGCACCGCAGTGCAATGCGAAGACAGTTGCATTGCCGTAGAACCAGCCCAACAAACCACCACCATCACCCTTGATTCTTCACGCCTCAGCCACCAGAGTTGCACCGCACGGAAAGCTCTGTTTTTCCCACCCAAAAACAGAGTAGCCCACGTCAACACCTTCAGCCCCGTTTCCTCCGCACCTCTACCTCTCGGGTTCTCTATTTTCTCTCACTCATCTCTCTCTCTCAGTGCCCCACCAACGTGACCACTGTCGTCCACCGCCCAGCCCTTTGCTCCGCCTCACGTTTCACTTCTCTCTCGGTGAGCCTCCGTGTGTTTATTAGTCCCTATTTCATTTTTACAATTTTAGTAGGATGGTTTAATTGTGATGCATGCTGTTAGGTTAAAATAAAGCGTCTTAATTACTTGTTTACCCTTTGAGTTACCACTATATTAATTTGTTTTTAAACTTTTTACATGGAATAGTGTATCCTATTTTATTTGCCTTTACAATATTTTTAAATTGTTTTTAAAGTAAAGATTTCTTTAAAAAGAATAATCGATAATGTTGTATTTTATTTATTTATTATGGTCTAGTTTATTATATTGTTGCTATATAATTTAAAATATTTTGATATAATTATATTATCTGGCATTAAATTTTATAGTTTGTTTTCAATAGTTAGTATTTAATATCTTAGTCAGAGAAATCAAGTGAATATTGATGGATTTGGAAAATGATGGTATTTTAGAATTAAGAGAAATTTTAAGTATTGAAGAATTAAAATAGGATAATTTTAGCATTTTATAGTTAAATATGTAAATACGGGTTCGATTGGAATGTTTACGGATATTACACGCTCATTGTATAGGTGATCGATTACGTCGAAAATAGTGGATTAGCGCTGCAAGGTAAGTAGCATGATCATACCCTTACACGTATGTACGGTAAACGACATGTCTTTTATAAAAATATTATGCATGTATGCCCTTTATTGGAAGCCCCTTTTTACGTACCCAAGACATGATAAAAATATGAAAATTTATGATTTTATGTAAATAATTACGCATCAAGTTATTAAAGAAATTATGCATCCAAAAGATTTATGAAAAGTTATGATTTTATGTGAGAAGTCATGCATCACGACATGTTATGAAAGAATGCGATTTCATTTGAAATCTATGATATGATATGACAAGTATGAATGTGATTTCTTTTGAAATCTATGATATGACAAGTATGAATGTGATTTCTTTTGAAATCTATGATATGACAAGTATGCAAGTATGATTATGATGAAATAAGAATGATAAGATACGTAACGGCCTATGTTATGATATGAAGACGGTACCTATGATATGGGCATATTGCATTGCCAGGTCGTATATGCTGATAGTGCACCCAGTATGTCTTCCTTATGTATGGATTCCACAACCCGCGACCACGGGCGGAATCGGAATCTATTTAGATTCGCTAACCCTAACTCATAGGGGTCAACAGTGGGTAATGGCCTATGACAAGTGAAAGATAAGCTCATGGTCATATTCATGTTATTTACATATGTATTTTTGATTATGCACTTTTTCAAGAAACCTTATGTTTATTATGTTTACTGTATGATGTGTGTTTATTGAGTATTCGACTCATTTTAGTTTTTTTCATATTTTTAAACCACCCCAGGTGATAACATTTATGAGGATGAGACTGCAGAACAGGACTTGACCCCGGGAGGTGAGGCAGAGG
This sequence comes from Cyclocarya paliurus, assembly GCA_029856935.1. Lineage (NCBI taxonomy): Eukaryota > Viridiplantae > Streptophyta > Magnoliopsida > Fagales > Juglandaceae > Cyclocarya > Cyclocarya paliurus. The sequence goes on from CM056951.1 coordinate 12,408,182, forward strand.
CCTAGACAGACTATGATATGATTAGCTTTTATGGTTTAAGATTTAAGTAAATTATTTTGATAATGATACGAGACTTCCATATTTTTTTTAAATAAGTGTTTTCGCAGATTCTATGTTGGATTTTAAGTATTAATTAAATTATATTTTATTTATGGAATCTTTTGCATCTGGCTTGTTATTTAAAAGGAAAAAGTTTTAGTCAAGTTCAGTAGTAGCACACTGGCTCCCCGAAAAAAATTCTAAAATGTCTTTATTGGGGAGCGGGGTGTTACACCTCTCTACATTGGAGTATAACCTATACACTGATTTTTCCTACCTTTGTTACTTCCAAGTGTATACTAGACATGGAATTCTTTTTTTTTTCAAGGAATTAAAAAAAAAAAACAGAGAGAGAGAAAAGGGAAGAACATAAGTTACAAGGTGTTCAAGTGAGTGAGCTTCAAAGGCAAAAATACCAAGGCTGGTTAGAAATAGTAAAATACCAGGGTGACATAATTGTTCACGAAATTATAAAAAAAATGAAAAAAAAGAACAAAAAGAAAAAGAAAAAAAAAGAAAAAGAAAAAAAAGAGGCATTATTCGATGATGTGAAAGGTTGAAGAGTACATCAAGTGAGAAATGTGGTTTATTGAAATATTTAATAAGATTCATTAGGTATGTACTTGAAAGTTTTTGAATCTGTTTTCTTTTCTTGTCATATAGCCTAACCAAAGCCACATTACAACCTTTTGTTTTGACCGTTCTGATTTCAAGTAAGTCTGTAGAAAGAATGGTTGAATTCTCATTTATTAGTGTTTCTATCATAAAATCAATGCTTGCTTGTTACTTGTTCATAATTACCTAAATCTCTATGTGATTGTGTGTACACCATGTAACACCCCGCTCCCCAATAAAGACATTTTAGAATTTTTCGGAGAGCCAGTGTGCTACTACTGAACTTGACTAAAATTTTTTCTTTTAAATAACGAGCCAGATGCAAAAGATTCCATAAATAAAATAATATTTAATTAATACTTAAAATCCAACATAGAGTCTACGGAAGCACTTATTTAAAAAAATATGGAAGTCTCATGTACTTATCAAAATAATTTACTTAAATCTTAAACCATAAAAGCTAATCATATCATAATCTATCTAGGCCTCTGTTTCGCCTCCCGGGGTCAAGTCCTGTTCTGCAGTCTCATCTTCATAAATTTCATCACCTGGGGTGGTTTAAAAACATGAAAAAAAACTAAAATGAGTCGAATACTCAATAAGCACACATCATACAGTAAATATAATAAACATAAGGTTTCTTGAAAAATGTGCTTACTTATAAATACATACGTAAATAACATGAACATGAATATGAGCTTATCTTTCACTTTTCATAGGCCGATACCCACTGTTGACTCCCGTGAGTTAGGGTTAGCAAATCTAAATAGATTCCGATTCCGCCCGTGGCCGCGGGTTGTGGAATCCATACATAAGGAAGACATACTGGGTGCACTACCAGCATGTACGACCTGGCAATGCAATATGCCCATAACATAGGTACCGTCTTCATATCATAACATAGGCCGTTACGTATCTTATCATTTATATTTCATCATAATCATACTTGCATACTTATCATATCATAGATTTCCAAAGAAATCACATTCATACTTCTCATATCATATCATAGATTTCAAATGAAATCACATTCTTTCATAACATGTCGTGATGCATGACTTCTCACATAAAATTATGATTTTTCATGAATACTTTAATGCTTAAATCTTCACATAAAATCATGCATGGCTTTTCATAAATTATTTTAATACATAACTCTCACATAAAATCATAACTTTTCATAAATCTTTTGATGCATAATTTCTTTCATAAAATCATGAGTTTTCATAAATATCTTGATGCATAATTATTTACATAAAATTATGTATTTTCATATTTTTATCATGTCTTGGGTACGTAAAAAAGGGTTTCCAATAGAGGTTATTCATTGTAACAACCTGACCCTAATATTAGGCTATAGATACATTTTATGTATTTTCTTATAGCTATAATATTATTATTATTATTATTATTATCATCAGATTTTACATTTGTTCTTTAAATAAGATTATTATCATTTTATTTTTATTATTTTATTATGACCCAATTTTTACAATAGCCTAGAGTTTTATTTGAATTTAAACATTATTTCTCCCTATCTCCACCCATAAGCCTCATCCTTATCCTCTAATTAATAACTCCAAATCCTATTAGGAAACCAAACTCTCAACTCCAAATCCTAGTAGGAAACCAAACTCTCAACTCCAAATCCTATCCCATCTCCTTATGGTCACAATACCCTTTTCATTGCCTATAAAACCCACCCCTGGCCGAGACCTCCAGAAGAAAACATAAGAAACCACAACCACCGAAGCAAGCCGTAGCAGACCGAGAACCCACCTCTCTCGTTCATCTCGGCTTCTCTTAAGCTTTCGGGCTTGCCCCAGCCACCCAGAGCCACCGTCGTCTCGTCCAGCCAATCCCCTATTGCGTACTCTTCTCGGTGACGAGTTACAACTTGAGATTCAAGAAGAAGCGCAGCAAGGTAAGTTATTTGATCACAAAATTAGGATCATCACATTTCAGCTTATATATATGTATCATTCAAGCCAGTTCATTGATAGCCTTTGTTTATGTACCACTCATGTCATATGCAAACATGTCATCCAGCATAGCATACGATCATGTCATTCCGCATCATGTTCAGATTCAGAAATTATAATTATGTATGTATTATGTCATGCATCTCATGGTCATAAGACACATAAGTTATCTTAAGTTCAAGTGCAAGATAAAATCAGTTCAGTTAATCAGATGATCATTCAGATGCATGGTACCATTGCAGTTCAGATCAGGGTGGATGTGCAAGCCACGGACTCAAGCGTGGTCCACCATAGTATGCTAGAATACTATCAGCGGCTCCCCTCGTGGCCACGGGACGTGGGGCCGGTGCACAACCTCGCACAGAGGGTTAAGTGTGTTGGCCAGTCAGTTCAGTCAGTAATCAGAACAGTCAGTTAAATCAGAACAGTCAGTTAATTCAGATAAATCAATCATGCATAGCATAGACATCAGTATGAACAGTCATGAATTTTAAGTTCTCAGCATGAAAAACTTTTATGAAAACTTTATATTTAGTATGTTAACGATGTGATGGATTTTTTACTAAGTATTCGACTCATTTTAGTTTATTTTCATTTTTTAAACCACCCAGGTGATGATGATGATTACGAGCAGACAAGCTAGGATTAGAGGGAACAATTATTTTAATTTTAGACCTTCTAGAATGAAATTTATTTTATTACTTTTATGACATAAATTTATTCAGTTTATTCAGTTAAGTTTTTTTTTAAGACATTTTTATCAGACAAAGTTTTATGAAATAAATCCTAAATTTTTTTTATTTAAAATGAGATCTCTTGTCTGGTTTATTTTATGAAAAACAAGTGACACTCCTAGCCTATGGGAAGGGGGTGTTACATTCATGCATAATATTTTTATAAAAGACATGTCGTTTACCGCACATACGTATAAGGGTATGATCATGCTACTTACCTTGCAGCGCTAATCCACTATTTTATGCACGTAATCGATCACCTATACAATGAGCGTGTAATATCCGTAAATATTCCAATCGAACCCGTATTTAAAAGTCACTAAACTTGTCTAGGAACCCGTATCCTAATATCCTACTTAATTAAAATTCATAATCTAGAAAATAGTTAAATAAATATTCTGCTTATCGCTAATAACAATAAATCTTAATATCTTAAATTACTTATAAAGTACTAATAACATATTATAACTTAGTAAAACACTTGGGCTATTTTAAAATAAGTCATAAAAATCTAAATTCTTAAAATAGATTTACTTTCTTAACATAATTATTTAATCTTATAAGAAATATATTAATTATCAATATTATTTAAATACTCTTAACATATTTCTTTATTTTATTTAAAGTATAACACAATAAATTATTATTAAGCTTTTAAAAGAATATTAACAAAATATTGAACTTGATAGTATATTTAAAATAATTTCATTTTCCTTCAACACCTTATTATAAGGAAAAAGTCTATGATTAATACTTATAAAATTAAACACAACTTAAAGTATTAAGTTCAATCCATCATCATTTACTTAAGCCCAACAAAAATTACTAAAACAATAATATAAGATCAAATCCAATTTAAAATACAAGTTCATTTAAAAACTTAAGAGAGGTTCAAAACATATAGAGGGCTCGGTTCAAAGTAAAAAAAAACATAGTTACCACATGCAGTGTATCAAAACCGACCCAAACATATTATACCAAGTGATATTCAGTGCAAAAATAAGAGCAGGTTACACGGCAAGTGTTAGAGGCAGCCAAGGGCATTATTGTAAACACACACTTATGCATGCATTATTCTAACCAAGCCTACGTACTGTATTTTGAAGAGAACTGAGTGTTGTGCGAGGGAACGGAGGCTCACCGAAGGAGGTGTGTGCGACGGGGGATGGGCTGGACGGTGGCTCAAGGTGGCTGGAAGTGGAGTTGGTGCAGTTGGAGACTTCACTGCAGTGGTGCGAAGCCGAGAGGGGAGGGAGAGTTCTGTGAAGCTGGGAACGACCGAGAGAGAGGAGGAGGGCAGCGATGGTCTTGGGTTTACCGGGATGAAGTGGGGACGCCGGGGTTGGGTTGGTCGGCGGTTTCTGGCTTCGTGGTGGTGGTCCGGTGACCTAGGGTGGTCGGTAATGGCTGGGCCGAGAGAGGCTTACGGTGGGAAAACACTTCCCCTGTTTCGGTGCAGCAAAACAGAGTATTTTCTGGGGTGGTTTTTGGTGGCTGGGCGACGGCTTCCACAAGGTGGTGGTCGTGGCTTGTTGGGCAGCGGTGATGGTGATGAATGGAGCTCACGGGTTGGCAACAGGAGGGCTCGGATTGCACTGCTATTGGCCTCTCGGTTTACACTCCAGAAACTGGTTTCGGTGTGAGTTTTGTGTGTGTTTTACAGGAGGTTTCAGTTGGGATATATAGGCAAGGGAGAGGAGGAAGTTGGCTGCACATAGAAGACCTAATCCTATGAGGATATAAACACTAAGTCGATCGGTACAAGAGGCGTACGTGATGTGCATGCATGAGAGTGTGAGACGTGCGGTGTGGGGAAGCCGAACGTGACTTGGTTGGTTTAGTCTGGTGTTGGGAGTTGGTTTCCCATTAGGAGTTTAATCAACTAGATAGGGGATAAGCACTTCAAGTCTACGGGTGAAGATGGCAGGAGAAAAAAAAACTGAAGGATTCTAGAGCTTACACGAATCGGTTCACACTAAAATTCTATTAAAACAATCAATAATAATAATAATAATAAAAATAATAATAGAATAATAATAATAATAATAATAATAATAGAAATAATAGTATTAATAATAATAATTGTAATGGAGGCTTAACTCTAAGTTAAATAAAAAAATAATATGTTTGATAAATTCTTTTATAAGCTTAAACTCATTTATTGCGCCTAATAAAATTATCCGTAATTTATCCATAAAAAAAAAAAAAAATACTGGGTCGAGTCGTTACACACCACATCTCAACTCCATAGAGAGAGCCCTTATACGAAACATTATTATACCCATGAGTTATGGAGTTAAACCGTTTGCTTGAGACATTCTTGATGTTGCATATGTCAAGGCTTGTGGTAAGATGGTTATAGCTTGGAGAATATACACACTTTGTGAATTGCTACAGGTGTATTGATCTTGATGAGTTATTGGATTCCTTATATTGTTTTGATATGTGAATCTAGAAAATGTGAATTGATTGGCTATTTTAATATTTTCTTTAGTCTCTTTCATTTCTTTTGCATAGAAATTGCTAGGGACTAGTAATAAGCAACATGGCGGGTATGATTTGTGTACGAAAATACAATCTAAATACCCTATTATTGGACTAAAATGCTAAAATATGAATAGAAATTATAGGAATTAATTTGTATTCTTGAATTGAGTTTCTATTTACTTTGGGATACTCCTAAACAGATTTTTATGTTTAAATTCAGGGTCTATAAAAGAGCAAGTCAAAGTCCAATTAAATTCAAAGGACTTTGAAGTGGGCAAGACATTGGAACAACCTATGAACTTTCAACCAATGTAGGACTCTTCAAATAAGGATAATGGTGGGCTTTGAAAGTAATTTGGATCAAGGGAAAAAGTCAAAGTCCAAAACATGCTAGGAGACAGTCTGGACATACTTTAGTATTTTAATCGTAACTTTCCACTCACAAATTGGATTGATTTGATTCTTGATGTGTTGGAAAGCTATCTTAAAGGGCTACAAATTTTTATCTAATAGGGATTTCTAAATTCAAAATCCTGAAGTACATACATGGCTGCCAAGATGAGTCCTAAAATTTAGGCGATTGTTTATGCGGGAATCATGAAGATATTAGGGTGTCTTTCCTACCCTATATAAGTATATCATTAGTATAAAATTGGAGAGCTTTTGGAGGGAGGAGACGGCTCAATTCTGAAGAAAGGAGAAAAATACTATTTTTATTTTTAGTTCTTCCATGGAGAACTAAATCTTGGGTAAAGCATAGGGTGAAAATTGATTGATGAAATTACTTTGACTTCATTTCAATTCATATGTTAAGCTTTATTGTTTAAGATTCTAAGATTCAATTCTCCATTTGTTTTGGATGTTATAAGTTTGAGACAATTATATTAAATCTTGTTATGGTTTGATTTTGTTGAGCTATAGGATTATGAATATATGATTGTGACTTAAACGTGCTTTTCATACCATTGATGTGATCTTCTACTGCATTGTACTATTGTTTATGAACATAGGTTCACACTGTACTATTGTTTATGAACATATGGTCGTCTTTAGATCTTGTATTCATTTTTATATATGAAAACCGTGGTTTGTAAAGGGGGAATAGATTCTAAAACTAAATTTTTAGGAAGTAGATAAATATAATGTCATATCTTCCAATTAGGAATTTGGTGCTATAATTCTTAATTGTGTATATCGTTTGGATTGAAAAAGTTAGAGTATTAGATCTGATTGATGGAAGCCCAAAACTTTACTTGCCTTCTTATCCGTGCCCTAATCTTGATTTTAATTACATGCTTTAGGTAGAAATTTCAGATTCTTGGCATATTATAATTTGATCTTTTCTTTTAAGCTTACGTTTTGTTGTGTTTCTTCTAACTCCCTGTGGATCGACACCATGAACTATACTATAACACCGCATACTAGTTTAGCTATAATTAAATTTTGGCACTGTTGCCGAGGAGACGGTAGAAGAATTGCTAGATAAGTCCTAAAAGTGCGTATGAGGCTATCACTATAAGTCTTAAAAAGTTAAAAGATTTTTTAGGTGGAAACATAAAAATGTTAGGGTTTCTTTTCTACCCTATATAAGCATATCATTAGCCTAAAATTGGGGGAGAGTTTGCGTTGTAGAGTCTAGTTTCTTAGTTTTAATTTTTATTCTTCAAATTTCTTTCAAGGAGGCAAATCTGGAGAGTAGAGGCAAGAGCCGCATGCTTTATCAACCGACTCCAACGAAGAACACTAGTTCTATTATTTTTTTTTAGTTTCATTATGAACTAATTTTATTTTCTAGACTTTTGATGTAGTCTAGCCTTGAACACAATTTATATTCTACGTTAGTTTATTTTCAATATTTTCATGATTGAGTGTTTATACCTTATTCGTAATGATTGCAATTGTTTAGCTAATTATTGTTTGATCTATTGAATCCCAATGAGACCGAGAGGTGATTTGTGATTAAGAGTTCTAGGATTAAACACCATTAGTCGAAAGAAAGTAGAGATGCTTTATCGTGATGAATGTGATTTTCAAGAAAAATTCAAAGAACTTAATTAGTCTCCAATTAGTTAAATTCAAAGAGATATTATGGGTTATTCGTTGGAGATTTTTTTAATATTATTTGAGAGAAGATATTGAATAGTTAAGGAATTTTTACCATCAATTTAGGATAATTGGAATTCTATAACAAGGAAGAATACATTGTGTGAGATTTGCTAAGTGAAATCAAGCCCTTTAGATCTATTTTTATTATATTTACAATCTTAGATTTTTATGCTCTTTTATTTTTAAGTTTATTTTTGTTTGGTATTTCAATTTAATATAGGTAGTAGAATCTTTCCACTTATTCGGTTTTCCAAATAATAATTAATTTAGTAAATTTCAGTACTCAATAACATAAATTAATATCTATGGGTTCGACATCTGTTTCCATGGTTCTATAATGACCTTGTGGTATGTATTTCCCGACCCCGGTCAATTCGAAGCACCTCTTATTTTTACCACTTGGCCCTTACTTAGTGGAAACCCAAGTGAGGGCAAAGTGCCAAAGTTAAGTGACTGGAGTTTTTTGCTCTCGGGCTTCCCATGGTAGTACAATGTCCTTGTAGAATGTATGCCCCGATCTCGGGTTTTTCGAAGCACCTCTTATTTTTACCACTTTTCCCTTACTTAGTCGAAAGTTAAGCGAGGGCAAAATGGCAAAGTTAAAAGGATGGAGTTTTTTGCCCACGGGCAACCCATGGTTCTATAATTACCTTGCGGTATGTATGCCCCGACCACGGTCAATTCGGAGCACCTCTTATTTTTACCAATTTTCCCTTGCTCAGAAGAAAGTCAAGTGAGGGCAAAGTGTCAAAGTTAAGAGGTTGGAGTTTTTTGCTCTTGGGCTTCCAATGGTTCTACAATGACCTTGTGGTACGTATGCCCCGACCCCGGGCTATTCGAAGCAGCTCTTCTTTTTACCTCTTTGCCCTTGCTTAGTAGAAAGTCAAGTGAAGGCAGAGTGGCAAAGTTAAAAGGTTGGCCTTTTTTGGTCGCGGGCTTCCCATGGTTCTACAATGACCTTGTGGTATGTATGCCCCGACCACGGGCTATTCGGAGCACCTCTTATTTTTACCACTAGGCCCTTGCTTAGTGGAAACCCAAGTGAGGGCAATGTGCCAAAGTTAAGTGGTTGGAGTTTTTTGCACGCGGGCTTCCCATGGTAGTACAATGACCTTGTAGAATGTATGCCCCGATCCTGGGCTATTCAGAGCACCACTTATTTTTACCATTTTGCCCTTCCTTAGTCGAAAGCTAAGCGAGGGCAAAATGGCAAAGTTAAGAGGATGGAGTTTTTGGTTCGCGGGCAACCCATGGTTATATAATGACCTTGTGGTATGTATGCCCCGACCCCGGTCAATTCGGAGCACCTCTTATTTTTACCAATTTTCCCTCCCTCAGTAGAAAGTCAAGTGAGGGCAAAGTTACAAAGTAAAGAGGTTGGTATTTTTTGCTCGTGGGCTTCCCATGGTTCTACAATGACGTTGTGGTACGTATGCCCCGACCCAGGGCTATTCCAAACACCTCTTATTTTTCCCACTTTGCCCTTGCTTAGTTCAAAGCCAAGTGAGGGCAAAGTGGCAAAGTTAAGAGGTTCGAGTTTTTTGCCTGCAGGCAACCCATGGTTCTATAATGACCTTATGGTATGTTAGCCCCGACCTCGGTTAATTCGGAGCACCTCTTCTTTTTACCACTTTGCCCTTGCTTAGTTCAAAGCCAAGTAAGGGAAAAGTGGCAAAGTTAAGAGGATTGAGTTTTTTGCTCCTAGGCAACCCATGGTTCTATAATGACGTTGTATAATGTATGCCCCGATCTCGAGCTATTCGGAGCACCTCTTATTTTTACCACTTGGCCCATGCTTAGTGGAAACCCAAGTGAGGGCAAAGTGCCAAAGTTAAGAGATTGGAGTTTTTTGCTCGCGGGCTTCCCATGGTAGTGCAATGACCTCGTAGAATGTATGCCGGGATCTGGGGCAATTCGGAACACCTCTTATTTTTACCACTTTGCCCTTACTTAGTGGAAACCCAAGTGAGGGCAAAGTGCCAAAGTTAAGTGGTTGGAGTTTTTTCTCGCGGGCTTCCCATGGTGGTACAATGACCTTGTAGAATGTATGCCCCGATCCCGGGCTATTCGGAGCACCTCTTATTTTTACCATTTTGCCCTTGCTTAGTCGAAAGCTAAGCGAGGGCAAAATGACAAAGTTAAGAGGATGGAGTTTTTGGTTTGCGGGAAACCCATGGTTCTATAATGACCTTGTGGTATGTATGCCCCGACCCCGGTCAATTCGGAGCACCTCTTATTTTTACCAATTTGCCCTTGCTTAGTAGAAAGTCAAGTGAGGGCAAAGTTTCAAAGTACAGAGGTTGGTGTTTTTTGCTCGTGGGCTTCCCATGGTTCTACAATGACCTTGTTGTACGTATGCCCCGACCTCGGGCTATTCCAAGCAGCTCTTATTTTTTCCACTTTGCCCTTGCTTAGTTGAAAGCCAAGTGAGGGCAAAGTAGCAAAGTTAAGAGGTTCGAGTTTTTTGCCCGCGGGCAACCCATGGTTCTATAATGACCTTATGGTATGTTAGCCCCGACCTCGGTTGATTCAAAGCACCTCTTCTTTTTACCACTTTTCCCTTGCTTAGTTCAAAGCCAAGTAAGGGAAAAGTGGCAAAGTTAAGCGGAAGGAGTTTTTTGCACGAGAGTAACCCATGGTTCTATAATGATGTTGTAGAATGTATGCCCTGACCCCGGGCTATTCGGAGCACCTCTTATTTTTACAACTTGGCCCTTGCTTACTGGAAACCCAAGTGAGGGCAAAGTGCCAAAGTTAAGAGATTGGAGTTTTTTGCTCGCGGGCTTCCCATGGTAGTACAATGACCTCGTAGAATGTATGCCCGGATCTGGGGCAATTCGGAACACCTCTTATTTTTACCACTTTGCCCTTACTTAGTGGAAACCCAAGTGAGGGCAAAGTGCCAAAGTTAAGTGGTTGGAGTTTTTTCTCGCGGGCTTCCCATGGTGGTATAATGACCTTGTAGAATGTATGCCCCGATCCCGGGCTATTCGGAGCACCTCTTATTTTTACCATTTTTCCCTTGCTTAGTCGAAAGCTAAGCGAGGGCAAAATGGAAAAGTTAAGAGGATGGAGTTTTTGGTTTGCGGGAAACCCATGGTTCTATAATGACCTTGTGGTATGTATGCCCCGACCCCGGTCAATTCGGAGCACCTCTTATTTTTACCAATTTGCCCTTGCTTAGTAGAAAGTCAAGTGAGGGCAAAGTTTCAAAGTACAGAGGTTGGTGTTTTTTGCTCGTGGGCTTCCCATGGTTCTACAATGACCTTGTTGTACGTATGCCCCGACCTCGGGCTATTCCAAGCAGCACTTATTTTTTCCACTTTGCCCTTGCTTAGTTGAAAGCCAAGTGAGGGCAAAGTAGCAAAGTTAAGAGGTTCGAGTTTTTTGCCCGCGGGCAACCCATGGTTCTATAATGACCTTATGGTATGTTAGCCCCGACCTCGGTTGATTCAAAGCACCTCTTCTTTTTACCACTTTTCCCTTGCTTAGTTCAAAGCCAAGTAAGGGAAAAGTGGCAAAGTTAAGCGGAAGGAGTTTTTTGCACGAGAGTAACCCATGGTTCTATAATGATGTTGTAGAATGTATGCCCCGATCCCGGGCTATTCGGAGCACCTCTTATTTTTACCAATTGGCCCTTGCTTACTGGAAACCCAGGTGAGGGCAAAGTGCCAAAGTTAAGAGATTGGAGTTTTTTGCTCGCGGGCTTCCCATGGTAGTACAATGACCTCGTAGAATGTATGCCCGGATCTGGGGCAATTCGGAGCACCTCTTATTTTTACCACTTTGCCCTTGCTTAGTGGAAACCCAAGTGAGGGCAAAGTGCCAAAGTTAATTGGTTGGATTTTTTTGCTCGCGGGCTTCCCATGGTGGTACAATGACCGTGTAGAATGTATGCCCCGATCCCTGGCTATTCGGAGCACCTCTTATTTCTACTACTTTGCCCTTGCTTAGTCAAAAGCTAAGCGAGGGCAAAATGGCAAAGTTAAGAGGATGGAGTGTTTTGCTCGCAGGCAACCCTAGGTTCTATAATGACCTTGTGGTAGGTATGCCCCGACCCCAGTAAATTCAGAGCACCTCTTATTTTTACCACTTGGCCCTTGCTTAGTGGAAACCCAAGTGAGGGCAATGTGCCAAAGTTAAGTGGTTCAAGGTTTTTGCTCGCGGGCTTCCCTAAGTAGTACAATGACCTTGTAGAATGTATGCCCCAATCCCGGGCTATTCGGAGCACCTCTTATTTCTACCATTTTGCCCTTACTCAGAAGAAAGTCAAGTGAGGGCAAAGTGGCAATGTTAAGAGGTTGGAGTCTTTTACTCATGGGTTTCCCATGGTTTTACAATGACCTTGTGGTGTGTATGCCTCGACCCCGGGCTATTCGGAGCACCTCTTATTTTTACCACTTTCGCCTTGGTTAGCCGAAAGCTAACCGAGGGTAAAATGGCAAAGTTAAGAGGATGGAGTTTTTGGTTCACGGGCAACCAATGGTTCTATAATGACCTTGTGGTATGTATACCCCGACCCCGGTCAATTCGGAGCACCTCTTATTTTTACCAATTTCCCTTGCTCAGTAGAAAGGCAAGTGAGGGCAAAGTGTCAAAGTTAGGAGGTTGGAGTTTTTAGCCCGCGGGAAACCCATGGTTCTATAATGATTGTGTGGTATGTTAGCCCCAACCTTGGTTAATTCGGAGCACCTATACTTTTACCACTCTGCCCTTACTTAGTTGAAAGCCAAGTGGGGCAAAGTGGCAAAGTTAAGAGGTTGGAGTTTTTTGTTGGTGGGCTTTCCCATGGTTTTACAATGACCTTGTAGAATGTATGCCCCTAACCCGGGCTATTCGGAGCACCTCCTATTTTTACCACTTTGCCCTTGCTTAGTGGAAACCCAAGTGAGAGTAAAGTGCCAAAGTTAAGTGGTTGCAATTTTTTGCTCGTAGGCTTCCCATGGTTCTACAATGACCTTAAGGTACGTATGCCCCGACCCCGGGTTATTCTAAGCACCTCTTATTTTTACCACCTTGCCCTTCTTAGTAGAAAGTCAAGTGAGGGCAATGTGGCAAAGTTAAGAGGTTGGCGTTTTTTGATCGCGGGCTTCCCATGGTTCTACAATGACCTTGTGGTATGTATGCCCTGACCATGGGCTATTCGTAGCACCTCTTATTTTTACCAGTTTGCCCTTGCTTAGTTGAAATCCAAGTGAGGGCAAAGTAGCAAAGTTAAGAGGTTGGAGTTTTTTGCCCGCGGGCAACCCATGGTTCTATAATGACCTTATGGTATGTAAGCCCCGACCTCGGTTAATTCGGAGCACCTCTGCTTTTTACCACTTTGCCCTTGCTTAGTTGAAAGCCAAGTAAGGGCAAAGTGGCAAAGTAAAGAGGTTGGAGTTTTTTGTTCATGGGCTATCCCATGGTTTTACAATGACATTGTAGAATGTATGCCCCGAACCCGGGCTATTCAAAGCACCTCTTATTTTTACCACTTTGCCCTTGCTTAGTGGAAACCCAAGTGAGGGCAAAGTGTCAAAGTTAAGTGGTTGAAGTTTTTTGCTCGTGGGCTTCCCATGGCAGTACAATGACCTTGTAGAATCTATGCCCCGATCCCAGGCTATTCGGAGCACCTCTTATTTTTATCAGTTTGCCCTTGCTTAGTCGAAAGCTAAGCGAGGGCAAAATGGTAAAGTTAAGAGGATGGAGTTTTTTGCTCACGGACAACCCATGGTTCTTCAATGACCTTGTGGTAAGTATGCCCCGACCTCGGTTAATTCGGAGCAACTTTTCTTTTTACCACTTTACCCTTGCTTAGTTGAAAGCCAAGTGAGGGCAAAGTGGCAAGATTAAGAGGTTGGAGTTTTTTGTTTGTGGGCTTCCTATGGTTTTACAAATACCTTGTAGTATGTATCCCCGATCTCGGGCTATTCGGAGCACCTCTTATTTTTACCTGTTTGCCCTAGCTTAATCGAAAGCTAAGCGAGGGAAAAATGGCAAAGTTAAGAGGGTGGAGTTTTTTGCTCACGGACAACCCATGGTTCTATAATGACCTTGTGGAAGGTATTCCCCGATCCCGATTAATTCAGAGCACCTCTTATTTTTACCACTTGGCCCTTGCTTAGTGGAGACCCAAGTGAGGGCAAAGAGCCAAAGTTAAGAGGTTGGAGTTTTTTACTCGTGGGCTTCCCATGGTAGTACAATGACCTCGTAGAATGTATGCCCCGATCCGGGGCAATTCAGAGCACCTCTTATTTTTACAACTTTGCCCTTGCTTGGTGGAAACCTAAGTGAGGGCAAAGTGCCAAAGTTAAGTGGTCGGAGTTTTTTGCTCGCGGGCTTCCCATGGTAGTACAATGACTCTGTAGAATGTATGCCCTGATCCTGGGCTATTCGGAGCACCTCTTATTTTTACCACTTTCCCCTTGTTTAGTTGAAAGCTAAGCGAGGGAAAAATGGAAAAGTTAAGAGGATGGAGTGTTTTGCTCGCAGGCAACCCATGGTTCCATAATGACCTTGTGGTAGGTACGCCCCGACCCCGGTCAATTCGGAGCAGCTCTTATTTCTACCACTTTGCCCTTGCTTAGTAGAAACTCAAGTGAGGGCAAAGTGGTAGAGTTAAGAGGTCGGCGTTTTTTGGTCGCGGGCTTCCCATGGTTCTTCAATGACCTTGTGGTATGTATGCCCCGACCTCAGTTAATTCGGAGCAACTCTTCTTTTTGCCACTTTTGCCTTGCTTAGTTGAAAGCCAAGTGAGGGCAAAGTGGCAAGGTTAAGAGGTTGGAGTTTTTTGTTCATGGGCTTCCCATGGTTTTACAAATACCTTGTAGTATGTATGGGCCAATCCCGGGCTATTCGGAGCACCTCTTATTTTAACCAGTTTGCCCTTGCTGAGTTGAAAGTCAAGAGGGGGCAAATTGTTAAAGTTAAGAGGATGGATTTTTTTGCTCATGGCCAATCCATGGTTCTATATTGACCTTGTTGTATGTATGCCCCGACCCTGGGCTATTCGGAGCACCTTTTATTTTCACCACTTTGCCCTTGCTAAGTTGAAAGCCAAGTGAGGGCAAAATGATAAAGTCAAGAGGTTGGAGTTTTTTGCCCGCGGGCAACCCATGGTTCTATAATGACCTTGTGGTATGTTTGCCCCGACCCCGGTTAATTCGGAACACCTCTTCATTTTTCGACTTTACCCTTGCTTAGTTGAAAGCCAAGTGAAGGCAAAGTGGCAAAGTTAAGAGGTTGGAGTTTTTTGTTCGTGGGCTTCCACTGGTTTTACAATGACCTTGGGGTTTGTATGCCCCTACCCCGGGCCATTCATAGCACCTCTTATTTTTGCCACTTGGCCCTTGCTTAGTGGAAACCCAAGTGAGGGCAAAGTACCAAAGTGCTTGGAGTTTTTTTCTCGTGGGCTTCCCATGGTTGTACAATGACCTTGTAGAATGTATGCCCCGATCCCAGGCTATTCGGAGCACCTCTTATTTTTACCATTTTGCCCTTGCTTAGTCGAAAGCTAAGCGACGGCAAAATGGCAAAGTTAAGAGGATGGAGTTTTTGGTTCACGGGCAACCCATGGTTTTATAATGACCTTGTGGTATGTATGCCCCGACCCCGGTCAATTCGGAGCACCTCTTATTTTTACCAATTTTCCCTTGCTCAGTAGAAAGTCAAGTGAGGGCAAAGTTTCTAAGTAAAGAGGTTGGTGTTTTTTGCTCGTGGGCTTCCCATGGTTCTACAATGACCTTGTGGTACGTATGTGTAATACCCTGCTCCTTCCTTTCTTCTAACGTAAGCAATTACGTCACATGCGTAAACCTGCCCACTCCCTTCTTTAGTGTCTAAGAGCCCCGTTACGCGTGCCAGACCCGGATGGCGTGTTTTAAAAGATGCTACATAATTTATAAAGCTAGCTTTGTGTTGTAAAGTAATGTGTATTTTTAGATGGAAGATTCCTATAACTATTTAAATAAAGAATATTTTAAATAGCTCAATTATAATATCTTTGAAGAGCTCCAAAAATATTATAATTGTAGGGGAATCATTTTATATAAATGATTCCAGTTATTGAAAATATTAGGTGATTTAAATAATGATGGAATTTTTATTTATTTAATAGTTTTACTCTTTTAAATATTTTAAGTAAGACTTCATCATTTTATAAATGATGAAGGAATATTATTTAAAATAATATTCTATCTTAATTCCTCTCAGTGCTTTTAAATAAGTTAGCATTTACGCATTTTCAAATCAGTATTTAAGGGTCATCGTAGACCATTTTATAGACCCCCGGATGTCGGGTTTTAGGATAAAACCCCAGACCCTTTCTTTTTCCTCACTTTTCCCCCAGCCCTTTCTCTCTCCTCCCTCTTGGCTTGCAGCGTACGTGACCCCTCTCTCTCTCTTGCCCGATCTCCTCCACTGCCCAGCCTGGCGTCACCGTGCACCGGTGAGCCTCATCGCAAGTCCCACCGACACCGCCTCCCTCCGGCGAGCCTCCCCATGCCAGTCTCCCCTCCACACGCTCTCTCCTCCTCCTCCCTCGGTGATGCAAGCCCGAAAGGGCTTGATGGCTCTTGCACCACTGTGCACCGTCCTCCGGTGCCACCACCTCCAGGGTAGCTCCTCTAGCCACCAACCAGCCTCCTCCAGTGACCTCGGCCTCCCTCTCCCCGTCGGTAGCCTCCCATGCACGAGCACAAGTGCACCCACGCACGGGTTCACTGTGCGAGTCCCTAGCGCCATCGTGCGCGGCCATCTCGGCCACCAGACACCACCACGAGACTCCTGAGGTCTCCCCCTTCCTCCTCCAGTAAACCCACGACCGGTAGACCCCTCCTCCACCTCCCGGTATCACCCGTTCTCACGCACTGGTTTTGCCTTCCCTACCGCCGTCTGTGGCCACCCACGGCGAGTGACCACCCTAGCCGGCACCCTTAGACCACCACAAATCTAACCGTACCAACCACGGCCCTGATCTACCACCCACGGCCCCACACTCTCTCTCACTCTCCCACGGCTTCTCCTCCCTCACAGTGCACGGCCAGCCACCTTTCACCATCGTAGACCACCATGCCGACCACCACCGAGCCTCCACGACTCCACCAGCAACCTCCCCTAGCCTAGCCCAAGCCTAAACCACCACTTTATATGGTGGGGAATCACTGCATGTGATGGATAGTCACTGCGCATGACTGACCGCCACTGTACACGGCAAGATCCGCCATGATACACTCATTGTCATCATCATCAAGGCCACCTTAGACCCTTCCAAGACCACACCTAGCTATCCAAACACTTAAACAGTCACTGTACGCGGTGTAGCCACCCCGTACGTTCCTCCGGCGTTATCGCTGTGACAGTCAACGAGCGACTCACGGGTTATCCTGTCGATGGTATAATTCTCTATCCCTCGCTATTTATGTTGGATGTTAGCTAGTTGACTAGGTTGTGGACTGTGCTGCTAGTATTATAGGATGGCTGTGTAGTATGTTGGTGATGTGAAGTGTTGGGCGTATTGGGAAGTGTGTTGTGTAGTGTTGTGGACTGTACTGTTGGTATTATGGACTGTGCTGTTGGTGTGGTGGACTGTGCTGTGTAGTGTTGTGGACTGTGCTGTGAAGTGTGGTTGTAGTGTATGTGCTGTAATAGTGACGTGGTATAGTGCCGTGAGTGGAGTACACATAGAGTGTACTCCATGTGGTGGATTGATGACCGTACGACATATGTGCCGTATTGGTGACGTGGCGGAGTGCTGTGAATGGAGTACACGTGGGGTGTACTCCATGTGGTGAGACGATGTACCATATGGCGAGTGTGCCATATTGGTAATGTGGAGTTGTGTTGCGAATGGAGTATACGCGGGGTATACTCCATGTGGTGGAGCAATACATCGTATGGCATGTAGGCCATAATGGTGATGCGACGTAGTGTCGTGAAGGGAGTACACGATGGGTGTACTCCATGTGGTGGATTGATGACCGTACGGCATATGTGCCGTATTGGTGATGTGGCGGAGTGCTGTGAATGGAGTACACATGGGGTGTACTCCATGTGGTGAGACGATGTACCATATGGCGCGTGTGCCATATTGGTAATGTGGAGTTGTGTTGCGAATGGAGTATACGCGGGGTGTACTCCATGTTGTGAGACGATCGTATGGCGTGTAGGCCATAGCAGTGATACAACGTAGTGTCGTGAAGGGAGTACACGAGGGGTGTACTCCATGTGGTTAGACGACGCACCGTATGGCGTGTATGCCATAGTAGTGATGTGGTATAGTTCTGTTAATGGATTATACGCGGGGTATATTCCATGTGGTGAGACGTTGCACCATATGGCATATGTGCCATAGCGGTGATGTGGCTTGGTCTTGTTAATGGAGTATACGCGGGGTATACTCCATGTGGTGAGACTTTGCACCGTACGGCGTGTGTGCCGTAGCGGTGATGTGGCGGAGCCTTGTGAATGGAGTACATGTGGGATGTACTCCATGTGGTAAGGCGATGCACCGTATGGCGTGTATGCCATAGTGGTAACATGGCGTAGTGTCATAAATGGAGTACACGAGGAGTGTACTCCATGTGGTGAGATGACGCACCATATGGCGTGATGCCATAATGGTGATGTGGTGTAATGCTATAAATGGAGTACATGTGGGGTGTACTCCATGTGGTGAGACGATGCACCGTATGGCGTGTATGTCATAGCGGTGACGTGGCGTAGTTCTGTGAATGGAGTATACACGGGGTATACTCCATGTGGTGAGCGATACACCGTATGGCCTGTATGCCATAATGGTGACGTGGCGTAGTTCTGTAAATGGAGTACGCGAGGAGTGTACTCCATGTGGTGAGACGATGCACCATATGGCGTGTGTGCCATAATGGTGATGTGGTGTAATGTTGTAAATGGAGTACATGTGGGGTGTACTCCATGTGGTAAGATGATACACCATATGGCGCGTGTGCCATAATGGTAATGTGATGTAGTGTCGTGGATGGAGTACACGTGGGATGTACTCCATGTTGTGAGATGACGCACCATATGGCATGTGTGCCATAATGGTGACATGGCAGAGTGTCATAAATGGAGTACACGTGGGGTGTACTCCATGTTGTGAGACGATACACCATATGGCGCGTGTGCCATAATAGTGATGTGGTGTAATGCTGGGAATGGAGTACATGTGGGGTGTACTCCATGTGGTGAGACGATACACTATATGGCGTGTATGCCATAGCAGTGATGTGTTCTAGTGACGTAATGGAGTGCACGTGGAGCGTGGGCAACCCATGGTTCTATAATGACCTTGTAGAATGTATGCCCCAATCCTGGTTCTGCAATGACCTTGTGGTACGTATGCCCCGACCCCAGGCTATTCGAAGCACCTCTTATTTCTACCACTTTGCTCTTGCTGAGTAGAAAGTCAAGTGAGGGTAAAGTGGCAAAGATAAGAGGTTGGTGTTTTTTAATCGCGGGCTTCCCATGGTTCTACAATGACCTTGTGGTATGTATGCACCGACCCCGGGCTATTCGTAGAAACTCTTATTTTTACCACTTGGCCCTTGCTTTGTGGAAACCCAAGCGAAGGCAAAATGGAAAAGTTAAGAGGATGGAGTTTTTTGGTTGCGGGCAACCCATGGTTCTACAATGACCTTATGGTATGTACACCCCAACCCGGTGACTTCGGAGCACCTCTTATTTTTACCACTTTGCCATTGCTTACTGGAAACCCAAGTGAGGGCAAAGTGCCAAAGTTAAGTGGTTGCAGTTTTTTGGTCGCGGGCTTCCCATGGTAGTACAATGACCTTGTAGAAAGTATGCCTCGTTCCCGGGCTAATTGGAGCACCTCTAATTTTTACCACTTGGCCCTTGCTTAGTGGAAACACAAGTGAAGGGAAAGTGCCAAAGTTAAGAGGTTGGAGTTTTTTGCTCACGGGCTTCCCATGGTAGTACAACGACCTTGTAGAATGTATGCCCCGATCCGGGGCTATTCGGAGCACCTCCTATTTTTAACACTTTGCCCTTGCTTACTTGAAAGCTAAGCGAGGGCAAAATGGCGAAGTGGAGTTTTTTGCTCGCAGGCTACCCATGGTTCTATAATGACCATGTGGTTGGTATTCCCCGACACTGGTCAATTTGGAGCACCTCTTATTTTTACCATTTGGGTCTTGCTTAGTGGAAACCCAAGTGAGGGCAAAGTGTCAAAGTTAAGTGGTTCAAGTTTTTCGCTCGTGGGCTTACCATGGTTTTACAATGACCTTGTGTTACGTATGCCCCGACCCCGTGCTATTCGAATCACCTATTATTTTTACCACTTTGCCCTTGCTGAGTAGAAAGTCAAGTGAGGGTAAAGTGGCAAACTTAAGAGGTTGGCATTTTTTGATCGCGGGCTTCCCATGGTTCTACAATGACCTTGTGGTATGTACGCACCGACCCCAGGCTATTCGTAGAACCTCTTATTATTACCACTTGGCCCTTACTTAGTGGAAACCCAAGCGAGGGCAAAATGACAAAGTTAAAAGGATGAAGTGTTTTGCTCCCGGGCAACCCATGGTTCTATAATGACCTTGTGAACGGTATTCCCCAACCCCGGTCAATTCAGAGCACCTCTTATTTTTACCACTTGTCCCTTGCTTAGTAGAAACCCCGTGAGGGCAAACTGCGAAAGTTAAGTGGTTGCAGTTTTTTGCTCGCGGGCATCCTATGGTAGTACAATGACCTTGTAGAATGTATGCCCCGCATCCTGGGCTATTCGGAGCACCTCTTATTTTTACCACTTTGCCCTTGCTTACTCGAAAGCTAAGCGAGGGCAAAACGGCAAAGTTAAGAGGATGGAGTTTTTTGCTTGTGGACAACCCGTGGTTCTATAATGACCTTTTAGTATGTATGCCCCGTCCCTAGTTAATTCGGAGTACCTCTTATTTTTACTGATTTCCCCATGCTCAGTAGAAGGTCGAGTGAGGGCAAAGTGGTAGAGTTAACAGGTAGTAGTTTTTTGCTCAGGGGCTCCCCATGGTTCTGCAATGACCTTGTGGTATGTATGCCCCGATCCCGGGCTATTCAGAGCACCTCTTATTTTTACCACTTGGCCCTTGCTTAGTGGAAACCCAAGTGAGGGCAATGTGCCAAAGTTAAGTGCTTGGAGTTTTTTGCCCGCGGGCTTCCCATGGTAGTACAATGACCTTGTGGAATGTATGCCTCGATCCCAGGCTATTCGGAGCACCTATTATTTTTACCATTTTGCCCTTGCTTAGTCGAAAGCTAAGCGAGGGCAAAATGGCAAAGTTAAGAGGAAGGAGTTTTTGGTTCGCGGGTAACCCATGGTTCTATAATGACCTTGTGGTATGTATGCCCCGACCCGGGGCTATTCGGAGCAGTTCTTATTTTTACCACTTTGCCGTTGCTTAGTTGAAAGCCAAGTGAGGGAAAAGTGGCAAAGTTAAGAGGATGGAGTTTTTTGCCCGCATGCAACCCATGGTTCTATAATGACCTTAGGGTATGTTAGCCCTGACCTCGGTTAATTAGGAGCACCTCTTCTTTTTACCACTTTGCCCCTGCTTTGTTGAAAGCCAAGTAAGGGAAAAGTGGCAAAGTTAAGAGGATGAAGTTTTTTGCTCGCGGGCAACCCAAGGTTCTATAATGACCTTGTGAAAGGCATTCCCCGACCACAGTCAATTCGGAGCACTTTTTATTTTTACCACTTGGCCCTTGCTTAGTGGAAACCCCAGTGAGGGTAAAGTGCCAAAGTTAAGGGGTTGCAGTTTTTTGCTCACAGGCTTCCTAGGGTAGTATAATGACCTTGTAGAATGTATGCCTTGATCCTGGGCTATTTGGAGCACCTCTTATTTTTACCACTTTGCCCTTGCTTAGTCGAAAGCTAAGCAAGGGCAAAATGGCAAAGTTAAGAGAATGGAGTTTTTTGCATGCGAGCACCCGTTGTTCTATAATGACCATGCGGTAGGTATTCCCCTACACTGGTCAATTTGAAGCACCTCTTAGTTTTACCATTTGGCCCTTGCTTAGTGGAAACCCAAGTGAGGGCAAAGTCTCAAAGTTAAGTGGTTCGAGTTTTTTGCTAATGGGCTTACAATGGTTCTACAACGACCTTGTGGTACGTATGCCCCACCCCGGGATATTCGAAGAACCTCTTATTTTTACCACTTTGCCCTTTCATAGTAGAAAGTCAAGTGAGGGTAAAGTGGCAAAGTTAAGAGGTTGGCTTTTTTGATCGCGGGCTTCCCATGGTTCTACAATGACCTTATGGTATGTATGCACTAACCTCGGGCTATTCGTAGAACCTCTTATTTTTACCACTTGGCCCTTGCTTAGTGGAAACCCAAGTGAGCGTAAAATGGCAAAGTTAAGAGGATGAAGTTTTTTGCTCGCGGGCAACCCATGGTTATATAATGACCTTGTGAAAAGGTATTCCCCGACCCCGGTCAATTCGGAGCACCTCTTATTTTTACCACTTGGCCCTTGCTTTGTGGAAACCCAAGTGAGGGCAAAGTGCCAAAGTTAAGTGGTTGCAGTTTTTTGCTCGCGGGTTTCCCATCGTAGTACAATGACCTTGTAGAATGTATGCCCCAATCGCGGGCTATTCGGAGCACCTCTTATTTTTACCAATTTGCCCTTGCTCAGTAGAAAGTGAAGTTAGGGCAAAGTGGCAAAGTTAAGAGGATGGAGTTTTTTGCTCGTGTGCAACCCATGGTTCTATAATGACCTTGTAGAATGTATGCCCCGATCCCGGGCTATTCGGAGTACCTCTTAGTTTTACCACTTTTCCCTTGCTTACTCGGAAGCTAAGCGAGGGCAAAATGGCAAGGTTAAGAGGACAGAGTATTTTGCTTGCGGGTAACCCGTGGTTCTATAATGACCTTTTAGTATGTATGCCCCGACCCTGGTTAATTTGGAGCACCTCTTATTTTTAGCAAGTTTCCCCTGCTCAGTAGAACGTCAAGTGAGGGCAAAGTGGCAAAGTTAAGAGGTTGGAGTTTTTTGCTTGTGGGCTCCCCATGTTTCTGCAATGACCTTGTGGTACGTATGCCCTGACCCCAGGGTATTCGAAGCACCTCTTATTTTTACCACTTTGCCCTTACTGAGTAGAAAGTCATGTGAGGGTAAAGTGGCAAAGTTAAGAGGTTGGCCTTTTTTGATCGCGGGCTTCCCATGGTTCTACAATGACCTTGTGGTATGTATGCACTAACCCCGGGTTATTCGTAGAACCTCTTATTTTTACCACTTGGCCCTTGCTTAGTGGAAACCCAAGCAAGGACAAAATGGCAAAGTTAAGAGGATGAAGTTTTTTGCTCCCAGGCAACCCATGGTTCTATAATGACCTTGTGAACGGTATTCCCCGACCCCGGTCATTTCAGAGCACCTCTTATTTTTGCCACTTGGCCCTTGCTTAGTGGAAACCCCAGTGAGGGCAAAGTGCCAAAGTTAAGTGGTTGTAGGTTTTTGCTCGCGGGCTTCCTATGGTAGTACAATGACCTTGTAGAATGTATGCCCCGATCCCGGGTTATTCGGAGCACCTCTTATTTTTACCACCCGTGGTTCTATAATGACCTTTTAGTATGTATGCCCCATCCCTGGTTAATTCGGAGCGCCTATTATTTTTACCAATTTGCCCATGCTCAGTAGAACGTCAAGTGAGGGCAAAGTGGTAGAGTTAACAGGTGGTAGTTTTTTGCTCGGGGGCTCCCTATGGTTCTGCAATGACCTTGTGGTATGTATGCCCCGATCCCGGGCTATTCGGAGCACCTTTTATTTTTACCACTTGGCCCTTGCTTAGTGGAAACCCAAGTGAGGGCAATGTGCCAAAGTTAAGTGGTTGGAGTTTTTTGTTCGTGGGCTTCCCATGGTAGTACAATGACCTTGTGGAATGTATGCCCCGATCCCAGGCTATTCAGAGCACCTCTTATTTTTACAATTTTGCCCTTGCTTAGTCGAAAGCTAAGCGAGGGCAAAATGGTAAAGTTAAGAGGAGGGAGTTTTTGGTTCGCGGGTAACCCATGATCCTATAATGACCTTGTGGTATGTATGCCCCGACCCCGGGCTATTTGGAGCACTTCTTATTTTTACCACTTTGTCGTTGCTTAGTGGAAACCCAAGTGAGGGCAAAGTGCCAAAGTTAAGAGGTTGGAGTTTTTTGCTCACGGGCTTCCCATGGTAGTACAATGACCTTGTAGAATTTATGCCCCGATCCGGGGTTATTTGGAGCACCTCTTATTTTTACCACTTTGCCCTTGCTTAGTCGAAAGCTAAGCGAGGGCAAAATGGCAAACTTAATGGAATGGAGTTTTTTGCTCGCGGCAACCCATGGTTCTATAATGACCATGTGGTAGTTATTCCCCGACACTGCTCAGTTTGGAGCACCTCTTATTTTTACCATTTGGCCCTTGCTTAGTGGAAACCCAAGTGAGGGCAAAGTGTCAAAGTTAAGAGGATGAAATTTTTTGCTCGCGGGGAACCCAAGGTACAATAATGACCTTGTGATAGGCATTCCTCGACCTCGGTCAATTCGGAGCACCTCTTATTTTTACCACTTGGCCCTTGCTTAGTGGAAACCCCAGTGAGGGTAAAGTGCCAAAGTTAAGGGGTTGCAGTTTTTTGCTTGCGGGCTTCCTATGGTAGTACAATGACCTTGTAGAATGTATGCCCCGATCCTAGGCTATTCGGAGCACCTCTTATTTTTACCACTTTGCCCTTGCTTAGTCGAAAGCTAAGCGAGGGCAAAATGGTAAAGTTAAGAGAATGGAGTTTTTTGCTCGCGGGCAACCCAATTGTTCTATAATGACCATGTGGTAGGTATTCCCCGACACTGGTCAATTTGTAGCACTTCTTATTTTTACCATTTGGCCCTTGCTTAGTGGAAACCCAAGTGACGGCAAAGTGTCAAAGTTAAGTGGTTCGAGTTTTTTGCTCGTGGGCTTACCATGGTTCTACAATGACCTTGTGGTATGTATGCCCCGACCCCGGCTATTCGAAGCACCTCTTATTTTTATGACTTTGCCCTTGCATAGTAGAAAGTCAAGTGAGGGTAAAGTGGCAAAGTTAAGAGGTTGGCATTTTTTTATCGCGGGCTACCCATGGTTCTACGATGATCTTATGGTATGTATGCACCGACCTCGGGCTATTCGTAGAACCTCTTATTTTTACCACTTGGCTCTTGCTTAGTGCAAACCCAAGCGAGCGCAAAATGGAAAAGTTAAGAGGATGAAGTTTTTTGCTCGCGGGCAACCCATGGTTATATAATGACCTTGTGAAAGGTATTCCCTGACCCCGGTCAATTCGGAGCACCTCTTATTTTTACCACTTGGCCCTTGCTTTGTGGAAACCCAAGTGAGGGCAAAGTGCCAAAGTTAAGTGGTTGCAATTTTTTGCTTGCAGTTTTCCCATGGTAGTACAATGACTTTGTAGAATGTATTCCCCGATACTTGGCTATTTGGAGCACCTCTTATTTTTACCAATTTGCCCTTGCTCAGTAGAAAGTCAAGTTAGGGCAAAGCGGCAAAGTTAAGTGGTTGCAATTTTTTGCTCGCGGGTTTCCTATGGTAGTACAATGACCATGTAGAATGTATGCCCAGATCCTGGGCTATTTGGAGCACCTCTTACTTTTACCACTTTGCCCTTGCTTACTCGAAAGCTAAGCAAGGGCAAAATGAAAAAGTTTAGAGGAAGGAGTGTTTTGCTTGCTGGCAACCCATGGTTCGATAATGACTTTTTCGTACGTATGCCCTGACCCTGGTTAATTCGGAGCGCCTCTTATTTTTACCAATTTCCGCATCCTTAGTAGAACGTCAAGTCAGGGCAAAGTGGCAGAGTTAACTGGTTGGAGTTTTTTGCTTGGGGGCTCCCCATGGTTTTGCAATGACCTTGTGGTATGTATGCCCCGATCCCGAGCTATTTGGAGCACCTCTTATTTTTACCACTTGGCCGTTGCTTAGTCGAAACCCAGTGAGGGCAATGTGCCAAAGTTAAGTGGTTGGAGTTTTTTACTCGTGGGCTTCCCATGGTAGTACAATGACCTTGTGGAATGTTTGCCTCGATCCCGGGCTATTCGGAGCACCTCTTATTTTTACCATTTGGCCCTTGCTTAGTGGAAACCCAAGAGAGGGCAAAGTGTCAAAGTTAAGTGGTTCGAGTTTTTTGCTCGTGGGCTTACCATGGTTCTACAATGACCTTGTGGTACGTATGCCCCGACCCCGGGCTATTCGAAGCACCTCTTATTTTTACCACTTTGCCCTTGCATAGTAGAAAGTCAAGTGAGGGTAAAGTGGCAAAGTTAAGAGGTTGGCGTTTTTTGATCGCGGGCTTCCCATGGTTCTGCAATGAACTTATGGTATGTTTGCACCGACCTCAGGCTATTCGTGGAACCTCTTATTTTTACCACTTGGCCCTTGCTTAGCGGAAACCCAAGCGAGCGCAAAATGGCAAAGTTAAGAGGATGAAGTTTTTTGCTCGCGGCCAACCCGTGGTTATGTAATGACCTTGTGAAAGGTATTCCCTAACCCCGGTCAATTCGGAGCACCTCTTATTTTTACCACTTGGCCCTTGCTTTGTGGAAACCCAAGTGAGGGCAACGTGCCAAAGTTAAGTGGTTGCAATTTTTTGCTCGCAGTTTTCCCATGGTAGTACAATGACTTTGTAGAATGTATTCCCCGATTCCTGGCTATTTGGAGCACCGCTTATTTTTACCAATTTGCCCTTGCTCAGTAGAAAGTCAAGTTAGGGCAAAGTGGCAAAGTTAAGACGATGGAGTTTTTTACTCGTGGGCAACCCATGGTTCTATAATGACCTTGTAGAATGTATGCCCCGATCCCGGGCTATTCGGAGCACCTCTTATTTTTACCACTTGGCCCTTGCTTAGTGGAAACCCAAGTGAGGGCAAAGTGCTAAAGTTAAATGGTTGCAATTTTTTGCTCGCGGGTTTCCCATGGTAGTACAATGACCTTGTAGAATGTATGCCCCGATCCCGGGCTATTCGGAGCACCTCTTATTTTTACCAATTTGCCCTTGCTCAGTAGAAAGTCAAGTTAGGGCAAAGTGGCAAAGTTAAGTGGTTGCAACTTTTTGCTCACGGGCTTCCTATGGTAGTACAATGACCTTGTAGAATGTATGCCCCGATCCTGGGCTATTCGGAGCACCTCTTACTTTTACCACTTTACCCTTGCTTACTCGGAAGCTAAGCGGGGGCAAAATGGCAAAGTTAAGAGGAAGGAGTGTTTTGCTTGCGGGCAACCCATGGTTCTATAATAAATTTTTAGTACGTATGCCCCGACCCTGGTTAATTCGGGGCGCCTCTTATTTTTACCAATTTGCGCATCCTTAATAGAACGTCAAGTCAGGGCAAAGTGGCGGAGTTAACTGGTTGGAGTTTTTTGCTTGGGGGCTCCCCATGGTTTTAGAATGACCTTGTGGTATGTATGCCCCGATCTCGGGCTATTCGGAGCACCTCTTATTTTTACCACTTGGTCGTTGCTTAGTGGAAACCCAGTGAGGGCAATGTGCCAAAGTTAAGTGGTTGGAATTTTTTGCTCGCGGGCTTCCCATGGTAGTACAATGACCTTGTGGAATGTTTGCCTAGATCCCGGGCTATTCGGAGCACCTCTTATTTTTACCATTTTGCCCTCACTTAGTCGAAAGCTAAGCGAGCGCAAAATGGCAAAGTTAAGAGGATGGAGTTTTTGGTTCGCGGGAAACCCATGGTTCTATAATGCCCTTGTGGTATGTATGCCCCAACCTGGGTCAATTCGGAGCACCTCTTATTTTTACCAATTTGCCCTTGCTCAGTAGAAAGTCAATTGAGGGCAAAGTTTCAAAGTTGAAAGGTTGTTGTTTTTTGCCTGTGGGCTTCCCATGGTTCTACAATGACCTTGTCGTATGTATGCCCCGACCCCGAGCTATTCAGAGCACCTCTTATTTATACCACTTTGTCGTTGCTTAGTTGAAAGCCAAGTGAGGGAAAAGTGGCAAAGTTAAGAGGTTGGAGTCTTTTGCCCGTGGGCAACCCATGGTTCTATAATGACCTTATGGTATGTTAGTCCTGACCTCGGTTAATTCGTAGCACCTCTTCTTTTTGCCACTTTGCCCTTGCTTAGTTGAAAGCCAAGTAAGGAAAAAGTGGCGATGTTAAGAGGTTGGAGTTTTTTGTTCGTGGGCTTTTCCATCGTTTTACAATGACCTTGTAGAATGTATGCCCAATCCGGGCTATTCAGAGCACCTCTTATTTTTACCACTTTGCTCTTGCTTACTCGAAAGTTAAGTGAGGGCAAAATGGCAAAGTTCAGAGGATGGAGTTTTTTGCTCGCGGGCAACCCATGGTTCTATAATGACCGTGCGGTATGTATGCCTCGACCCCGGTCAATTCGGAGCACCTCTTTTTTTTACCACTTTGCCCTTGTTTAGTGGAAACCCAAGTGAGGGCAAAGTTCCAAAGTTAAGTGGTTGTAGTTTTTTGCTGGCGGGCTTCCCATTGTAGTACAATGACCTTGTAGAATGTATGCCCCGATCCTGGGCTATTCGGAGCACCTCTTTTTTTTACCACTTTGCCCTTGCTTAGTCGAAAGCTAAGCGAGGGCAAAATGGCAAAGTTAAGAGGAAGGATTTTTTTCCTCGCGGGACACCCATGGTTCTATAATGACCTTGTGGAAGTTATTCCCCAACCCGGGTCAATTCGGAGAACCTCTTATTTTCACCACTTGGCCTTTGCTTTGTGGAAACCTAAGTGAGGGAAAAGTGGCAAAGTTAAGAGGTTGGAGTTTTTTGCCCACGGGCAACCCATGGTTCTATAATGACCTTATGGTATGTTAGCCCTGACCTCGGTTAATTCGGAGCACCTCTTCTTTTTACCACTTTGCCCTTACTTAGTGGAAAACCAAGTAAGGGCAAAGTGCCAAAGTTAAGAGGTTGGAGTTTTTTGTTCGTGGGCTTTTCCATGGTTTTACAATGACCATTTAGAATGTATGCCCGATCCCGGGCTATTTGGAGCACCTCTTATTTTTACCACTTTGCCCTTGCTTAGTCGGAAGTAAAGGGAGGGCAAAATGGCAAAGTGAAGAGGTAGGAGTTTTTTGCCCGCGGGCAACCCATGGTTCTATAATGAATTTTTAGTACGTATGCCCCGACCTTGGTTAATTCGGAGCGCCTCTTATTTTTACCAATTTGCGCATCCTCAGTAGAACGTCAAGTCAGGGCAAAGTGGCGGAGTTAACTGGTTGGAGTTTTTTGCTTGGGGGCTCCCCATGGTTTTACAATGACCTTGTGGTATGTATGCCCCGATCTCGGGCTATTCGGAGCACCTCTTATTTTTACCACTTGGCCGTTGCTTAGTGGAAACCCAGTGAGGGCAATGTGCCAAAGTTAAGTGGTTGGAGTTTTTTGCTCGCGGGCTTCCCATGGTAGTACAATGACCTTGTGGAATGTTTGCCTAGATCCCGGGCTATTCGGAGCACCTCTTATTTTTACCATTTTGCCCTCACTTAGTCGAAATCTAAGCGAGCACAAAATAGCAAAGTTAAGGGGATGGAGTTTTTGGTTCGCGGGAAACCCATGGTTCTATAATGCCCTTGTGGTATGTATGCCCCAACCTGGGTCAATTCGGAGCACCTCTTATTTTTACCAATTTGCCCTTGCTCAGTAGAAAGTCAATTGAGGGCAAAGTTTCAAAGTTGAAAGGTTGTTGTTTTTTGCCTGTGGGCTTCCCATGGTTCTACAATGACCTTGTCGTATGTATGCCCCGACCCCGAGCTATTCAGAGCACCTCTTATTTATACCACTTTGTCGTTGCTTAGTTGAAAGCCAAGTGAGGGAAAAGTGGCAAAGTTAAGAGGTTGGAGTCTTTTGCCCGTGGGCAACCCATGGTTCTATAATGACCTTATGGTATGTTAGTCCTGACCTCGGTTAATTCGTAGCACCTCTTCTTTTTGCCACTTTGCCCTTGCTTAGTTGAAAGCCAAGTAAGGAAAAAGTGGCGATGTTAAGAGGTTGGAGTTTTTTGTTCGTGGGCTTTTCCATCGTTTTACAATGACCTTGTAGAATGTATGCCCCAATCCCGGGCTATTCAGAGCACCTCTTATTTTTACCACTTTGCTCTTGCTTACTCGAAAGTTAAGTGAGGGCAAAATGGCAAAGTTCAGAGGATGGAGTTTTTTGCTCGCGGGCAACCCATGGTTCTATAATGACCGTGCGGTATGTATGCCTCGACCCCGGTCAATTCGGAGCACCTCTTTTTTTTACCACTTTGCCCTTGTTTAGTGGAAACCCAAGTGAGGGCAAAGTTCCAAAGTTAAGTGGTTGTAGTTTTTTGCTGGCGGGCTTCCCATTGTAGTACAATGACCTTGTAGAATGTATGCCCCGATCCTGGGCTATTCGGAGCACCTCTTTTTTTTACCACTTTGCCCTTGCTTAGTCGAAAGCTAAGCGAGGGCAAAATGGCAAAGTTAAGAGGAAGGATTTTTTTCCTCGCGGGACACCCATGGTTCTATAATGACCTTGTGGAAGTTATTCCCCAACCCGGGTCAATTCGGAGAACCTCTTATTTTCACCACTTGGCCTTTGCTTTGTGGAAACCCAAGTGAGGGAAAAGTGGCAAAGTTAAGAGGTTGGAGTTTTTTGCCCACGGGCAACCCATGGTTCTATAATGACCTTATGGTATGTTAGCCCTGACCTCGGTTAATTCGGAGCACCTCTTCTTTTTACCACTTTGCCCTTACTTAGTGGAAAACCAAGTAAGGGCAAAGTGCCAAAGTTAAGAGGTTGGAGTTTTTTGTTCGTGGGCTTTTCCATGGTTTTACAATGACCATTTAGAATGTATGCCCGATCCCGGGCTATTTGGAGCACCTCTTATTTTTACCACTTTGCCCTTGCTTAGTCGGAAGTAAAGGGAGGGCAAAATGGCAAAGTGAAGAGGTAGGAGTTTTTTGCCCGCGGGCAACCCATGGTTCTATAATGAATTTTTAGTACGTATGCCCCGACCTTGGTTAATTCGGAGCGCCTCTTATTTTTACCAATTTGCGCATCCTCAGTAGAACGTCAAGTCAGGGCAAAGTGGCGGAGTTAACTGGTTGGAGTTTTTTGCTTGGGGGCTCCCCATGGTTTTACAATGACCTTGTGGTATGTATGCCCCGATCTCGGGCTATTCGGAGCACCTCTTATTTTTACCACTTGGCCGTTGCTTAGTGGAAACCCAGTGAGGGCAATGTGCCAAAGTTAAGTGGTTGGAGTTTTTTGCTCGCGGGCTTCCCATGGTAGTACAATGACCTTGTGGAATGTTTGCCTAGATCCCGGGCTATTCGGAGCACCTCTTATTTTTACCATTTTGCCCTCACTTAGTCGAAAGCTAAGCGAGCACAAAATAGCAAAGTTAAGGGGATGGAGTTTTTGGTTCGCGGGAAACCCATGGTTCTATAATGCCCTTGTGGTATGTATGCCCCAACCCGGGTCAATTCAGAGCACCTCTTATTTTTACCAATTTTCCCTTGCTCAGTAGAAAGTCAATTGAGGGCAAAGTTTCAAAGTTGAAAGGTTGTTGTTTTTTGCCTGTGGACTTCCCATGGTTCTACAATGACCTTGTCGTATGTATGCCCCGACCCCGAGCTATTCGGAGCACCTCTTATTTATACCACTTTGCCGTTGCTTAGTTGAAAGCCAAGTGAGGGAAAAGTGGCAAAGTTAAGAGGTTGGAGTCTTTTGCCCGTGGGCAACCCATGGTTCTATAATGACCTTATGGTATGTTAGCCCTGACCTCAGTTAATTCGTAGCACCTCTTCTTTTTGCCACTTTGCCCTTGCTTAGTTGAAAGCCGAGTAAGGAAAAAGTGGCGATGTTAAGAGGTTGGAGTTTTTTGTTCGTGGGCTTTTCCATGGTTTTACAATGACCTTGTAGAATGTATGCCCCAATCCCGAGCTATTCAGAGCACCTCTTCTTTTTACCACTTTGCTCTTGCTTACTCGAAAGTTAAGTGAGGGCAAAATGGCAAAGTTCAGAGGATGGAGTTTTTTGCTCGCGGGCAACCCATGGTTCTATAATGACCGTGCCGTATGTAATGCCTCGACCACGGTCAATTCGGAGCACCTCTTTTTTTTACCACTTTGCCCTTGTTTAGTGGAAACCCAAGTGAGGGCAAAGTTCCAAAGTTAAGTGGTTGTAGTTTTTTGCTCGTGGGCTTTCCATTGTAGTACAATGACCTTATAGAATGTATGCCCCAATCCTGGGCTATTCGGAGCACCTCTTTTTTTTACCACTTTGCCCTTGCTTAGTCGAAAGCTAAGCGAGGGCAAAATGGCAAAGTTAAGAGGAAGGATTTTTTTCCTCGCGGGCTACCCATGCTTCTATAATCACCTTCTGGCAGGTATGCCCTGACCCAGGTTAATTTGGAGCACCCCTTATTTTTACCACTTGGCCCCTGCTCAGTAGAAAGTCAAGTGAGGGCAAAGTGGCAAAATTAAGAGGATGGAGTTTTTTGCTCGTGGGCAACCCATTGTTCTATAATGACCTTGTAGATTGTATGCCCCGATCCTGAGCTATTCGGAGCACCTCTTTTTTTTACCACTTGGCCCTTGCTTAGTGGAAACCTGAGTGAGGGCAAAGTGCCAAAGTTAAGTGGTTGGAGTTTTTTGCTCACGGGCTTCCCATGGTAGTACAATGACCTTGTAGAATGTATGCCCCGATCCCAGGCTATTCGGAGCACCTCTTATTTTTACGACTTTCCCCTTACTTAGTCGAAAGCTAAGCGAGGGAAAAATGGCAATGTTAAGAGGATGGAGTTTTTGGTTCGCGGGCAACCCATGGTTCTATAATCACCTTGTGGTACGTATGCCCCGGCCCCGGGCTATTTGAAGCACCTCTTATTTTTACCACTTTGCCCTTGCTTAGTTGAAAGTCAAGTGAGGGCAAAGTGTCAAACTTAAGAGGTTGGCCTTTTTTGCTCGTGGGCTTCCCATGGTTCTACAATGACCATGTGGTATGTATGCTCCGACCCTTGGCTATTCGGAGTTCCTCTTATTTTTACGACATTGCCCTTGCTTAGTTGAAAGCCAAGTGAAGGCAAAATGGCAAAGTTAAGAGGTTGGCGTTTTTTAATTGCG